>VZQC01000005.1:4327618-4473561 GCA_009823505.1 Rhizomys pruinosus | reverse complement strand
ACCCTTTGGAGCCCAGAAGATCGTGAGTGAATCCCAGGTGTCCAGCCTTGAGCTACTTTGCTGGACTTAGGTTTTGTTTGAGAGTGCCTGATTCTTCCCTTTGAAATAAGACAGTACTTGTTTTGGATTTTACAGCAGCCCACAGTTAAGAGACTTTTAATAGACTGTGAAATTTTAAGTGTTGGGACATTTTAAGGACTGTGGGGCTTTTAAGGTTGCACTGTCTTAGGTTGTAATTAATGTTAACATCATACTTTGGGGATAAGAACTGGAAAGGTGGTGGTTTAATAGTGATGTGTTTTGTATGTCAAGTTGACAAGGAGTCAATTGTGCTGGATAGCTTTAGTGTCAACTTGATACACCTGGGTTGAGGGAGACTCAATTGGGGAATTGGCTCCATTGGATTGGCTTGTGGCCACATATGTGGAGTATTGTCCTGATTGTCAAGCAGTGTGGGAGGGCCCAGCCCACAATGAGTGGTGCCATCCTGGGCAGATTGTTGTGTACAGTATAAGAAGGCAGGCTGGGCATGAGACAGGGGACCAAGCCAGTGAACAGCATTTCTCCATGGCCTGTGCTCCAGCTCCTGCCTCCAGGTTCCTGCCCTGAGTTCCTGCCTTGGGCTCCCTAAGTGATGAACTGTGACCCAGGAGATGTAAGCTGAATTAACCCTTTCCTCTCTAAGTTGGTGTCGGTCAGAGTGTTTTGTCGCAGCAATGGAAGACAAACTAGAACAGATTCCCAGCACCCGTGTGATGACTAGCAACCATTCATAACTCCAGTTCTCAGGGATTGACACCCTCTTCTTGTCTCTGTAAGCACTGCCCCCAAGTGGCACATTTGTACATCTGCAGGCAACACACTCATGCACAGAAAACAAAAATGATAAAATATAAAAAAGAACATGGAGAAATCTCACAAGTTGAGTGCCAACCTCTTGGATCAGGGGAAAATAATTCCTTCACAGTGAAAACCCACCAATGGACAATGTCTTTCAAACCTGCAAGACCCAGAAATCAGGACCCCAGGAAGGAGGCTGGGGCCAAAGTTTCACTTTCATCAGAATATTACTATATATCCTGTCTCTCTTTGCTGGGCAGTAAGAGACTAGAAAGGAAACCTCCATGTTCAGACACTGAAAACATGCACTACAACATCACTACAGCTCATGTCTGGGAGTTTGCAGCAAGTGACTGTAGGAAAGCTATTTCTTTTTTTTTTATTTTTTATTTCTGTATGTGTATGAATGTACTATCTGCATGCAAGTTTGTGCACCTGTGTCGTGCAATGCCGCGGAGGTCAGAAGACGATCTCAGATTCCCCTGGAACTGGAGTTCTCCTGGAATTGGAGTTTCAGACGGTTCTCGGCCGCCATGTGGGTGCTGGGGATCGAACCTGGGTCCTCTGCAAGAGCGGTCGGCACTCTTAACCACTAGGCCATCTCTCCAGCCCAGAAAGCTATTTCTAGTTCCCTCTTTTCACTTGTGGGGTTCAGCCTCACAGTCGCTACGATGAGGGCAGATGTGACAGCTGCTGGGTGAAGCAAACACAAGTATTTCCCACAGATTTTTTTTTCCCTAAGTAACTGGGTCTCCCTTTGTGAGCAGATGCTCTGAGTGGCTCCTCCCATCGCTGTCTGAGGAAAGGGAGGCTGGCATGACATGGTGGCTTCTTGCCCACTTTTCTAAAGTCGCCCCAGTGGGCACATGTGTGCCCAGAATTTGCCTATTCTGTGAAAAGACAATGAATGTTTGTTCTCTGTATCTGAAACGATGACTTCATGGTCCTTTTAAGAGTTGGCAGGGGGAGGTAGGGAATTAATAGAGTTAAGGGGGCAGACTGAAAAGAATGAGTTTCACATTGGATAAAAATCTGGAATACTTCCTATCTGGGAAACTGTAAAATCCAACACATTAACTCGGTTGGCTGTAAGGAACCATTTCCTCCCATTTAGCTAATTTAAAAGGGAATTATGAGTATGCGACTCGCTGGGTTGACGTGTATAGACTTATTTTTCCTTCCTGTGATGAAAACATGATATAAAACAGCAGCTTTTAACATTTTTGGACAATGACCTATAGTCAAAAATACATTTTGTATTGTGACTCTGAATATACATGGATTGAGAAAGGTTTCATGAAAAAATACCATTATAATGTGTAACATGCACAAATCATATTTGTTTATCTCATTTGCAAAAACATTCTTGTGACTCAGTATGTTGATTTCTTGACCTTCAAGTAAGCTGTGACCTATCTTTAGGGAGGAGGCAGAGACTGAGGGATGAACACAGGTCTTGGATATCTGGATTTAGCATACGACTTTCAAATTTAGTTGCTGTGGGATATTTTCTGC
Source organism: Rhizomys pruinosus (assembly GCA_009823505.1). Classification (NCBI taxonomy): domain Eukaryota; kingdom Metazoa; phylum Chordata; class Mammalia; order Rodentia; family Spalacidae; genus Rhizomys; species Rhizomys pruinosus. The sequence continues at coordinate 4,471,206 of VZQC01000005.1, read as the reverse complement.
ATCTTAAAGTGTGAGTCAGCATAGGTTATGTTATGCTTCAGTAATGAAAACTTCCAATATTTTAAAGATTTAAAATGGTTAAAGATTGTTTCATGTACATATTATATTTAAAGTTCAAGTTATTTTTTTAAAAATTTTTTAAAATTTTATTTATTTCTGTATGTGTATGAATGTACTGTCTGCATGTAGGTTTGTGCACCCGTGTCATGCAATGCCACGGAGGTCAGAAGAGGGTCTCGGATTCCCCTGGAACTGGAGTTCTCCTGGAATTGGAGTTTCAGACGGTTCTCAGCCGCCATGTGGGTGCTGGGGATCGAACCCGGGTCCTCTGCAAGAGCGGTCGGTGCTCTTAACTGCTAGGCTATCTCTCCAGCCCCTAAAGTTCATGTTCTTTTGGTGACTCAAAGATCCAGCCTGCAAGAGGATCCATGCCAGCTACCTTACTTCTCTACCTGAGATGGAACAATTTGGTTTCTGGCTCTCACGTCTTACTATAGGCACCTGGGCAAGCCATATAACTTTAAAAAAATCATTATTTTTATTTCATGTGTATGAGTATATTGTATCTAAGTGCACCTGTTGCTGTGCAATGCCCACAGAGGTCAAAAGAGGGTGTCTGATCCTCTGGAACTGAAGTTATAGACAGTTATTAGCTGCCATGTGGTGCTGGGAATTGAACTCGGTCCTCTGCAAAAGCAGCCAGTTCTGTTAACTCCAAATCATGTAACTTTTTATGAGCACAGGATATATGCAGTACTGTAGGGCCTGGTGTTCAGAAGGTCTTTGAGCTTGGTGCTCTGCTATCACTGTCTTGAAATGTAAATCATTTTTGAACAAGAAGCCTTGCATTTACACTGGGACCCCAAAATTATGTAGCTCACTTATGGATAATGTCTTTGGCTCTCCATCATCTTTTGAAATGGATCCTTAGTTCAGAAGTCATGGTTCTGAAGAGAATCAAAGGAAGGAAAGCATAGTGACTGTATGTGTTAGAACTTCCTTCTATTTTTGACTTACTGGTCTCATGGTCAGTTGTCTCACTGGAAAGCCCTGCTTAGTCAAGGTAGTGTGCTTACCTTTTATTTTTATTTTTTTTTGTCTTTTTGGGACAGGGTCTCCCTGTAACTCCAGCTGTCCTGGAACTCACTCTGTAGACCAGGCTGGCCTTGAACTCACAGAGATCTGCCTGCCTCTGCCTCCCAAGTGCTGGGATTAAAGGCATGTGCTACCAAGCCTGGCTTGTGTGCTTACCTTTTAAAGGTGTCTGTCCTTATGCTTTCCTGCTATTCCTTTTTGTTTAATCTGAATTCTCTCTATTATTCAAGATCTGACTGTAATGCTTCCATGGGACCAGCTTCCCTGGTAGCCTACACCATCTCAAACCCCTGCACCATTAGAGGTAGAAATCTCCTTCAGGCCCATTTTACCATGGCTCCTCACTCTACTTTGGTTCCTCTGGCCCTTGCTCAGGACCTTTCATACTTAGCCTCCTCTTCAGCTGCCCCATCTCCAGCTGTCCATGTGATCCTCCTCCACAGCAGGTCGCCTCCTGATCATACTAAACTACCTATTCTACCACCATATCCCCATTGTGGGGAACCTTAGTGACTCCCCATTTCCTAAAGGCACAGGGCTTCCTTCCCCCTTACATTTTAGAGTCCACCTCTGAGACCCACGTCTTTTCTCAGTTTCTTCTGCAGCAATGACATGGGACCTCCAGGCTCTCCACATTGTCTCTTCTGCCCTTAACTCTGTGCCTATTCTTTTTCTTCTACTCAAGTCTTGCCTGAAGGAATCCAATGTACCTTACACTTAGTGGCTGAAATACAGCATCCTCCTCAAAGACACACCCTCCTCTAATGTGCAGGTTTAACATGAGACAGGTCCTTCCTGATTCTGAAAGTCTCTAGTATTTCTCAGAATTCAACATGACTCCTGTATGTATTGGGCAATTCATCCAATGTCTTTGTTATAGTTGATGGATTTGTTTTCCAGATAATAAGGGTTATAACAAGATATACCCAGTGTGTCAGTTGATACTTTGTGAGAGTCTCCTGGAGTAAAAAGCTCCTACAGAGAGTGCCTGGCATTTTTCTAATCCCTTCAGCTGGTCTGAATCAGCTCTCCTCCTCTGGGACCTCTCAGTACTTTTATATTCTTCTAATATAGAACTCATCGCTTTCCATTTGTTATTCTGGGACATGACTGGATCACCCATGGGCATATCTTACTCATTACTGTAGTTTTAATAGGGCCTGGTGTCCAATAAACACTCAATAAATTGATAGATGATGAAAGGAGAGAGATCCTCGTGCAACAGGACATTTTGGTGGAGATTATATATATTATATATTATATATATATATATATATATATGCCAGTGTTGGATAAGCTAGGCAGTGAGGAACTTTGATTGGCTCCTGACAACAATCATGTGATTATCACTTGGATTAATTCTGCTGTGAGTCAGTCATAATTCTGTTCTACTTTCTCTTCCTGGAGTCAAGATTAATAACCATGTTCCAACATTAGATGTTAATTCTTCAGTAGAAAAAACAGAAAGATATAAAAGCATATGGTAGTACCTCTGTAGCACCTGTGGAGAGATATCATTCAAACTCACATATTCTTGACCAAAGCAGGTTTCATGGCCACAGGAAAGGTAACAGAGAGACAGGCTCAGTGTATAGGGACAGTGGACACTCTGGACAAGAGCACAGTCTTCTACAATGGGAGCCATGCTTCATGTGGAGAGAGTGCCACTGATACAATGTACTTGCTCTCTGTGTCCCCATACTCATTCTGACCAGGGAGATTGAAGGGTTCATGAAGGTAGTGGATTTGGGCCCGAGAACTCAATGTTCAGAGCTTCAAGTCAGTCCTACCCTTTCTTATCTAGCATGAGCTGCTTTCTGGGAGCATGCTTTCTTCTCTGCCCTCTCTGGGATCAAAAGAGGCTCCTTGGGTCCAATATTGCTTACTATTAGGTAGGCAAGTATGTCTAATCCCTAAGTTCCATGGATCTTTTGTGGAGCTACACTTTTCACCTTAAGGTGGACTGGCTCTGATCTGCCCTTGCCCTTTTTCCTGTCTTTCTCAATTGGTTTTGAACACAGATGAGGAAGAGGGTCAATTTTTGATCCCTTCTATTGTCTTTAGAGAATTTGGAAAAATATCAGCCACTACAATTGCTGTGCTTATTTTCACTAGCAGGAGGAAAGACTTCAGTGTTGCTGTTGCCATATTGCTTTATTTAAAAGATTTCTCTAGGTCCAAAAGAAAGACAAACATTCTGAAAGAGCATCTAGCTTTTTGTTCAGATCTCTCTGTTCACATCAGGCAGCTGTAGTAGATGTAGTCAGTGAGCACCATTCTAATGTATATATTTAGGAAAAGTGGCCAAGTCTGACTATTTCCACCCAACGAAGCCAATACATTTGGTACCCAGAGGATGCTTTGAGAGAAGGTGAGCTCAGAAGGACAGCATGTCTATTCTCATGTAACACAGTTTGCAGGGTGTGGAGCTGAGATTCAAATGTTTCTAGTAACTGGTTTAGCTCTCTCCTCTCTCCTCGGACTGTAATTGCACAAGTTGGTTTATGTGGATAGTATTAATTTTTTAATTGAAAGAAGAGGGAAATATTCTGATATGTAGAAAAGGGGAAAAAAAAAAGAAAAGGTGAGGGTGCATGGTAAGGCGAGAGGAAAAATGCCTTCCTTAATTTCTTTGCTTTGTTTTTTTCTTATTCTTCATCTTCACTCTGTTGGTTTCACTTTCTGTATATTTTTATTGAATTTCATACACAATATCCTAATCATCTTTCTACCCTCTTCTCCATAAGCACCTTCCTATAGCATTCCTTTCCACTGGATTTTGTGCATTCTGTCATTTGTGTTAAGGTCTATTGTGTCGTTAGTGTCCCTAGATGCCCCTCAGTGGAAGTTCATCCATAGGGGTCTAGTTAGTCTGTCTAGAGTCCCTCCCTTAAAGAAGACCAGTTTTCCTCACCCAGCAGTAGTCATCTGCCCAAAAGTTCTTCAGGTAAGATTGAGGACTGCTTCCCATCTTCTCAGTTGTATGGTGAGTTCTTATCAGCTTGAGTTTGTATCGGTCTTGTGCATGCTTTCACCATTGCTGCAAGTTTATATGAGCAAAGTTCCAGGAGCCTGTAAGACTCTATTTCCAAAAAAAGAAGACTCTATTCCCATATGGTCATGCACCTCCTTCCATGGGTCTTATAATCCTTCTGCCTCCTCCTCCTCCTCCTCCTCCTCACTAATCCTTGAACCCTGGGTGGGTGAAGTTTAATATAGGAGTCTTGTACAAGGACCTACACTCTGAAGACTCTTATTCTCTATGATTTAGCCATTTGTTTTCATTGCTCTCTATTTCCAGAGGGAGGTTCACTGATTAGAGTTAAGAGATGCATTAGTATTTTCTCTATCCCCTGTTATACTATGTTCTGTGAGGGTTAAAGGTAGAGGTTCTATTGTATATGTGTCCCTTAAGGTGTGGTATTTAAAAGACACTTAATCTCTTTGTGTAACCAGTTGTGGAAGTGTGTAATAGACTCTGTTGTAAAAAAAGATGAGTGGTGACTGGCATACTTGCCAGTAAATTAATGATTCACATTTCACACATGCTAAGAAATTACATTTGTCTAGGGATGTGACAGCCTTGAGGTTTTCTCTAATATCTATGACCTCTGCTTTCTTTAGTTTCTGCAAGCCTGGTTCCATAAGAAAGTACAAAGTTAGCATCTAAAACTAAAGGAAACCCAGTCATGAAAAGCTGTGTGATTGTCTAAATGAGTTGTGAGCTTTGCAGATAGACAACAGGAGAGACAGGAGACAACTAGACAAGTCACTCAAAGGTTTCACTCCCTGCTAGTACTAGAGAGCAGTGGTATTATTTGACAAGGTCCATGGACCAAGACAGGGACAGGAGAAGGACCAAGAGAGAAGCTGTCACCAGGGAGAATTATCAACAGAGTCCATATGATCTTGTTTAGGAGAACATTTGAGATAGCACATAAAATTGAGAAAAGAATAAAGAGTGAGTTAACAGGAACTGATGGATGAGGTTGGAGATTACCAAGGATTGCCACTGTGCTCTGACAAGGTATGACCTCCTCTGTGTTCACCTGAAACACGGGCTTTAGCTATTTTTCGTCTGAGTATACTGATATCCTCAATACAAGATTGAATGCTTTGCTTGAAATGAATTTCTCTGCATTAGTTTCCTATTGCTGATATAATACATTTGCACATATTTAATGCCTTTAAAAAACATCCTGGGCTATAGATTAATGCATCTCTCTCTCTCTCTTTTTTTTGGTCTTTTTTTGAGGCAGGGTCTCTCTGTAGCCCAAGCTGTTGTGGAACTCAGTCTGTATATCAGGGTGGCCTTGAACTCAGAGATCCACCTGCCTCTGCCTCCCAAGTGCCAGGATTAAAGGTGTGCACCACCACACCAGCTGTATTAGTGCTAGAGAAGCTTTTTGCAGTAGAAGGCAATTGTCAGAGAGACCCCCCCCCAAGTGGTTACCATGCAGGTAATAAGATACTGCAGAGTGTTCAACCCTGAAAGGGACATGGATGTCACACCACTCACCCTAGGCTCAGGCATCATCACAGAAGAGGCAGGCAGAAATATTATAAGAGCCAGAGGTGGTAGATAACCACAAGGAAATGGTATTCTTCAGACAGCAAGGCACTTGCAGAAATGAACTCAACAGCAATTGTGACAGCACGAACAAGACCTATTCAGGCTCAAAGCAGACAAAATCCCAGCATGGAGATGTGGAGGTGACCAGAAGTTCTCAGTCTTAGATGAGGAGTTATTGGAATTTAATAACTGCTGGGAAAGAAAGAGTCAGTTTTCTTACAAGTTGTGACACTCGTTCAACCACAATCCAGGGTTTGACACCCAAGACTATTTAGGCAACACATATTGGATACAATGAAGACATAGGGAGAAGATAACACAATATTGGGTGGGTAGGGGAATGGGGATGGATTTGGGAGAGCCAAGGAAGGGGAAAATATGATCAAAATACATTGTATAACATTCTCAAAAATTAATAAAAATATTTTTTAAAACCTCACAACCTTAGGCATGGGGAGATAGTTGTTAAAGTGCTTGCACTGCAAGCATAAGGACCTAAGCACGTTCCTCCAGAATCCATGAATCAGTTGAGGATAGTGGTGTGCAGTTTGTAACCCTAATGCTAAGGGAGGATAAGACAGAGGCTCACTGGGCTTGCTGGCCAGCCAACCTGGCCTATGCAGCAACTTCCAGGCCAGTGAGAAATTGATTCAAAAATGAAGTTGGGGACTGGGGTACATAGAGATCAGATTGGAGGATTTCACTGGACCACCTGGAGCACAGGTAGAGGCCAGGCACTTCAGCCAGGTGGATTATTGGATAATTGGATCATTGGCTTGTGCTGCTGTGGGGGCGGAGTTGCCCAGCTAGCCAGTATAAAAGTGGGGCTGTTGGGCTGTTGACTCTAGTGCACTAGTGCATAGAGATCAGATTGGGGGATTTTGCCAGACCACTTGGAGCACAGAGAGCAACTTGCTCCCTTCCCCCAACCCTGCAACTGGAATTGCAGAGAGAGTGTCCGGGTGGGACCACAGTAATGATTCTGGGGAGCAAGGCAATAAATGAAACAGTGAACAACTCCAGTCCCACAGCACCAAGCCCCACAAACAACCTAGAGGAACTGGTTAGCAGGAAGCAGAGTGAGCACAGTGCTCAGCAGGGTACTGACCCAATTGTTACCTACCTGGTTTTTGGAGAACCTTTGAAACAGAAAAGGAAGAGTTAGTTAGACTTCCAATATATAAGCAAAATTGAAATACTGAAACCTAGACAAATCAACACTCTGTAAACAAGGAGAAAACAACAAAGGCATCTGAAGGAAGTGAGCAAATCAAGCCTTCAACACAGTGAAGAAACATTTGAGGTTCGTATCAGAATACAAATAAAAACAAGCCCATATGCCAAAAGAACAACACGGGAAATGCACAGAATAATTCCACACCAAACTACCAACCCTATAGAAGATTCCTACAATGAGATCTCCCCGACGGTAACCCAGGACACAGATCTTAAAAGAACAACCATAGAAATATTCAAGGAAATTTATAAAAATATAAACAAAAAAATCAGACAGCTAAGGGGAGAGAATGACAAACTGAAAAGAACTAGAGGGAGAGAATGACAAACTCCTGAAGGAAGTGGAAACACTGAAAAGATCCCATGCTGAAATGAAAAAGGAAACCAACCAGCGAAGCAAGGAGTTACAAGAAGAGATTGAGAAGCTCCAAAAGGAAGTAGAAATACTAAAGAAATCTCAGGATGAAATGAAAGAGGAAATTGAACACTCAATCAACAGGAAAGGATGGGAAAAAGCCTCAGAAGCAGAATGGAGGAAGCAGAAAAAAGAGTATCAGACCTGAAAGACAACACAGATAAACTAGAATGCTCAAGTAAAGATTATGAAAAATGAAAAAAAAAAACCCTTAAGAGTGGAACAACCAGGAAATGTGGGACACTAAAGACCAAACCTCCACATTATAGGGATAGAGGAAGGAGTAGAATACCAAGAGAATGATATTGATCAGATCTTCAACAGACTAATAGGTGAAAATCTCCCCAAACTAAAAAAAGACAAACCCATACAAATACAAGAAGCACATAGAACTCCAAATAGACAAGATCAGAAAAGAAACTCCCCACACCATATCATAGCTAAAACGGCTAGATGCCCAAAACAAAGACACATTACTAAAGGCCACAGAGAAAAACAAGTTACATATAAGGGGAAACCCATTAGAATTACAACTGACTTTTCAGGGCAAACTATGAAAGCAAGAAGAAAGAGGACCAAAGAATTCCCAGTGTTAAATGACTATGACTATAGATTCCAACCTAGGTTACTATACCCAGAAAAAATGTCAATTATAGTTAAAGGAGAGAGAAAAATCTTCCATGACATAAACAAGATGATAGGATATGTGTCCAGAAAACCAACCCTTTAGAGAATACTTGAAGCAATTCAAAGGACAGAGGAGAGGAGCAACTATCTCCAGGCACCTAGAAAGAGAAATTAATAAAACCATAACTGCAGAAGTAGAAACCTAGACTAAAAACGTAAATGGATAATAAGGTGAAAGGAAGCAACACACATCTTTCAATTATAACCTTAAATATTAAAGGACTAAACTCCCCAATCAAAAGACATAGACTGGGAGAATGGATTAGGAGACAGAGCCCATCTATATGCTGTCTACAAGAAACCCATCTCACTCTCAAGGATAGGCACCAACTTAAGGTAAAAAGATGGAAAAAATATTCCAAGCAAATGGTACCAAAAAGCAAGCAGGAGTTGCTATTGTAATATCAGACAAAATAGACTTCGAAATAAAAGTAATCAGAAGAGACAAAGAAGGCCATTACATCTTTATCAAAGGAACAATTAATCATGAAGATTTCACAATCATGAATATATATGCATCAAACTCTCATCCACAACTTTATAAAGACAATTCTCCAGGACCTCAAGGCACAGATGAACCACAGCACACTCATAGTAGGGGACTTCAATGCTCTATTGAGTCCTTTGTACAGGTCAATCAGACAAAGAATAAACAGAGAGATACATCTGAACTGAATGATATGATATACCAAATGGACCTCACAGACATCTACTGAATATTCCACCCAACCACCAGAGAATACACTTTCTACTCAGCACCCCATGGATCATTTTCCAGAATCAACCACATACTGGGACACAGGAAAAACCACAACAAATACAAAATGATTGAAATAATTTCATGCATTCTATCAGACCACAACAGAGTAAAGCTTAATATCAACACCAGGATAAGCCCTACTATCTACAAGAACACATGGAGACTAAACAACACACTCCTGAATAATGAAAGGATCAGGAAGAAATAAGAAAGAAATAAAAGCATTCCTGGAACTAAACAAAAATGACAATACAACACAACCAAATCCATGGGATACTTTAAAAGCAATCTTAAGAGGGTTTATAGCTGAGTGCCTACATTAAAAAAACAGAAAGAGCACAAATAAACGATCTAACACTTCAGCTAAAAACATTTGAAAGACAACAACAAATGAACCCTAAAGGCAACAGACAGGAAGAAATAATGAAAATCAGAGCAGAAATCAATAGAAACAAAGAAATAATACAAAAAAATCAGTGAATCCAAAAGTTGGTTCTTTAAAAGAATAAACAATATAGACAGACCTCTAGCCCAGTTAACCAAAAGAAAGAAAGAGCAACTCCAAATCAATAGAATTCATGCTGAAAGGGGAAATATCACGACAATGAAAAGATCTAGATAATCATATGGGAATACTTCAAAAACCTATACTCTACTAAATTTGAAAACCTAATAAAAATGGATGAATATCTGAAATCCTGGGAATCACCAAAGCTTAACCAAGAAGAGATTGACAGTGTAAACAGACCCATAATATATGAAGAAATTGAAAATGTAATAAGAAATCCTCCAACTAAAAATGTCCAGGCCCAAATGGCTTCATGGTGGAATTCTATAAAACATTTAAAGGAGACTTAATACCATCATTACTCAAATTGTTCAGAAGGATACAAACAGAGGAAAATCTCCCAAATTCCTTCTATGAAGCCAGCGACACTCTAATACCAAAACCAGGCAAAGATACAACTAAAAAAGAAAACTATAGACCCATCTCATTAATGAACACAGATACAAAAATTCTCAACAAAATACAAACTGCATAGAGACCAATATCAAAAAGGTCATCCATCATGACCAAGTTGGATTCATATCAGAAATTCAGGGATGATTCAAAATATGAAAATCAATAAATAGCATAAACACATAAATGGAATGAAAGACAAAAAACACATAATTGTCTCAATTGACACGGAAAAAGCCCTCAACAAAATCCAGTATCCCTTCACGCTTAAAGTCCTAGAGGAAATTGGACTGGAGGGATCATTCTTCAATGTAATTAAAGCCATATACAAGAAACACACAGCCAACATCATCTTCAATGGAGAACAGTCAGAAGCATTCCCCTTAAAGCTAGGAAATCGGCAAGGATGCCCCCTGTTGCCAGTCCTCTTCAATATAGTGCTTGAAACACTTGCTAGGGCAATAAGGCAAGAAAAGGGAACTTAACATCACACCACACCACACACACTATATAATATATATATATATATATATATATATAGTTATATATAGTGTGTGTGTGTAATTTCCTTTTCTATATATATATAGATAACTATATATATATATATAGTGTGTGTGTATAATTTCCTTTTCTTATATATATATATATATATATATATAGTGTGTGTGTGTGTATATATACATATACATACATGTTTCTTTTACTTGAAAGCAACTGTACCATTATAATGTAAATACCTTAATGGGATCTAGAATTAACCTACCACTTATTTTCATACTTTGTAATTGTGGTATATGGGGGAGGGTATGTATGCATACTTTAGAGTAGTATAAAATTAAAGGGGGAAAATGTGAATTCCAAAAATGGTTATCCTCATTTGTGGATGCTAACACCAAATCCCCAGTTGAAAGGCAAGCTGAACAACTTTATTGTTGTATTTCTTTTTATCTGAAAGCAGCAACCGTGCTGTTATAATGTGAATCTCTTAATGGGCTCTAGAATTGACCTACCACTTATTTTCAGACTGTAATTACTGTATATGGATGGAAGGTATGTATTCATACCTTAGAGTAATATAAAATTAATGGGGAAAATGTGAATGCATAAACATATTCTGGAATTAACATACAGTTTATTCTCAGAGGTCATAATTTTGATATATACGTGGTGGTTATAAAGGCATATGTTGGAGCAAAACAAAGGTGAGGGAACAACAACAACATCAAGACTGGGTCAAAGAACTGACTGATAGAGTTAAATCCAGCCCCAAACAACATGCCTGTGCAGTGAAAAACTTTGGAACTACTGAGAGAAAGATGCAAGACATGTATGGGAGAAGGCATGAACACAGGTGGGATGGGGGCAGGGAGAGGGGAATGTGTCTAAACTGGAGTGAAAGATAAAGTATGAAATACACAAATCATCAATAAAAGCGTTTAAAAAATAAATAAAATACAATATGAATATTGGCCAAAACAAAAAGGAGAAATCTAGCTGAGCACCAGTGTTCATTACTCTCTGCTTCCTGGCTGGACACATACTCTGGTCCCCAGGCCCTCCCCACCATGGTACAGGGCTGTATCCCCTCAAACAGTAAGTCAAAAGAAACATCTCCTCCCTGAATTTGTTTTTCATCAGGTATTTGGCCACAGTAATGAGGGTATGGCTTGTTGTATAATGTACTGGCTTAGTGTAAACAATGCCCTGGGCTTAGTCCCAGAACCAGACACACAGCAAGTACAAAATATGCTTTATATAGCAGTGGTTGAGAAGTAAGTTGTGCCAAACAATCAGCATGCTTGATGATTTTGGAAAAGACCAGGGAAGCCCCCTCCTCAAGAAAACCAGTGCCTGCTTAAGTATCTGAGAGTTTCTGCAGGAGAGGAGGCTGCTTGCTGCTTAGCCTGGTTTGATCCAGAATCTCTGAAAACATTGACCCCGGAATCTCTCTTCTCCTTCTTCCTCATGCGAGGGTCACCTGTTGTTTTCTGTCCTGTTCTATGAGCACCTTGCAGAGGTGCTGGATCTGGGGAAAGGTTCAGCTGATCTCTGTTTTCTCTATCAATCAGCAGGACCCTGAACAACAGTAGTCAGACAATTCAGGCTTCCATGAGACTTTCCCAGTTAACACATATTTTCTCCCCTCTCTCTCTCCTCCTGCTCCTCCTCCTTCTTCTTCTGTTTCTCTTTCTCTCTCCCCCCCCCCCCGTTACCAGCACTCACCATGTGGGTGGCAGGATTGGAACCCGGGTTCTCTGCAAGCATAGCCGGTGCTCTTAACCTCTGAGCCATCTCTCAAGCCCCTCTCTTTAACGAGATAGTCTCATGGAGCCCACACCACACTACATAGTTAAGGCTAGCCTTGAGCTCCTGATCCTCTTTCCTCAGTTTCCCAAGTGTTAGAATGACAGGCATGTGCTGCCATACTTGGCTAACACACACTTCTTTACTTTTACAAATGTGATCCCTTTTGTAGCAGCACATTATGCTTTTCTGGCACAGGAAGCCTCAGTCAGCTACCAGAGCTTCCACTGCTTAGTAACAACTGGTTTTAGATGATTCTTCCCCCAAGGTCAGCTTGTTACTTTCAGCTTAGAACAGCATACGTTTCAGAAGGGCAGAGGAATAGGTTCCAGTTTTTCATCTGGCAACTTATAGCTAGACGTGTGTCTGGTTTGGTTGGGGCAGAATGACCCCTGGGCCTGGTGGCCCCATCCATCCTTGTGGCTAGGGCCGGCCACAAGTGGCTCTCACCCTCCCCAACTGTGGACTGAATGGCCCTCACTTTCAGGCCAGCTCAAATCCACCCTGGGAAAGGAGCCAGAAGAGGACCTGAATCCAGACCTCAGGGAGGTCCCGCCTCGAGCCTGGGACTTGTAAGCTGCAAATCTGTCCACTCAGATCATCCCATCCTTAAGCAAAGCTGTCCATCCCACACTCAGAGCTGTGTGACTGACCCAGCTTTTTCCTTTGCCTCCTCCCTGGGACCCTGCTCTGGAACAGGCTCTGCAACCCCCCTCCCCAGAGCTAGGTCCTGGTGCCTTGCCCACTACTGACCAACAGAGCCACTGTTCATGTCCAGTATTAACCCTGTATCTATGGAGTTGCTCCACTCCTTAAACTAGTCCCTCGAACAACAGAGCCCAGTAGCTCATCTCCTGTACCTGCTCCTTGTCTAGGGGAGGCACCGGAACACCTTACAGCCATCTCTCCCTTAAAGCAGGGTGGCTGAACTTGCATCCACCGAAGTGAAGACTCTGTTCCCTGATCCATGAAGAGAGACAGACTTCCAAAAGCCACCATCCATCTGTTTCTTGTGCCTCCTACAAAGGGCAGAGATGGCCCCTATAATGATTACAAATAGAGTGCGTGGGGGCCTCTCGGGTGTGCCGCAAACAGTCACCCTGTACTTCGTTCATCATCACCTTTGCTCATTGACACACCCATGGACTAACTACAAGTAATCCTTCTCTAAACCCCACGACAAAGATGGATACTCTGCCCACTGGAGGAGAGGAAGCAGGATCAGAGAGGTGGGCCTGCTCACACTCACATACCCAGGAATGGATGGAGTGTGGTGTAAAACCCTGTCAGCTGCCTTTGGCCTCCTCTTCTACGGCCACCATGCTGTACTGGAGAAAGGCTTTGAGGTGTATGTTGTCCTGCTGGGTCAGGAATCAGCCCCGAGGCCCCAGGATCCACAACTCCCTTAACAGGGCTAGTGATGGACATTTTGCACTTGAGAATCAGAATGGGGGAAGGAGAAGCTCTTTTGCTTTTCCTTTTATTTTTATTCAGTTCTGGAGTCCAGCGACTTCTGCAAAGTCTTCTCGAAGGCCCTAGTGCAGCTAGAGTCCCTGTGTTCCATCTTCAGGGTCACATTAACAGCAGCTAGAATGTGTTCTACCTGGGAAAAGCCCATTCTGTGAACATCCAACAATGCCCTGAATTGTAGGAAGCTTTCTTTTTATGGCGAACAGGGACCTTGCGGCCCTGCTAAGGGGAATGGGAACACAGTGCCTGCTTTGTGGACATTGTGGGGAGCTGACCCCTTGGTGCAGAGGCCAGCTGGCTACTTCCCATAGCCCAGCCTGGCTGGTACTTCCAACTCAGGCCCTTAGCCTGGACCCACGAGACACGTGTTCCACTCTTGGACGTGGCTTCCCACCTGCCCAGAGATTGCTAAACCCTGGACAGGAATTTCAGACTGGTGGCTGTTGGCCTCCCTTCAGCCTATGTCCACTTACAACACTAGCTACCCAGATTGGTGGTCCACAAGGGGAACCTTTTTCCGACCCACTGGCCGCCCAAATGAAATGCAGGCCAACCTTAGCCTGTATGCCTGCAATTATTAATAAAAATAATGGCTGGGAATTCCGTGATGATGTTACTATGAAATTCAAATTTATTTCTTGCTACAGCCTGCTTGTATAAACTAAATGACGTCAGTTCCCAGGACCAATCATAAGTCCCCCAACTCCATGCCACTTCACGCAGTTGCCCACGCTGCACCTAGTCCATGTTGCTTGCTCCTCCTTGGGGCGGGGTCAGACCCTTGGCCACGTGGTGCCCTGAGGCCTGCTAGCTGGAAGCTAGCCTGCAATTTAAGTTGGATTTTCCCACACTGAATACCTGCTCAAGGACTCTTATGTAGCCACTGGTAAATTGCCCGTGTTCTTCGTATGTCCAATGTAAATAGCCTCCTATCTATGCTCATGCTTGCAATCCTAATTAAAATCAGTCTCTCTCGCCGGGCGTGTTGGCACATGCCTTTAATCCTAGCACTTGGGAGGCAGAGGCAGGTGGATCTTTGTGAGTTCAAGGCCAGCCTGGTCTACAGAGTGAGTTCCAGGACAGTTGGGGCTGCAGGGAGACCCTGTCTCGAAAAGACCAAAAAAAAAAAAAAATCAGTCTCTCTCTCTCTCTCTCTCTCTCTCTCTCAAAATAATGAAGGTGGATGGTTCTTGGATAGCCAAAGTTCTCCTTTTCCTCCACACAGGAGTGCATACGTGCACATGCACACAAGTCCACGATGCACTTGCACATAACACACACACACACACACACACACACACACACACATACATCTCATAAACTTATTGTCCTACAATTTTAGAAATCAGAAGTCTAGGATCAGTCTCATAGGCCTACATGGAAGTGTCAACAGTCTTCATTTGTTTTTGGTCCTTTTGAGACAGGATCTCCCTGAAGCCCCAAGCTGTCCTGGAATTCACTATATAGGCATGGCTGACCTTGAACTCACAAAAATCTGCCTGCCTCTGCCTCTGAGGTGCTGGGATTAAAGGTGTGCACCACCACACTTGGTGGCCTTCATTTTTCATGGCTCTGGAGAAGGGTCTGTCCCCCCACATTTTCTAGAATTTGATGACTGCCTCTAATCCTCGGCTTCTCAGTTCCTTCATCATCAGGCTTTCTGTCCTCATTTCACAAGAGCTTTTGTGAACATTTCTCCCTCTCAACATC
Organism: Rhizomys pruinosus; assembly: GCA_009823505.1. Taxonomy (NCBI): domain Eukaryota; kingdom Metazoa; phylum Chordata; class Mammalia; order Rodentia; family Spalacidae; genus Rhizomys; species Rhizomys pruinosus. The sequence goes on along the minus strand of VZQC01000005.1, from coordinate 4,455,995 downwards.
TTTAGCTTATTGTATCCACAAAGGGACTTTTACCACATGTGATGATTACTTGTGTGTGTGTGTGTGGGGGGGGTGTTTTGCTTACTCTACTCTCCAAATATCTTTCATTGGTTTTGGTTCAGCCTTATCAAGAGCATCAAAATCAACCTCTATTAAACATCCACTGAATGTCTTTTCTTCACTGGAACCCTTTCATCATTTATTTCAGGCAACCCCCACCATGACTCTGCAAGACAGGTATTATATTTATTATATGAATGAGCAAATTGATGGTTGCCTAAGTTAAATGACTTATTTGGCTTGCAAAAGATGGAAAGAAAAGAGAGTGCTAATTGGTCTGGCCGAAAAACTCAATTTTTCCTTAAAACTTCAAATATTCCATCTTTAAAGTGAATATTTGCATGACTGAAATGAGTGGAGGAGAGGTGTTCCAGAATTTTCTGCTCAGGCTCCCTTGGGGTGAATAGAGAGGTACCCTTGAGGGCCCATCCAACACTCCTCGATAGTCAAATACTTCTCTTGCCCCTAATGTAGGAATCACCCCTGTTCCTCTGCCCAGGGCACCCTGGCTTTGTGGAAGAGACACACCCAAATGCTCCTCATGAATCATAGACTCTGCCTGCAGCTAAAATATGATGAGGTGGGAAGTCTTTTGCAGTCCCAGCTTCTAAATGGTTTCCATTACGGTATTTCTGCCGAGAGCAGTTCTGTCCTTTGATCCCTCTCACCATGACTACAGTGCCTTGGGCATCTGACTGAGTTGGGGGGAAAAGTTTGGAGGGTACTGAGGATCTCTGCTCTAGAGTTCAGGAGACCCAGAGGGTGGTGCCAGAACTGCCTCTGACTAGTCCTTTGACCTGTACTCTGATGTCTGAGTCTATGATCCCTCCTGCACTCAAACTCTTCTCTGCTGTTACAGATTAATCACTGCTCCTCTGTCCCTCTCCAGGCATTCAGGATGTGTAAATGAAGAGGACATGGTGGGTCATGTTATACAAAGTGCTGAATGTCCTTGTAGCAGCTGTGATGAACTGTGTGGCCAGTAGAGAAGCCAAAAATCTGAAGGTCATCTCCATGAAGGGAAACAAGGGAGAGCTGAACAGGCTTCTTATTTATTTTAAGTGCCATGGTGATGATCACAATCAAGAAAATCAAACTAGAGTTAAGGAAGGAGGAGCCTCCAGTAGTGGTAATTCAACAATGAAAGTCATCCTGTGTTACTGTATTTTCTTCCTTTCTTCCTCCCTTCCTCCCTCCCTCCCTCCCTCCATCCCTCCCTCCCTCCCTATCCTCCCTCCCTCCCTCTCCTCCCTCCATCCCTCCCTTTCTCTCTCTCTTCTTTCTTTCTTTCTTTCTTTCTTTCTTTCTTTCTTTCTTTCTTTCTTTCTTTCTTTCTTTCTTTCTTTCTTTCATTTTTAGATATAGGGTCTAATGTAGCCCAGACTAACCTACAACTTCCAGTGTATCCAAGAATGAAGTTGAATGTGTGATCCTCTTGCCTCTACCCACTGAGTGCTGGGATTATAGATGTGTACCACCACACCCTGTTTAAGTGGTTTGAATTCTGGGGATCAAACCCAAGGTTTTGTGTATGCCATACAAGCATGTCATCAATTCAGTTACATCCCCAGCCTGTTTCTGTATTTTGAAGATCAAGTAGGTTCTGGGAACACAGACAAATGAGTGTACAGATCTGTAGCCCAGGACAGTATACAACATAAGGAGTATAGCATAACTATCCAGTATATTTGTAAATAATGGTAACCATTAAAAGGTGATTGCTCCTAGTATATCATAGCTTAGCCGAAGAGTAGAATTTTCAGTTGCACAAACTGTCCCAGAATGCCTCGAGATGACATTACACTTAGAGTTCCCATGCAGCCCACATTACAATCCCAGCTCTGTACCTACCGTCCAGATTATTTTTGAGCAAGTTTTTGAGCCTCTGGGCCTCACTTGTTTCATCTGTTACATTGGGACAGCGAGAACGAGGAAGCTGGAGTTCCAGGACTGTGAGGACTGAAGAGCCATTAGAAGAACATGGCAACTATTAAGTCCTGTGGAATGCTATCTCACAGGACTTAGCAGTTCTTTCTTGTCCTTGAGTCACCAGAGAAAGGAACTCCAATATAGAATTAGAAGCACTTGGCTTTTATAGGAGACTCTGGTACTCACAAGCTGTGTAACCGTAGGCGACTCAATTAGACTCTGATCCTCAGGTTTCACTTAGAAAATGAGAATATAATGAAAACGTCTTTATGGGGTTGATGGGGAGGGGGTAAGGTTTAATAGAACAATAGATGTAAAGTTTCTAGCAGGGGTCTGACATATGGAAAATGTTTGTTCCCTCTGGGTGTCATAATTTTGTTATGTGATAGGTGTCTTTGCTGTTCCTATCCTGCTTTGAATTTAATTCCATTTACTCCATTTTCTGATGTGTCAGGAAGCATTATTTGATATTTTGGACAAAGTTAAGTCTACTTCTATTGAGCTCACACACTTGTAAATATGTGTGTGAAACTGTGTCCAGATGCAGGACAAAAAGCACAAATTGTTCTGTCACCCATACGCCCCAACTCCCGGCTTCAACATCTGCAAATAATTAATGCAGAGAGCGCTGCCTTACAGCTGGCCACCCAAATGCATCTTAAACACTAAACTTGGAAAACTAGAAGGATGAACCCATCAAACTTCTATAAATTTCAAAATATACATCAGGGATATAGATATGGTGTTTAAACATATACTCAAGTTGTTCAGAACTGAGTCTATTAAAAACATTGCAGAGGATATACTGCTATGTAGATGTCAGGGAAGTGTGGATTGATTGGAGAGCAAATTAGATGGCAGTGGACCTAGTTCAATTCTAGCTCTTCCATACACAGCCACAAATTCATAAAGCTAAGGGCAGTGGGGTTGTGTTAAGACAGAATGATGGGAGGAGGGCATGGATAAAACAGGATCTTGTTTGGACTCTGTTGCTTTCTGTCTTGAACATAGATAGGCAATACTATTTAAGGCAACCAACCTTTATAGGTATATATATATAGGTGTATGAGATGGTTTTCTGTTGGATTTAATGGAGGAAATATTGGAATGCCATTTCATAAAAGAAGAGACTAAGGCTCAAAGAGTTTTAAAAAAGTTCCCAAGATTCATATAGCTCAGAAATGAAATGAGAATTTGAATGCAGGTCTATTTGCAGAGCTTCTTTGGTAAAATGGTTGAAGGAAGCAGATGGCATCTAGGGTTCAGATATTGGTGTGTTTGAAGGCAGAGCAAGGGATTTAATGACTCCTTAGACATAGGAAGTCTCAGGCTCCTTTCTACTTTCTGAATTGAAGATGCTATGTTCATCTCAACACAGTCCTTGTAGTCTTTGCTCAGTAAGTTGCTGGATACTCCCAGACCATGTATGATTTAAAATTATTGCCTCTTCTCAAAGGCACAAAACTGATTATTTTATCCACTTAAAGTTAAATATCTGTCTGCTGTTTGCTAGACAGTGAGTTTCTTTTTTAACTAAATTTTGAAAATCCTGAGCTTAAGTTAGTCTCAACATGATTTAAAATTGTTTGCAAGTCTCCTGTCAGCTTTTATTTCCCTTGTTTGTATGGAGAGAGGGATAGAATTGCTTCCAGATGAACTTCCATGTTGTTTATTGCTGCAGGTGTGATTACAGACACAGAGTTTGGATGTGTGGCCTTCTGCCCTTCGTCCTGGTTTGTTATGGTCCCAGAAATGTGATGCCTTCCATCACCTACCATCCTCTACAATGGTCCAAACCACCACTAAAATTCTCAATGGTTTGACTGTTCTCTCTATCTTGAGCCTTCCTTTCTCTCATAAGAATGGTATTACAAAGTCTTATATCATAAAATAATAAAAGCATACACAAAATTACAAGAAATCTGGTGAATTACTAAATTTGTGTTATGAAAGCATAGCCATAGAAGCGATATGTAGTTACTTTCTATGTGTTGAGGTTGCTGTAGATTGCATCATGCTGCACACAGGCGAGCCATCTTTCTTCCTAAACAATATTGATTTGGAAATTTGCTGTTGGTTAGATACAAAGTCGATTCACTTTCTGCTGCTCTTTGGAATGCGCTCCTGTGAATATTCTGCAGTTTCTTCTTTCCCATTTTCTGTTGCTTCACAGTTAGGTTGGGTTCTATGGCTGGCCCTGCTGTGGAAAATGTCCTTGTGCACTGAAAAAAATAACTGCAAAGCATGTGGAATTCAGATTTGGGTGTTGTGGCTGAAATTCCTTCTGACAGGTATAAACAACATCCACCCTTGGTGATAGTTGTACATGTAACTCTGGAGTAGATATTAAGATATAGAATTTCCATATCACATAATATTTGTCTATTCATATTTACCAAATAGTGTCAAATTTCCCTCCAAAATTGCATCATTTTAATTTTTCTTTTTTAAAAATTTTATTTATTATTTTATGTGTGTAAGTGTACTGTCTGCTTATAGGTTGGTGCACACATGTTGTGCAGTGCCACAGAGGTCAGAAGAGGGTGTCAGATTCCCCTGGAATTGGAGTTAAAGACGGTTCTTAGCCGCCATGTGGGTGCTAGGAATCGAACCCGGGTCCTCTACAAGAGTAGTCCTCTTAACTGCTGAGCTTTCTCTCCAGCCCCTAGTTCAACTTTTCAACAGAACTCTGTGGGAGTTTCCATTTCTTGTAACAGAAACAAAAATTAGCATTGTCTGATACTGGAAAATCTGATGGACAAAGGACCTTGTTTTCTAAAAGAATGTTTTAGAATAATTTATTCAGTGTTTTATTATTACCTTTTAATCTGCATAAACTGCAATTATCATTTTGCTTGTTTATTGTGTGCTGGGATTTTCTTGGTCTTGAATTTTTGGAGTTTATCTTACTGTTTGTCAACATTTTTATTCCTGCTTAGTCAATGTTAATCCTTTATTGCTTAAAAAATGACACAAATTGGGCACGATGGTGCATATCTTAATCTAACCCCAGAAATTGGGTGGTGAGGACCAGAGGATCAGATATTCAAGGTCATCCTTGCCTATACTCAGTAAGTTTGAGCACAGCCTCAATGAAGCAATGAAGTAATCAACCAAACAACCAATGGGCAACCAACAGATGCAAGACTTTCAAGTAACTTTTTTTAATCCTGTGGTTTAGTGTTCACATTTATTGTGTTGTTACCAGTTACACGTCTCTTAGTTTTCTTGTAGTGGGCAGAACTAATTGGATTATAAAAAAATGGAGTTCTAGGAGGAAGAGGAGGACAAGGAGGAAGGGAGGAGGAGGGGGAGGAGGAGGAAGGGGAGAGAAAGAGGAGAAGAAGAGGAGGAGGAGGAAGAGAGGGAGGAGGGGAGGAGAAAGAGAGGGAGGAGGGGAAGCAGAGGAAGAGGAGAGGAAGAGGAGGACAAGGAGGAAGGGAGGAGGAAGAGAGGGAGGAGGAAGAGGAGAGGAAGAGGAGGAGGACAAGGAGGAAGGGAGGAGGAAGAGAGGGAGGAGGAGAGGGGAAAGAGAGGGAGGAGGAGGGGGAGGAGGAGGAAGGGGAGAGGAAGAGGAGAAGAGGAGGAGGAGGAAGAGAGGGAGGAGGAAGAGGATAGGAAGAGGAGGAGGACAAGGAGGAAGGGAGGAGGAAGAGAGGGAGGAGGAGAGGAGAAAGAGAGAGAGGAAGAGGGGAGGAGGAGGAAGGGGAGAGAAAGAGGAGAAGAAGAGGAGGAGGAGGAAGAGAGGGAGGAGGGGAGGAGAAAGAGAGGGAGGAGGGGAAGGAGAGGAAGAGGAGAGGAAGAGGAGGACAAGGAGGAAGGGAGGAGGAAGAGAGGGAGGAGGAAGAGGAGGAGGAAGAGGAGAAGGAGGAGCATTAAGTGGGAAGGGGAATGTGTTGAGTGGATTGCAGGGAAAGCGGGAGGGAGAAATGGGAATGGATATGATATTATTGCATTGTATATATGTATGGAATTCTCAAACAATAAATGAATAATTAAAAAAAACTAATAAACTTTTTTTTTTTTTTTTGGTTTTTTAGGGACAAGGTCTCCCTTTAGCCCCAGCTTTCCTGGAACCCACTCTGTAGACCAGGCTGGCCTTGAACTCACAAAGATCCGCCTGCCTCTGCCTCCCAAGTGCTAGGATTAAAGGCGGGCGCCACCACGCCCGGCTATAAACTTTTGATATTTTATAATGTTAGCTCTGATATCTGATACAATAAATCCTTCATTCTGATTTCAATGTCTTTTTTCAATCATTTTCTTAGAGTTTTTAAATTTTCCTTTTTCATGATGTGATCTTCAATTTATTTGGGATTTATTTTGCTCTCATTTTGTTCTGTTTCCATATGGAAAGCCAATGGCCTCTGTCCTGTTCATTGAAAAGATTATCTTTTCTGTGTTTATTTATACTGGCACCTCCGACAATGCCAGGTTTCCTTGAGTCTCTTTCAAAATGTTTGATTCTGGGCTGGAGAGATGGCCTAGCGGTTAAGAGCGCTTACCGCTCTTACAGAGGACCCGGGTTCGATCCCCAGCACCCACATGGCAGCCGAGAACCGTCTGAAACTCCAATTCCAGGAGAACTCCAGTTCCAGGGGAATCCGAGACCCTCTTCTGACCTCCGCGGCATTGCACGACACGGGTGACCTGCATGCAGACAGTACATTCATACACATACAGAAATAAATACAATTAATAATAAAAAAAAGAAAAAAAAAGAAGAGTCCTGGAGTTTTTCTGCTATTGTGAAAATGCTTTTAATTTTCATTTATTTTGTAATAGCATAATTGATTTCTGGAAATACTAATTAATTTAAATCTGAACTAATAACAGGATTATCTTCATTATAATTTCTCATTTTTTTAAAAATATTTTTTATTATTAATTTTATTTATTTCTGTATGTGTATGAATGTACTGTCTGCATGCAGGTCTGTGCACCCGTTTCGTACATAATTTCTCATTTTTAATAATAAACTTGCTGGTTGTATGACTTTGAAGAGAAGACCAGTTTAGATTTTTTACAAACTTTTTAGATTTTATGTTTATATTTCCTGTTACTACATTGGCTGGGCTCACGGATAATGTCGCATAGTAGAGGAGAGATCGATCAACTTGATTTTACCCAGAACTGAGAGCCACTATTTCTATCCATTGTCCTGTCAATAGAAACCATATAGCACAATGGGTAAAGGTTGGGAGGCTTAGGTTGGGCTCTGTCTCTTAAAAGCTGTGCGATTTGGGGCAGATCATTGAATTCCTCTGTAGCTATATTTTTACATCTGTAAAAGGAAAATAATACTAATCTTTATATCAGAAACGTATTGTGAGCATTAAATACACATCTGTGTGCATGTGTTTAAGATGAGTACTATAATTAGAACAGAGCCTCCTGCAAGTTAAAAGGTCAATAAGTATTTGGTAATAATGTAAAGAAAAATTGTGGTTGCTTATATTTTATTTATTTTATGTGCATATGTGTTTGCCTACAAGTATTTTAAGTGCATTGATGCTGCGCAATGCCCATGGAGGCTAGAATAGAGCATTAGATCATCTGGAAATGAAATTAAAGGGGTTGCTAGCTGCTATGTGGATGCTGGGAATTGAATTTGGGTCCTCAGTAGGTGTTTACTAAAAGCAACCAGTGCTCTTAACCACTTAGCCATCTCAACCCATCTCAACCCATGAGCCATATTTTTGATGTTTGTCAGTAGCACCATTATACGATGCAAAGTTCTTAAGTTTTGTAGTTGTTTCCAATCAGTATCTATCTTCCATCTATCAGCTGGTTACATATTGCCTATGCATTTGGGAGTCCAGAATTACCTGTCAATGTTTTGCTATCTTTAATTGAGCTATATGCATTTACCATATATTCAATAAGATGACAGCATGATTCACCTTTGAAAAGCAAAGCAATAATGTAAGTGAACATTCAGCGGCTTAGCTGAAAACCTTAGAATCAGTACAGAAGCACCACACACAAAACACAGCGGCTCCCTTGATCACAGCAGACATTATCACATGCGGAAATACTCAGGTCAGCAAGGCAGGGATGAAACACAATTTAGAAGCAAAGAATTCTGAATATGAAAAAAAGACATTTTATATTTTTGCTTGTGTATCTTTTATTTTTACTTGCATGTACCAGTGTGATGTATAAAAACCTGAGATTAAGCCGGGCATGATGGAGCGTGCCTTTAATCCCAGCACTTGGGAGGTAGAGGTGGGTGGATCTCTATGAGTTCAAGGCCAGCCTGGTCTACAGAGCGAGCTCCAGGACAGCTGGTACTAAAAGGAAGATCCTGCCACAAAAATACCAAAAAAAGGAAAAAACTAAATAAGAGATTAAATAAGTCAAAATTAGGTCATTATTAAGCAGTCTCACTGTAAGAAACTAATAAAACATTTTGAGTTACTGTTTAAATAACCATGTCAGTTAAAGTTCAGCCAGAGAAGATAAGGAAAATCAATAATATATATATATATATATATATATGTATGTATGTATAGTGAGATAGATACATGGATAGATATAGAGATTATATATATATATATGTGGAATCTATAGATATATGGTATAAGGATAAATAGAAAAATTGTTAGACACATGATAAAATAATTATAAGAAATTGGTCTGTGCAATAGTGGGCATTAACTAAGCAATTCTAAGGTAAATGGATGGAACTAGAAACTGTTATACCAAGTGAAGTAGCACAGAGTTAGAAAACCAAAAGATGGGGCTGGAGAGATAGCCTAGCGGTTAAGAGCACCAACTGCTCTTGCAGAGGACCCGGGTTTGATCCCCAGCACCCACATGGCGGCTGAGAACCGTGTGCAACTCCAATTCCAGGAGAACTCCAGTTCCAGGGGAATCCGAGACGCTCTTCTGACCTCTGCGGCATTGCATGACATGGGTGCACAGACCTACATGCAGACAGTACATTCATACACATACAAAAATAAATAAAATTAAAAAATAAGAAAACCAAAAGACGTATATTCTCCCTCATTTGTGGATCTTAGCACCAAATCCTTATATGTAAGTATATATCCTGATATAACTGCAGGAATCAGGAAAATGGAACATAACCAAGGAGTCAAAAGTCAGAGGGAAAGGAGGAGAGAGAGAGAGAGAGAGAGAGAGAGAGAGAGAGAGAGAGAGAGAGAGAGAGAGAGAATTGACAGGAGACAGGGGTTACAAACGGGGGAATGTAGGGGCTGGAGGGATGGCCTAGCGGTTAAGAGCACCAACCGCTCTTGCAGAGGACCCGGGTTTGATCCCCAGCGCCCAAACAGCGGCCAAGTCTGAAACTCCAATTCCAGGAGAACTCCAGTTCCAGGGGAATCCGAGACCCTCTTCTGACCTCCGAGGCATTGCACGACACGGGTGCACAGACCTACATGCAGACAGTACATTCATACACATACAGAAATAAATAAAATTAAAAAAATTAAAAAAGGGGGGAATGTATAAAATGAGCCTATTTAACTGGGAGGGGAAGAGGAAGGGTTAGACAAGGAACCACTGGGGTAAAGGGGAAGAAGGAACTCAAGGGAGGGGGCACAGGAGACAGGTGTTATCAAGGGTGAAATGGGGAAAATGGGGTACTTTAACTGGGGGGAGTTAGACAGGAAGAGAGGGGAGATAAATAATGGTTACCTGCTGTGAAAAACCAAGGGAGTTGTGTTAGTTCAAACACCTACTGAAAAATGGCACATATATCTACCTGAGTCCACATGTATAGCTGAAGGCTATGTAGTAAGAAAGAGTGTAAGACAGGAGGAACCTCCCTTCCTATGGTTGGCCAGGGTAGTCCAAGAGACTCACAAAATTATACAGATATTGCTACAGCCCTGAGTGCCTCCCAGAACTTGAATGTAAGACCTTATTGCTGAAGACAGTACATTCTTGGGACACAGGGCTTGGAGCGATGGAGCTGGAACTGGTCTGGAAGACACCTACCTGAAAGCTAGCTTTTATGGTTTTGGAGGACACTATGCAAGCTGTTAAGGAAATATCATCAATAGAAGGTCCAACTCCAGCTTTAAGGCTTAATAACCACAACAATAACTAGCACAACAAACTACATTGGGGAATTAATGGCACTTTTATGTTGGGGGTAATCGGCAGCTACCTAATTGGACTTAAAGGCCACTCAGTGGGAGGAGACTCATGTGTGTTGTTGTAAACATAGCCAGATACACAGGACTGGAGAGCTCATAGATCTCAGAGAACTTCCCAAGGCTGTCACATCCCTAGACAAATGTAATTTCTTACTATATGCTAAATATGGATCCTTATGTTTACAGACAAATATGCCAGTCATCACTTAAAGAAGCTTCTTTGAAACAGATGGAGACTATTAAAGAGTTCCACAACTGGTCACACACAGAGTAAGTGTCTGTGAAATACCCAACCCTAAGTGACACATCTACAATGGAACCTCTACACCTAAGCTTCATGGAACATGGTGGAACAATGGGTAGAGAGAATATTAATTCATGTCTCAACTCTCATCAATGGAGATCCCTCATACAACAGAGGGAAATGAACACAAAAGGCCACAAATGGCCAAAGCATAGAGAATAAGATTCTGCAGACTGTGAGTCCTTGGACAGGATTCCTATGTTAAACTCCATCTTCCCAAGGCCCATGGACTATTGTGGAACAAAGGACAGAAAGATTGTAAGAACCAGGGAGAAAGTGTATGATCCCAAGGAAACAGGCTCCTGGGACTTTATTCATATGAAAGTTCAGCAATGGTGTCAATATGCACAAGACCCATGGAAACACAAGAAGACAAAACCACAGCATAGAATTGTGATAATGGGCAGTAAGATCCTAGCCAGAGAACCATTGGCAGCTGATTACTGCTGGGTGAGGGAGAGCTGATTTTCTTTAAGGGAGTGACTCTAGATAAGCTGACTACACCCCAGGAGATGAACTTAGACTGAGGGATGTCCGAGTACACTAACTTGATTTGGTAGCCCTTAACATACACAAATGGAATATATGAAATTGGATGAGGGGTGTATGGGAGGGTGTGGATGGAGAGGGATATAAAGATGATTAAGATGCTTTGTATGAAATACACAAAATTCAATCAACATTATTTAAAAAACCCCACTAACCCTGGAGAGAGGACAAGAGTTCGAATCCCATGCTACTCACAAACACCACAAACACCTGTGACTCCTCCAGCTCTCTCTCTCTCTCTCTCTTTCTCTCTCTCTTTCCCCTTTCTATCCCTGTCTCACACACATACACACAGAGTGTGAGAGAAACAAACACTAAAACAAACAACCAACCACAAACAAAAGCTAACCTGTCTTTTGGTTAATATATAGTCATATAGTCACATTAGTTATTAAAAAATATCTGCAGAACATCACCTACATTAGTGTTTGAATACCTAGGAACTCTATTTGAACCTACATTAAATGTCATCATGATGGAACTTGCCTCTTTTGCTAATATTACCCGAGATATGATGTATTTTAAAATTAATGGTGTTTTGGTGCCAGAGAGATGGCTCAGTGGTTAAGAGTGTGTACTGCTCTTGTAGACAGTACAAGACAACCACAGTTTGACTCCCAAAACCCTTTGCCATTTCTGGACTCAGAGGACACCTGCACTCATGTGAACATACTTTAACACACACACACACAAATACAGTGCACATGCATCCACATACATAATTAAAAATAATGAAAACAGGCCAGACATGGTAGTGCATGCCTTTGATCACAGCAGAGCTGGGTGGATCTCTGTGAGTTCAAGGCCAGCCTGGTTTACATAGTGAATTCCATGACAACTGTAGCTACAGGAGACCCTGCCTCAAAAAGACAACAAAAATGAAAATAAATATTTTGGGGGATTTTATATGATTTTTAAATATCATTATGTTATATTATACTATACTATATTATATCATATCATATCATATTATATAATTTTTGAGTCATGGTGTTCCTGTAGCCCTGGCTTGCCTGGAACTCATTACCTAGACCAGTCTGGCCTTAGTCTCTTGGAGATCTGCCTGTCTCTTCTTCCTGAGAGCTGGGATTAGTAACTTGTGCCACCATGTATGAAAAAGAATCTTTAATAAAATTGGTGGTGCCTTAGAGTTGATTAAAGACATTACTGTGTAGTTCACCATGTTTTTTTTTAAGATATAATACTTTTATTGATGTTTTGTGTATTTCATACATTATTTTTCAATTCAATTTAAACATATTCCCCTGTACCTTCCCCCTACACCACCCCAGTTCATGCATTCTGCCATACATGTCCTGTATCTTCCTCTCAGTCTTTTTAAAGTTTTTCTCTGCAGAGGTTTATTGCTTTGGGCAGAATTTAACTGTATCAATCCATTCTTTGACCCAGTCTTTATGTTGTTGTTCTGTCCCATTTGTATTGCTCCAAAATATGCCTATATAAATGTCATATATAAACCAGAATTATGTCCTCTGGGAATAAACTCTATGTTAACTCTGAAATATGTTTAAGGATTTACATTTTTCCCTTTAATTTCATATTACTCTAAATTATGAATACATACCTTCCACCCATATCTGTTAATTACCATGTCTGAAAATAAGTGGCAAGTTAATCCTAGGGCCCATTAAGAGATTCACATTATAACATCACAGTTGCTTTCAGATAGAAAGAAATATAACAATAACGTTGCTCAGCTTACCTTTCAACTGGGGATTTTGTGCTAGCATCCACAAATGAAGGAAACCATTCCCTGTTTGTTTTGGGGGACTGTTACTTCACTTAGCATATGGCTTTGAGTTCCATCCATTTACCTGCAAAGTTCATGATGCCATCTTTCTTTGCTGCATAAAACTCCATTGTGTAGATGTACCACATTTTTGTTATCTACTCCTTTGTTGAGAGGCATTTGGGTTGGTTCCTGCTCTTCGCTATTGTGAAGAGTGCTGCAATAAACATAGATGTGCACGTATCTTTGCAGTAGGATGAGTCTTGTGGATTATATAGCCAGGAGTGGTATGACTGGGTCAGGTGGTAGGCTCATTTTGACTCTTTTAAGGGTTTTCCACATTGATTTCCATAGTAGTTTTATGAGTTTACATTCCTATTAGCAGTGGTGAATGTTCCCCTTTCCCCACAACCTCTCCAGCATTTGGTGTCTTTTGTTTTCTTGCTCTTAGCCAGTCTTATCAGAGTGAGATGATACCTTAGAGTGGTTTTAATTTGCATTTCCTTAATTATTAGTGATGTCGAACACTTTTTAAGATATTTCTCAGGCTGGAGAGATGGTTCAGTGGTTAAGAACACTGACTGCTCTTGCAGAGGACCTGGGTTCGATTCCCAACACCCACATGGCAGCTAAGAACCATCTTAGGTCAGGTGTGGTGGTGCACATCTTTAATCCCAGCACTTGGAAGGCAGAGGCAGGTGGATCTCTGTGAGTTCTAGGCCAGCTTGGTCTACATAGCAAGCTCCAGGCCAGCTGGGACTAAAGAGGGAGATCCTGTCTTAAAAATAAATAAACAAACAAACCAAAAGGGGAAAAAAAGACCCAGTCTCAGGCCCATTGTGATAGCCACAGACAATGGACAAAAACAATACACCTTTAAAAAAAAAAAGATAATTCTCAGCTATCTTTACTTCACTGGTGAAGTCTCTGTTTGGCTCTTTACTCCATCTTTTGAGTCATTTGTATTCTTTGTTTTTTGAGTAGTTTATATATTTTGGAAGTTAATGGTCTGTCAGATGTATCACTGGTGAAGGTTTCCTCCCACTCTGTGAGTTTTCTCTTCACTTCCTTGATTGCTTCTTTCGATGTACAAAAGCTTTTGAGTTTGATGAGTTCCCACTTGTCAGCTGTTGACCTTATTTCCTGGATAGCTATTTGATTTAGAAAGTCTTTTCCTACTCATATGTCTTGTAGATTGCTACCAACATTTTCCTCTAACACCTTCAGAGTTTCGGGTTTCACGTTGGGGGTCTTTGATCCACTTGGAGTTGATTTTTGTACAGGGTGAGAGGCAGGAGTTTTATTTTGTTCTCTACAAATGGTGATCCAGTTTTGCCAGCACCATATGCGGAAGATGCTATCTTTCCTCCAATGAGCTTTTTTGGTCCCTTTATGGAATATGAGGTGGCTGAAATTAATTGTATGAGCTCAAGTTTGGATCTTCAGTTTTGTTCCATTGGTTGAAAGGTCTGTTTTTGTGCCCATACCAGGCTGTCTTTATGACTATAGCCCATAATATAGCTTGAAGTCTGGTAAGCTGATCCCCCCGGTATTGCATTTTTCACTCAGGGTAGTTTTAGCTATTCGGGGTCTTTTGTTTTTCCATATAAATTTAAATATTCTTTTTTCCAGTCCATGAGCATGGTAAGTTTTTCCATCTTTTGATGTCATCTTCAATTTCCTTCTTTAGGGTTCCTTGAACGTGCCCAATCTCATCTAATTCACTATGTTTTAACATTCTTTTTTCTTTTACTTTTCTTCTGGTCTCATATAAATACTGAGCACTTAAAATTTCATTTCTTATAATTTTAGTTGCATGTTTCAGATTTGAATTTATAATTATGTATATGTATGTGTGTCTATGAATGTGTGTACATGAATGCAGGTGCCTGCAGTGGCCAGAAGAGGTTATAGGTTCCCTGAAGCTAGAGTTGCAGGCAGTTTTGAGCCACCAGACTTGGGTACTGGAAACTGAATTCAGGGTCTTCTTTAAGAATAGTGTGTGGTCTTAACCACTGAGCTCACGCTTTTCTTATTTCCTTTTTATGATCCATTAATCTTTCTAGTTATGTTTCACTTTTTTATTTTTTATTACATCTTTAAGAATTATGTCCTTCCTGAAAGTCTTTTATTAGAACATTTTCTTTTGCTTGTAGCTGATTTAATTCAGGATTACTATTTTTATCTGGATTTTCATGTGGCTTTGATTTAACTTTTTAGTTTTGTTCAGATACTGGTCTTTCTTTGAAGATTAGCTTCGTTGTGTGTGTGGTAACTTTGTTTTGTAGGAGTATCTTAGTTGGAATATTCTTTTGTCTGGTGTATTTCCTCTTTCATTAGAAGATTTGTGATGTTTTTCTTGCAGTGGCCTTGAGGCTGCTCTCTAGAGCTATATTTCATGTCAACTCCTTGGGATTCCTGCTCCATGAATGAGTAGGCTTGTTTTGATCTACCACTTAAGAGGCACCTCTGTCTTGGCTTCACTTGACCTCTGCAGTGAGGCCAGCATCATACACAGTTATCTCTTTTCTTCAGGTCATCTCACCCCCAGAGTATAGGGCATCTCATTTTCAGTCTCTACTGAACAGAAGATCTCAGTTGTCTTTAGTTTTTAACAGGGAGCCTGGGTCCAGTTGTTACCTGCTTCTTGCTGGATGAACTTTATGCCTTGTCATTCATATAGAAACCGGTATTCTGGTTTGAGTCAGGAATGCAGAAGGTGAGAGGTGACTGCCCACTGCTCGCCACGTTTATTTGTTCCATTTCCCATCGTCTCATTCCCACAGATATTGATCCCGTGTTAGAGGCCAGCGTTGTGATTTCATTGTTCTGACTTTGTCCTCCATCACTATTGTGTGTTGAAACAATGCTACCCTGTCTAGATTCCCCCTCTGATTCCTATTGGTAGTACTCCCTGACTCCATGTCCTTCCATGGCATGCATGCTCTCTCCATTTTATAAGGTTTCAGTGTTTCCCTGTTGAACATAGAACAGGTGAAAATATACTAATGACCTTTAGTCACCTGTCTGTGCCTCCCATTTCTATGGAGCCATTTCAGATTCCCTGAGCACACTGTGCTCCCCTCCCCCATGCTTTTATGCAGCTCTTTCTCTATCTGATTTGTGATCGTCCCTTGGTATTTTTGTATTTAGTTATTTTGACCTTGCTTATCTCTCCTTTTACAAAATATATTCATATATTGATTGTTCAAAGCAATGAGTCTTCTTGTGATATTTTCATATGTGCATGCAGTGTGCTTTGATCTTATTTGCCTCCATTACTCATTTTGTCCCCTTCCCCTTGCTAGTTCTTTCCCAATAGTCCCCCTTCTATCACCTCCTGTGATGTCGCTTCCTCCTGTATCCCTCACTCTGTGAGCTGCCTTCCTCACCCCCCATTCCCATATTGTAACACTTGTTCCATTTCCTTGTAACTACTTTTTCATCAATTTTCCCTGCATGACAGAAGTTCTCTATGACAGGAGAACATGGCTTGCTCCTTCAATCCTTAATCACCATGTCTAGCATGTTGGAGACACCCAGCCAATAGTAGGAACCTGAATAAATGGAAGAGGATATGATTTTTCCATTCATTCTGTTTCTTCCTTGATGTTCAGAGCAAACTCTGATTTGCATTTATAGGAGGGACGCTGTTCTTGCCATAGAACCAGCTAGTAGAAGAATCACTGAGCACAATCCTAACATCAAGAACAGTCTGAGCTGCCTAGGGGGATCTAGGAAGAGGCAATAGAATTCTGGTATAAGAGAGATGTGGTCAAGAGGAAGAAAGTCAGAATCCCCATTTCTATGAAACAAATGACCTTCATCACCATGTTGTGTATCTATTGAGTGGTCTCTTCAAGGAGCTACGTAGTGGCTCTGTATGCCTCCATGGTAATTACTGGTGCATCCATCACCGCTGACCTCACCCATTCTTCAGATCAGTAGCAGGAAAGCTGACTTGAGTTCAGGGGTCCTGGGGAAACAAATCTGCCTCTTCCTTTTCTGAGACAGTGTGGTTAAGTGGACCTGGACACAGATTGTGACCTGGGTCATGGTCAGTTTTTCTAAGGGAGTCCAAGTTCTACTTACTGAGCATGAGAGCAGCTGTTCAGTTTGGCTTTCAAGATCATTTTTCATGGAGAGCTTTTGGTGTGCCAAAGCCTCCCTCCCTCCCCTTTGCCTCACCCTTTTTATGTGCAATTTACTTTAAACATTTTCCTTTCATGCATAGGCCAAGATGGTGACTTCATAAAGGTCAGGAAATGGGGAAGTAAGAAATTTCCTTGAAAGATTTGAAATAAATCACTTTTAGAAATAATATAAGGAGGAAGAGGCCTGGTATTGAATGGACTAAGAGATAATGATGCTTGGGGATTCTCTTCCCAGAACTTGTGATTGTTTCCTATTGGTTTTGCTCTATCGACTCTCCTTTATTAGTGTTAACCTTCCTTCAAATTAGAAATGTATAAAAATAATTTTATTTATTTTTTGACTGGGGTTATATTTTGGAATTGAGTTTTATAGTTCATTTTCCAGGTATCTCTTGATTTCTTGAGAATGCAGCAGCTCTTTAAAAGTGCAGTTTGGGGAAGAGAGTCCCACTTCCTGAGCTGTTTAGAATGTCTTGTGGTTATTTTGCAGTCTGTTTGTGAGCAATGGAGAGAGGCATTCTTGGATGAGTATCACTTTAGGTAGGAAACAAGCCTACCATGATGGTTTCCCTGCCCTTTACCATTCCCGTGGCTGTCAATGGACCATTCAATAGATGTAAATCCAAGTGCTATCAAGACTCCACTTGACCTTCCTATAATTGAGTCATTTGGATTAAGTCGAGGATAATCAGTTCAGTGGCTTGGGAGGAAGGAGAAGCTAAAGCCAGGGAGGGAGAATGTCCAGTGAGATGTCACATGCAAATCAAACTGAAACAGAGGGTTACTGTGCAGAAAGAAAACCTGGCATTGATATCACTGTGTGTAATTATTTCAAGAGAGACATCTGGATCTAGATTGTTTGTGAGATGCTTATATTGAATTAACAACACATAAAAAAACAAAAACCACATAAAGCAAAACAAATAAACAAGCAGAAACTTCCAATAAAGTTATGTTATGCCAAACCCCTTATCTGAAGGCTGGATAATCATGTAAACTCTGGAGCAGAAGACCCCTAATACCAGATACATTAACTGTCTATAGAATGATGACCTTGCCTGGACCATCCCCAGGCAGAAAGTCCAAGTGCCTATTAACAGCCCTCAGCTGCATCAGGTTAATTAGAGGCTGAGAATGCAAAAAGTCTTGCTTGGAGACAGATGGAATTTCTCCTAAAAAGTTGACAATCCAGATGTAGTGTAGCAATATGGTAGTAAAGCACTGTTTCAAGGACCATGCACTTTGGACCCTAACTAACTTTGACAGTGATAAAAAATCTTGCCTAGCTTTGATGATATCTCTTCTCCCCTCTGATGTCTTCATGGTAGAACTGTTACTGTGGATTAGATTAGCATTTCTCAAATCCCAGTCCCTGGTTGCGTCATTGTGTGTTAGAGTTTCTGAGATAACCCTTCCCTTCTTACCTTTTCCTTGTATAGTCTCCACACATGCTGCATCAGGCTGATCGATGTGGATAACTGGAGAGGGCAGAGTGACAGTGGTGAGGTCTGGGGATAGTTCATAGAAAGTGCCGTCATTCCTACCTTGATTTCTCAGTTTACTTGGTCTGGGAGTGAATACACGAGTTACTATTTCAGGAGGTTATCCAGCCTGAGATGGAACACCCATACCAGGTTTCCAGCCACATGCAGGGATCATCCTGGCGGGAGTATCCACCTTCAGGTGAGCCTCAGATGTCATCAGTTCTAGCCAACATCTTATGCAAACCTATGGAGTGACTTAGATTCATAAATTCATAACCTGTGAGTACTATGATGGCTTAAATGTTTATCTCTGTATAAGCCACTGACTTTTGCATTATTTTATTATGCAGAATAAATAGCTAATACAGTGTCATGATTCTTTCCCCATTTACTTAGAAACAGTTTTTGGTTACCTACTATGCATTGCTTTAAATGGTTTACTTTACTGTTTCAGTATATTTTTTGTCTTTTTGAGACAGGGTTTCCCTGTAGCTCCAGCTACACTCTCTATGTAGACCAGACTGGCCTTGAACTCACAGAATTTCATTTTTAAGAGGAGATGTTTTCATGTTGTAATTAGGGAATAAGCATCCCCAGCCAAAGTTGAAGAAAACTCATGATTTTAATTTATGCTCTATATTCATTTTAAGCTGAAATTTCATTTTAAAAACATTAGTTTTATTGTGCATATTTATGTTATACAATACATGCCTGCAAAACACACATAAAGTCATATATATATATATACATATATGTATATATACATAGAGATCATAGATATAAAAGATTACTGCAGTAAAACCTGATTGTGTCATTTAACATTTATCTACTCTGTTGTTATTTTGTTTTTTTTTTTAATTTTTTTATTAATTTTATTTCCATATGTGTATGAATGTACTGTCTGCATTCAAGTTTGTGCACCCGTGTCGTGCAATGCCGCGGAGGTCAGAAGAGGGTCTCGGATTCCCCTGGAACTGGAGTTCTCCTGGAATTGGAGTTTCAGACGGTTCTCGGCCGCCATGTGGGTGCTGGGGATCGAACCCGGGTCCTCTGTAAGAGCGGTCAGCGCTCTTAACCGCTAGGCCATCTCTCCAGCCCCCTCTGTTGTTATTTTGAAAGCAACTTAAAATGTATACACTTATCAAGAAGCACCAATGGCCCAAGGTCTTACCCAGGGTCCTCCTGCTGTTCATGGGAGCTGTAGGCTTATTCATCCTACAGATCTGCTGCTGTGTATCCTGATACATACCTCCCTCTTCCTTCCCCTTCCTCTGCTATTGGTAGCTACTGATTTGTTCTCTCCTTCTGCACATTTGAGTTATTTGAGATTCTACATATCAGCGAGATCATGGAGTGTTTTCTCATGTCTGGCATATTTCATTTAACATAATATTCTCCAGACTCATCTGTATTATGGCATATAACATAATCTCACTGATTTTAGGGATAATGTTCTCTGTCTTTTGTCTCTCTTTCTCTCATGTATCTTTTACAGTTACTTCCTTCATTTGCCAGCTATTGGACACATGTTATTGTCATGTCTTTGATGTTGCAAGTAATGCTGTGTTGAACATGGGAGCGTAGACATCCATATGAGGAAACAGTTTCATTTCCACTGGGTATATGTTCAGAAGAGAGATTGCTGGGTTATATCACAGCTTTGTGTTAAATCATTTTAGAGACAGCCATATAGCCTTCTATAACAGCTATACTAATCTATCCTTTTCAAACTTACCTCTATTTAAATAATGTTGCACATCCAAGGCTTTGAGCCCAAGACATTGTCAATAAGAGTCTGTTAATAAGGATGAAAATTTTACTGGCTACTAAAGGTAGGCTGGAATGATGTTGGGACTTTCCTTGTGAAACAGACAATTGAAAAGACAGAAATTGAGCACAGTGTGATTTTTATTTTGTTAGAAGGACATCTTGCTATGAGGTCAAAGCTGACCTTGGACTTCAGAGCTCATGTTATCTTCTTGCCTCAGCCTCCTGAGTAATTGGGACTGAATGTGTATACCTCCACACCTGGCAAAGAAACAATTTTTTCACAATGAAACTTGATGTTAACACAGCTTCTCTTTCTGTGCCACTAAACCCTCTTGTAGGCCTCCTAGGACTGGCTGTTCTTTTTCTCTACTTTTGAGAAAACAAGCTAAGATACATTTTTTTTTTCAAATTTCACTACATGACGAGACAGCACCATATGGTTGCCAAAGGAGTATTGGTAAACATGGGATGCTGGTCAAGCCCACAGGTGCTCAGACCTCTTATGTAACTTGCATACTACTCTGCATACCCCCACCCCCACCCCATACATCTCCTTATCTGTGCTCTAAATCATGTTTAGACCACATTTGATGCTTAATGTCAATGCTATGCAAATAGTTACCATATTATATTGTTTAAGGAATGACAATAAAAAGTATATATCTTTTCAGTATAGAGATAATTTTATTAACTTTTGGAGACACGTCATCACATAGTAGAATGTGGCTTTGAACTCCCTATGTGCAGTGGATGACACTGGATATTGAATCCTCCTTCACTTCCTGAGTGCTGGGTTTATAAGTATGAGCTACTATGTCCAGTTTATTGGGTGCCTAAGATCAAACCCAAAACACTGTATGATAGGCAGGCACTCTACCAACCTCCCCAGACACACAATTTTATTTTAAACATATTTTTGGGACAAGATGGGTTGACTTTCAAGATAAGAAACCCATTGGCATGGAATGGACAACTGTGAGTGAAATTTGTGTTTGGAGAAAGTAACAGCACTGTTATGAAATAGCTCAGCTCCAGTTTTTAACTGTTACTACTTATATAAATTCCTTGGGAATATCAAAAGATGTTCATTTTATAAAATCCTGCTCTTGTATCTGTCAGGGGACTAGGGTTGCCATAGGATAATGAACCCTAATTCACAGATTAGGAAATTTGAACCTGGAGATGGGAAATAATTGGACAAACATACCCAACTGGTATCGAGCAGATATGGGTTGGAAGCTACTTCTCCAGACTTGGAGTGCCTGGGCCTCTATCAGCTGTGCTGCCCTGGATCTGGCACCTAGCTGGGTACTCCATCAAGCCTGAAGGAAGTATATTGGAGCCTGAAGGAAGGTCTCCGGTTGCTTGAAGAGACAGTATGCACTTATCAGGAGAGTCCATGCATTCTTGAAGGTACGGTGCACAGGTATCAGGAGAGGCTGTATGGGGAATGTGAAGAGCAGAGAGCAGAGTCATAACCAACTCCTCAAGCAGCCACCATGGCTAAGACAGTAGGGAAGCAGCCTGGCTCTGTCCTTCAGAGTCTTAGCTCAGAGTTTAAATCTGTGGCTTTGCAAAGGAAAGAACACACACACACACACATGTTTGTATGCCAGCACATTCATACATAGATATACACACATATACATATATATGCATATACTATAGTACACATGTTGTAGCAAATGTATTCTGGATAATTATTTCTCTAGCCTCCATGGAGATGCTCAAATGGAACACTCAAATGAATGAGTACATCTTCCTCACTTCATTCCTCAGCCAGTTCCCCAAATCCTGCCTTGTTCTTTGACTATATGACATTTTATGATTTCTATCACAAATACCACTGAGCCATTGTACGTCTTGAACTTGTCTAGGACTAATGAGAAAAAAGTATATTTTGATGCAGAGGAATGCATGGAGCCTTGTGATTCTCAACTTGAGTAGCGTAGAATTTTTATGAGTATTGAATGACAAAACATTCAGACGTGATGAAAACCCTGCATGTCAAGGCCTGTTGGAGAGAGTTTTGTGGCTCTTTCTGGATGCAAAAAGGAATTGATTCTCGGTTGTTTTCTTTCCTCTCTGTAAACACTGATCTCACAGGTGATAGCAGTTTCTCTAGCATATCTTTTCTAGGTCCTGGAGACCAGACTGCTGAGTTGGAAGTTTAGATTTTTGCCTCACATCAGAGAGGTACAGAAGGGACCAAGGCATGACTTTAGAGATGTTAGTGAGTCATCAGCAGACAGAGGCTAGTCAGCTCTAGAAATGAAGTCATGCTTCGTCTGCAACCAGAGAAAGCACAAATGGCTGGGTTTTGTCTCTCCTTTTTCTTTTATTAGTTTTAAAATGCTAAATGAATCACTCTCTTCCCATCTGCCCCCAGTTTACCTCTCTTTAGGTTTAGGAATCAATTCCATTCCATTGGAGCATAGTAGGAATCTGCTGATAAAGGGCTTGCTTCATGCTTCATAATCACATCTACTTTTTAGGACTTGTAAAGCTCTGAGAGCTGATCTAATGGTGTAAAGGCTGAAGCAGTCCAGTTCTAAATGCAGCAATTAGAGGGGCACTCAGACTCTCAAAGCTCTTCTCCTCTTCCTGACTTCTGAAGGCACAGGTCTTCCCTATGGGCAATTCAGGATCTTTATTATTTCTCAGATCAACACATGGATCCTCTCCACCAGATGCAGGACCCAATGAGTTAGCAAGGCAAAACAGCTAGCTGGAGATAGTGAGTGGCTACAGAGAGCAGAGGCAGGGCAAAAGTCCCAGCATCCAGGATCTTCTGTCTAATCTATCATCTACCTATCACATGCCTATCATCTATCTAAATCTAGCTATCATTTATCTATCTATCTATCTATCTATCTATCTTTCTAATTTCTATGTAACTGTATATCTGTCTATGTAATTATGTATCTATCTATCATCTATCATCAGCAGCTAGTATCTGTCATGGAATCTAGGCTGCTTAGAAATGATAATAAAGAGACAACACAGTTCCTACTCTTCTTCATGTTCAGTAGGTGATATGATACAAATTAGACTAGAGTAAGAGGAGTTGTTTTTGAGAAGATGCTTCTTATGGAGATATCCTCTGAGCAGAAGGAAGTGAGGAAGCAGCCTCAGCTCTATGCTTTGAAGGGAAGACAGCCCAGTAACTAGCATTTTTTAGATGTAAGGAAAAAGATGTACTTTATGAGGTAGTTTGAAACATGCCATGACTGTATTGTTGTGTGGGTACCTTTCTTAGAACAAAGACAGAAAATAAAACTTGGTCTAGGTTGTATAAACAAGGAGGACATGAGACTCTTGAGACTTCATGCTAATAAAATCTTGCTGACCTTGGAGAGTCATAGAGATAGAACTTACAAAGTGAAAAACCCAGCTAGAAGGAAGCTCATGTGTGTTTGAGACCAAATCTCTGGTGTCTGCACACTGAATAAGTTATAGCTGGAGAAACCATTATGGTATTTTTAAGTACAAATTTCTATTTTCTTGGTGAAGGACAGACTGTTTAAGAGTGAAGGAGACTAATGAAATAATCACAAGCCAATAAGAATTCAGGGGAAGACCAAATGCTGGGATTTGGTTATCACTGGGTCTGGGAACTGTAGTTTGTCCCCATAAAAGAGTGATGTTTAAGCCATTCTCCTTTCTCTGTTTTGCTTAGAAAGAATGAATGCAGAGCAGAGGTTGGAACATGGCTGAGATGAGTTTGTACAGTGAAAGTAGGAAGGGACTCCTTGTTATGTTGAGTCTTTGGAATGTCTAGACTTGGGTGACAAAAAAGGTAAGATTGACTCTTTAAAAAGAATAGGGGCTGGAGAAATGGTTCAGTGGTTAAGAGCACTGGACCCAGGTTCGATTTCCAGCACCCACATTGTGGCTAACAACCATCTGTAACTCCAGTTCCAGGTCTTCTTTTGACCTCTGTGGGCATTGCATGACATGAGTGCTCTTACACATATGTAGGCAATGCACTTATAAAAATAATACATAAGAATGAAAAAAAAAACAAATGAAAAAACTATTTCGTGCGTATGATATGTGGGTGTTTGTTGGGTATGTAGGTGCGTGGGTGCACGTGTGGAATTGGTTCTTTCTTTCCACTGTGTGTGTTCTGGAGATCAAACTCAGGTTGTCAGATTGTTTGGAATTGCCTTTAACCCTTAAGCTGTTGTATTGGGCAGAGAGGCTAGGATTGACTTTTTCAAATGAATATCAAGTGGGGTAAACTATTCAGGACCAAATGTAACAGTTCCCAGATCTATCACAAACATTTGGTGCTCCTTGATGATGAAGGCCAGGCTACTTCAAAGTATACAAAATGATGTGTGGTGCCTCTGCCAATTGGGATTCAGGGAAGAGAGATGTTGTGTCTTTAGTTTGCAGACTTAGAAGTTGCTCATGCATCTACCCATGCATGCTTTTGTTGCTCTACCCATTGTGCCTTTAGGGAAACTGTAATAATGTGAAGGTTACTAAGTTATGGTCTGTGTTTCCAAGAAGCTTACAGACCAGTGACAGACAAGGAAGTAGGTATTATATGGAAAAGTGAGGAAAGTTCAGGGTATTATTGAGGCTGGGTGCTTTGGGATTGAGGGACCAGGTCCCAGTTCAGATTAGGATCTTCGGGACAGTTTCTCATAAATATTGGTTATTACACAGATCCCAGAAGAATATAGGCAGTTTTCAGGAAGAGATGATTGGCAGCAGATTTTCAAGAGGATGTGGTAAGTCTGCACAAAGAAACAGATGGAAGGAAGAACTAGAGTCACTCAAGGATACACAGGTCACTGACACAAATGGACTCCAGACTTAATATGTGGCCAGGTATGGGAGAAAGAAGGGCCATCTGTGAGATGCATATTCATATTTCACAAACATGGTTGAGGAAATGGTCTAATTGGCTCATACACAGCCTGGTTGGATAATTCATAATTCAATTCCTTATGCATTGACTAAGTATCTTCGGTACTGTGGGCCCTGTATCCAGCACTAAGGACCCAACTTTGAAGAGTTACCTTCAAGAAGGAGAAGTGACATCAGTAGTGGCCATGTTTCTAAAGTAACTGATGCATGATGGAAGCTGACACCTAGCTTGGAAGTCAAATAAGGCTTTCATGCAAATAAGTATTTATGAGAGGCCCAGGGACAACTGCAGAGAACTTGGATTTGGCCCCGAGAGACCAGGAACATACTTAATACATTTCAGACTAAGATATTGGAAGTTTATTGGATTCTTATGAGGTAATTATGGCAGAAGAGAGAACTCTATAGTAAATGGTCACAGGTGATGGTGTGTCAGAGAACTGCTTTGTTCAGTGTGTTGATCCTAAGGGTGTGTGCAGGCCTTTCATGGTTCTTTTCCATAGTAAATAAATGATCCTAACATGCAACTTTGCACTTACTCTTCTTTTGGTATTTTTGAGACAGGGTCTCCCTTTAGTCCCAGCTGGCTTGGAGCTCTCTATGCAGACCAGGCTGGCCTTGAACTCACAGAGATCCGCTTGCCTCTGCCTCCCGAGTGCTGGGATTAAAGGTGTCCCAGCAATGGAAAACAAAACTCCAACAACTGAGAAAGCCTTATTTGACTTCCAAGCTAGGTGTCAGCTTCCATCATGCATCAGTTACTTTAGAAACATGGCCGCTACCGATGTCACTTCTCCTTCTTGAAGGTAACTCTTCAAAGTTGGGTCCTTAGTGCTGGATACAGGGCCCACAGTACTGAAGATACTTAGTCAATGCATAAGGAATTGAATTATGAATTATCCAACCAGGCTGTTTATGAGCCAATTAGACCATTTCCTCAACCATGTTTGTGAAATATGAAGCAACGTCAGTCACTAAAGGTGATGTAGCTGTAGTTTAACCCAGTAGTGAACATACTGTATTGGTCACTGTCAGTCAGGATAGTCTCAGATCTTCAAACACCATCTGATGTGATCTTTACTGTCTTCTCATTGCACCACTTACACTGAGATAGGTAGAAATGACTCACCATTTTCAAGGTCATGGCAAATAGAAAAACGGGATGTGAACCTAGGACTACTTGATATCGATGTCCGCCTTTTCTCTCCTTCTTCTGCTTCAAAATATTTGTAGGTGGTTCTTGTGGAAAGAAAATTTTCCAGGCCCAGAAGACAGAAAGAAGACTGAGGGTTCTCTTGTGAGGGTGGGAGGGAGGATGGCTTAGCTGGATTTTATTACTGCCAAGGCTCTCATTCTCACTGAGTTTTCTTCCAGGTTACGACCACCTATCTCTGGAGATGTGCTGTTGATGTAGAATGAGGACAACCATTTCTCAGAGGATGTGTAGAATAAGGTCAACTTTGTCTGGTAGAATAAAACATAATTACCTTGAAGTTTATGGTCTTGAAATATTCACCAGATAGTAGCCTGGCTCCTGACATCTGGATAATATTTCATGGAAGAGAAAACCCTTGCAAGCAGCTCCTTTTGGAATGAGGTTACTGTTCTTTGGAGAAGCAGTATGCCTGAGATAAAGATGGCCAGAGTGAATAGAAGACTCGGCAAAAGACTTGGGTCAGATAATATTTCCTAGGATATCTCTCACAGGTCTTTTATCTGCTACAACAGGGCAAATACCTGGCTCCAGGGTTCATCATGCAGGGCAGGAACTCTTTCTCTTAATAAGTTTGTAAAGCACAATGTAAAGCTGTCTGAGACAGACGTTTCCTCCTGTCCTGGTCAATGTTCCTGAAGAAAAAGCATCCTTCTGTACAGCCACTATGGAAAGCAGTGTGGAGAACCCTTGGAAGACTTGGAATGAACTTGCCACCTGACCCAGCCATACCACTCCTGGGCATGTAACCACAAGACTCATCTTCCTGCAGAGATACATGCACAGCCATGTTTATTGCAACTTTCTTCACAATAGCAAGGAGCTGGAACCAACCCAAATTCCTCTCAACTGACAAGTGGATAGAGAAAATGTGGTACATCTACACAATGGAGTTCTATGCAGCAGTAAGGAAAGATGACATCATGAGCTTTGCAGGTAAATGGCTGGAGCTAGAAGACATCATGCGGAGTGAAGTAACACAGTCTCAGAAAAACAAGCAGCAAATGGTATCCCTTATCTGTGGATGCTAGCACCAATTACCTAATTATATGGCAAACTGAGCAATGTCAATGTGATCTGAAAACAACTGTGCTCTTATATTGTGAATCCCTTAAAAAAATAAAGTATAAAAAAGAAAAAGCATCCTTCTAAGTCTTCCTTAATTATCTCATTATTGTAATATATTCCTTTTTGTCTGATTCTGTCCTGTTTCCACAGGCAATTTATCTGCACCTACAGATACTAGAACACTGATTCTTACTTCACATTTTTCATGCCTAGGTTATTCTTCCTGATGTGTAATGGAGGGCATAAATCCCTGACTTGTGCTGTCCAGAGGGGCCAGACTGCTGGGTCAGCAGCACACTGACTCCTGACTGTGGAAAGTTTGGTTGTGTACTAAGTGTAAGCAGATGGTCCCAGCTGTTGGATTATGAGACCATGTGGAACTAATCATTCACTCTACAGAATCATGAATCATCAGGCCACAGGCTGAAGGTACAACCAGGTTAACTTGCTTCCCATGACACAATGAGGAGCAGGGGTAGGAGTGTGGCACTGAACCAACTGCTTCAGTTTGTATGTCTGATTCCATTCCTGTCCATTGGAGGACAAACTGTGTGGTTCTATGGAGTAATAATGTGACTTTGGCCCAAAGTGCAGGTCAGAGTTCTAATAGATGCCCAGATTGGTTCTTCAATTTTCAGCTCTGTACACATGAGGTATAAGGTCTGTGGGTGAGGGTGTGTAACATGGTCACATAGCAATCTTGTGGCTCAGTCAGAGATTCATCTATGCCCAACCTAATACTTGTTCTGTCATGTGAGACTTTCTGGTAATTGTCTGATATTTCCTGTGCTTCAATCTTACAGGTTTGGGTGTGACATTTTTTTTAAAGTCATGTGAACTTTTCTAGAGAAAAAAATCATAATTAATGCCATTTGGGGTTAATATTGGGCAGGTCTACCTGCAATCCCAACATACTGTGAAGTAATTATGTTCTACTTCCATTTTAAAGGGGATGAAAATTGATACTGAGAAATAGTCAATTTTTAATCATTGCCCAATGCGATAGAATGTATAGTTGGCAGAGTTTGAGTACACATCATGACAGACTTCAAAGACTTGGCTTAAAGGAACCAAGGAAGTCATATTGATGAGCAGCAGTGGAAATAGCTGGTGACAAAAATTTATTCACTTAAAGAATTTACTGAGAGTTTATCATGATGGTATACATGGTTTCAATGGCAAATGTTTGGAAAAGCAGTTTAGGAATGGAGTCAAACATACAAATTGAAGCAGTTGCTAAATAGATAATTGACAAGGTACAAGTCCAATAGGGTAAAAGGATGCCATAGGATGGAATTCAGCACAGAAGTTAACAGTATCTAAAGAAACAAAGCAAGTTGTGAAAGGTAGAATGTTCAGGGTAGTGCAGGTTGGTAAGTATTGGCAATTTCTCAAAGTATCAGCAAGAAAGCTTAAACTGTGATACTAAGTGTACAATTTAGAACATTGAGTGCTTTGCTAATAGGATTAGAATCTTTCTCTGGGAGAAATTGGGAAAACTATGAAACACTTTTCATTGAAGAGTGACATGACTGAATTGGTTTAGGATAAGGTTTGATGGCTAGTAATAGACTTTTCCAAGTTATACTTCTTTGAAAGCTGAAGTTCTTATTTACTTTTCAAATAAAAGTTGACAGTTACACAGCCTAGCATTGATATGGTTGAGGAATTCTAGATCTTTCCAGCCATCCCTATATGCAGCATCAAACTCATCTTCCAAACCTATTCAGAGTGACAAGATGGAAGCCATATTAAATGGGAAGATGCCTAAAAATAGACTCCAGCATTCTATCAAACATGTTTCCAGAAGCTTATACAAGACACTACTGATTTACTCATTTTCTTTTTTAAAAATTTTTTTTATTAATTTTATTTATTTCTGTATGTGTATGAATGTACTGTCTGCATGCAAGTTTGTGCACCCGTGTCATGCAATGCCGCGGAGGTCAGAAGAGGGTGTCGGATTCCCCTGGAACTGGAGTTCTCCTGGAATTGGAGTTTCCTATGGTTCTCGGCCGCCATGTGGGTGCTGGGGATCAAACCCGGGTCCTCTGCAAGAGCGTTGGCGCTCCCAACCGCTAGGCCATCTCTCCAGCCCTGATTTACTCATTTTCATTTGACTTAAGTCACATGTCCACCCAGCTATGAACGTTGGGGAAAGCCATCTTTGTTCTGGACAATCATGGGCCCAAATAAAAACCAGGTTTGGGGGTTCTTCTGATAGAACTAGGGAATAATTACTGAAGAACATTATGGCTCTTGTACTTAAAGAGCTCAATTTAATAGACATGTAGAAGAGGGGCAAAGAATTCATTCTGTAGTTGATTCTGGAAGCAGTGAGCAGCTACTCCCCTCCTATCTGAAGCCCCATTTTTTTCCAAACCCAGTACTTGTAATAAGTAGTTCCTCATGATGTCTCTCCTTCAACTTCCAAATCTTATTTATTGGTTTCCTACCCCAAGATTAATATGAGCATTTAACATTTACTATACACCAATTACTATACCCAAAATGTGAATAGTAACACAACTGACCCTGGAAAGCACATGCTCAATTAGTATTTTCATTATCTCCCCTGTAGAGACAGGATTGAAGGTGGGACCATGAGGCTGGTGAGAGCTAGGGACTGTCGAGGTGGTCTCCTTTTCAAATCACCTATGCTTTGTCTAATTAAAGAAATTTATTCCAGCTTTATTTCTTCATTATTGAGTCAGAGGAAGATATATGTCTTTTTTAGTAAATGAGTCATACCCAAGGTTGGGCAAGCCTGTCTGGATATGCAGAATAGACGACAGTATACCTGGTTTAGACTTCACCCTTCATTGACTCACAGCTCTGTTTGTTGCTTGTACTTTTGACCTCTAGTAGCTATATTAGATTTCTTGTTCTGCTCAGTTCTGGGGTAGGGGTAACTGAGGTAATCTCTATACATTCCATTCTGCTTAGTAGAGTTAACATATTTTGTCTGTTGGATATCCATGGCCTTAAATTAATAATGTGATGTTTAGAACCAAAGGATTCTAAATTAAATATCAGCCCTGGGACTAACCCTGGGCCCTCTGATATCAGAGTTTGTCCTCTTCTTCACCATGGTACATGGGCACAACTCTGATGCTTTTCTTACCTTTACCAAGTAGGAATGAACAATGGTCATGCCAATCTTGTTACACACCCTTAAGAGATGGCAGCAGAGGAATGGACTTAATGTAGTCTTGGGTTCTGACTGCACTTACTTGGCCACATCTCCTTGCATAGATTCCCTTTAAAGGATCTCCTGGACTGCCAGTAAATCCAGCATGCCTTCATTGTTGGCTCATAGCACAGTGGCATTTGCTTTTTGTCTGCCTTTTCTTCTAATGTCTCCATGCCCCTCTCTTCTAGAATCCCATACCCTCTGTTTTTCTCAGTTTCTCTTCAACCCTGCTCGATTGCTGGAGGTAGCATTTCAAGGGACTTGCATGGCAAATTCTTGTCTGAGAACTCCAAGGCTGAGTACAACATAATATTCAAGAACAGAGATCCTGAATTCTCAAAGTTGTC
This sequence comes from Rhizomys pruinosus, assembly GCA_009823505.1. Lineage (NCBI taxonomy): Eukaryota > Metazoa > Chordata > Mammalia > Rodentia > Spalacidae > Rhizomys > Rhizomys pruinosus. The sequence goes on along the minus strand of VZQC01000005.1, from coordinate 4,425,164 downwards.
TGAATTTACCTCTTTTCTTCACAACTACTGAGACTGAACTCTCCTAAGTTTTCATATTTTAAAGATAGAAGATAATAAAAATACTAGTTGAGTATGTTCTTTCCAGGCTCAGTTGTGTTAATAGTCACATTTTGGGTATAGTGGTTGGTGTATTGTAAATGTTAAATGTTCATATTAATCTTGGGATAGGAAATCAAGAAATAAGATTTGGAAGTTGGAGGAGAGACATCATGAGGAACTACTTTACTATAAGTACTGGGTTTGGGGAAAAAATGACATGGGGCTTCAGATAGGACGGGAGTAGCTGTCTATTGCTTCCAGAATCAACTATGACACAGATACATTATTTTATGGCTCAGGTCACAAATTTAAAATGCATGGTTAGGGCTACATTTCTAGTCCAGTGGTGGGATGTCACCTTTCCCAGTCTGTAGCAGTAACCTCTTCATTGCCACACATTTCTTTGACCTCAAAATCACATCTCCATTGGCTCTGACTCTGCCGCTTCCCTCTTTCAGGAGTGTTTTGTCTGTACCAGGCATATATAAAGCATCCATGTCAAGAGCCTTATTGAAATCACATCTGCCAAGTCCTTTCTGCCATGTCAGATAACATATGCATATGCTTTGGGATGTAGGAGCCAGGCTTTGTGTGGGGGGGAGGAAACGGTTATTTAGCTTTTAAGGAGTTGCATAAGTTATTTGGTTTTCCAAGACTTCTATTGAGATTAAATTTGGGAAGACAAGTTAAGATGCTGTGGGGAGACTGGGGAGAAGGAGTCTGAACCCAGGGATTAGAGGGAATTTGGGTGTAGAAGAAGAACTGGTAGTGAATTAAAACCACTAGGATAGATAAGAACAGCAAAGCACCAATTTCTGGATTTCTGGCTACAGAAAATGAGATGATGGGGGAGTCAAGGGGAGTTGAGAAATACTGCAGAGGTAGCTGACTTGAAAGCTTTCTGAGAAGTTCCTCTTGTCTATAATCATTGTCTATAAAGCTTAAGACAGCTTCATCTAGAACAGTATTCTCCACATGTCACTAATTCTTTTAAACTAATTAATTGGTTAATTATTTATTGAGATAGGGTATCCCTGTAGCCTTACCTGGCCAGGCACTTGCTATATAGGCAAAGTTGGCCCTGGTCTCACATACATCTGCCTATCTCTGTCTCCCAAGTGTGCTTTCCACATCCAGCAGTGACTTTTTATACTCCCATGTTTTGAATATTTTGAATTTTGAATATTCTTCCTTGAATGGGCATGCTAAAAGTAGCCTTTCTTTCATTACTTGCACAAAATCACAATGCCAATGTGCTTAGGTATCTTGAATAGACATGCAAGTTTATGTGCAATCATTAAAATGGGAATATATACATGGAAAACCATGTATCACTTAGAATTGTCTTGCAGAGTGTGCAGTGGTTAGATCAGGGACCTGTCAGAACCACCTGAAGCACAGGTAGGAGCCAGATGCTTCAGCCAGGCAGATTTTTTTAAAATAATTTTATTTATTTTTGTATATGTATGAATGTACTATCTGCATGTAGGTTTGTGCACCCGTGTCGTGCAATGCTGCAGAGGTCAGAAGAGGGTGTCGGATTCCCCTGGAACTGGAGTTCTCCTGGAATTGGAGTTACAGATGGTTCTCAGCCGCCATGTGGGTATTGGGGATTGAACCCGGGTCTTCTGCAAGAGAAGTCGGTGCTCTTAACCACTAGACTATCTCTCCAGCCCCAGCCAGGCAGATTTTAGGATAGATCTACTCCTGGGTTATTGGTTGATTGATTCATTGGTTGGATAGCTAAATCCTCGTCTTGCTAGGCTGGCAGGGTGGAGTCGACCTGATAGCTGGGATTAAAGGTGAGCCTGTTAAATCATTGTTTGGTGTGGCTGTCAGGGTGGAGTTGCCCTTGTAGCTGGTATTAAAAGAGGGCCTGTTGGCACTGTGAGACTTGAGTATGCAGTGGTTAGATCAGGGACCTGCCAGGACCACCCTAAGTGTGGGCTAAGTCAGGCACCCCCCCAACTAGAATTGTTGAGAGAGTGTCCAAGTGGATTTTTTGAAGAACCTTCAGAACAGAAAGGGAAGAGTGAATTAGACTTCCAATATATAAACAGAATTGAAATCCTAAACCTAGACAAGTCCACATTCCATAAACAAGGAGGGAAAAAAAAGGCATCTGAAGGAGGCAGGCAAAGCAAGGCTTCAACACAGTGAAAAGGCATTTGTGATTCTCATCGGAATACAGGCAAAATAAGGGAAACCCACATGCCGGGGACACGATGAAGGGACAACATGGGAAAGGTGCAGGATAATCACACCAAGCTCTACCAACCCTGTAGGAGATTGCTATAGTGGGATCCCCCTGGGGGTGACCCAAGAAACAGATCTCAGAGGAACAATTGAAGACCTACTCAGAGAAATTAAAGAATATAAAGAACAAGTCAGAGAACTAAGAAAAGAGAATGAAAAACTCAAGAAGGACCTAGAGGGAGACAATGACAAACTTCGGAAAGAGAGAATGAGAAACTTCAGAAAGAACTAGAGGGAGAAAATGACAAACTCTGGAAGGAAGTGGAAACACTGAAAAAGGAAGCCAACCAGTGAAGTAAGGAGCACCAAGAAGAGATTGAGAAGCTCCAAAAGAAGTGGAAATACTAAAGAAATCACAGGATGAAATGAAAAAGAAAATAGATCACTCATCCAGTCAAGAGGAAAGGAATGGAAAAAGCCTCAGAAGTAGAATGGAGGAAGCAGAACAAAGAATATCAGACCTGGAATAAAACACAGAACAACTAAAAAGCTCAAATAAAGATTATGAAAAATTAAAAAAAATACACAAAAGTGGAACAACCAGGAAATATGGGACACTATAAAAAGATCTCCGCATCATAGGAATAAAGGAAGGAGAAGAATTCCAAGAGAATAGTATTGATCAGATCATCAACAGAATAACAGATGAAAATTTCCCTAAACTAAAAAAAAGACAAACCCATACAAATACAAGAAGCACATAGAACTCCAAACAGACGAGATCAGAAAAGAAACTCCCCATGCCATATCATAGTTAAAATGCTATGTGCCCAAAACAAAGACAAAATTCTGAAAGCCACAAGAGAAAAACAAGTCACATATAAGGGGAAACCCATCAGAATTACGACTGACTTCTCATTGCAAACCATGAAAGCAAGAAGAAAACGAAGCATAGCATTCCCAGTGTTAAAGGACTATGGATGCCAACCCAGGTTACTATACTCAGCAAAAATGTCAATTATAGTTGAAAGAGAGACAAAAATCTTCCATGTCATAAACAAGATGATAGAGTACATGTCTGGAAAACCAACCCTTCAGAAAATTCTTGAAGCAATTCAAAGGACAGAAGAGAGGAGCAACCATCCCCAAGCACCTAGAAAGAGGAGCTAATAAAAACATAACTGCAGAAGTAGAAACTGAGACTAAAATGCAAATGGATAATAAGGTGAAAGGTAGCAAAATGCATCTTTCAGTTATAACCTTAAATATTAATGGACTCAACTCCCTAATCAAAAGGCATAGACTGGGAGATTGGATTAGGAAACAAAACCCATCTATATGCTGTCTACAAGAAACCCATCTCAGTCTAAAGGATAGGCACAAACTTAAGTGAAGCGATGGAAAAAATATTCCAAGCCAATGGTACCAAAAAGAAAGCGGGTGTGGCTATTTTATTATCAGACAAAATAGACTTCAAAGTAAAAGCAATCAGAAGATACAAAGAGGGCCATTACATCTTTATTAAAGGAACAATTGGCCATGAAGATTTCACAGTCATGGATATATAGGCACCAAACTCTGGTGCACCAAACTATATAAAGAAAATTCTTCAGGATCTCAAGGCACAGATTAACCCCAGCACACTAATAGTAGGGGACTTCAATACCCCACTAAGTCCTTTGGACAGGTCAACAGGACAAAGAATAAACAGAGAGACATTTAAACTAAATGATACAATACACCAAATGGACCTCACAGACATCTACCAAATATTCGACCCAAACACCAGGGAATACACTTTCTACTCAGCACCCCACGGAACATTTTCCAAAATAGACCACATACTGGGACACAGAAAACAACTCAACAAATACAAAAAGATTGACATAATCTCATGCATTCTATCAGACCACAGTGCAATAAAGCTCAATATCAACACCAGAATAAGCCCTACAACCTACAAGAACACATGGAGACTAAACAACACTCTCCTGAATAATGAGTGGGTCAAGGAAGAAATACAGAAAGAAATAAAAACATTTCTGGAACAGAATGACAATGATAATACAGCACAACAAAACATATGGGACACTTTAAAAGCAGTTCTAAGAGGGAAGTTTATAGCCCTGAGTGCCTACATCAAAAAAACAGAAAGAGCACAAGCAAATGATCTAACATTGCAGCTAAAAACACTTGAGAGACAAAAACAAATGAACCCTAAATGCATCAGACAGGAAGAAATAACAAAAATCAGAGCAGAAATCAATGAAATAGAAACAAAGAAAACCATACAGAAAATCAATGAATACAAAAGTTGGTTATTTGAGAGAATAAACAAGATAGACAGACCTCTAGCCCAGTTAACCAAAAGAAAGAAGGAACAACTCCAAATCAATAGAATCTGTGGTGAAAGGGGAAATATCAGAACAGACAGTGAAAAGATCCAGACAATCATACAGGAATACTTCAAAAACCTATACTCTACTAAGTTTGAAAAACTAGCAGAAATGGATGAATACTGAAATCCTGGGAACCACCAAAGGTCAAGAAGAGATCACCAACCAAGAAGAGATTGACAGCTTAAACAGATCCTTAATATATGAAGAAATGGAAGATGCGATACAAAACTTCTCAACTAAAAAAAGCCCAGGCCCAGATGGTTTCACGACAGAATTCTATAAAACATTTCAAAAAGATATACAACCATTATTACTCAAATTGTTTAGAAGGATACAAACAGAGGGAATTCTCCCAAATTCCTTCTATGAAGCCAGCATCACTCTAATACCAAAAGCAGGCAAAGATACAACTAAAAAGGAGAACTATAGACCCATCTCATTAATGAACATAGATGCAAAACTTCTAAACAGGATACTTGCAAATCACATACAGACCCACATCAAGAAGATCATCCATCATGACTAAGTTGGATTCATACCAGAAATGCAGGGATGGTTCAACATATGAAAATCAATAAATATCATCAAACATATAAATGGACTGAAAGATAAAACAACACGATCATCTCAATTGATGCGGAAAAAGCCTTTGACAGAATCCAGCATCCCTTCATGCTTAAAGTCCAAGAGGGAACTGGATTGGAGGGATCATTCCTCAATATCATCAAAACCATATACAGGAAACCCACAACCATTATCATCCTAAATGGGGAAATGGCAGAAGCGTTCCCTTTAAAGGTAGGAACTTACCAAGGCTGCCCCCGTCACCACTCCTTTTCAATATAGTGCTTGAAACACTTGCTAGGGCAACAAGGCAAGAAAAGGAAATTAAAAGAAGTACTAATTGGTAAAGAGGAAGTCAAGCTATCCCTTTTTGCTGATGATATGATTGTTTGCTTAATGGATACTAAAAACTCCATCAGAAAACTCCTAGAAATGATTAAGAGCTTCAGTAGAGTGGCAGGATACAAAATTAACCTAGAAAAATCAGTAGCCTTTTTTTACACCAACAACAAGCAACTGAAGAAGTTATACAAGGAGATATTCCCACTCAAAAATAGCCACAAAACAATAAAATACCTAGGAACAAACCTAATCAAAGACACCAAAGATCTCCACAACAAAAATTTTAAACCCCTGAAGAAGGAAATTGAAGAAGACATCAGAAGATGGACAAACCTCCCATGCTCATGGACTGGGAAAATTAATATAGTAAAAATGTCCATTCTTCCCAAACTCTTGTATAGATTTAATGTAATCCCAATTAAAATCACCAAGAGTTTCTTCATAGGCTTGGAAAAAAAGGTCTTAATTTCATTTGGAAAAACAAAAGACCCTGAATAGCCAAAGCAACCCTGAGTGAAAAGAGCAATACAGGGGGGATCTCTATACCAGACTTCAAAGTATACTACAGGGCTGTAGTCATAAAAACAGCTTGGTACTGGCCCAAAACAGACCTTTTGACCAATGGAACAAAACTGAAGATCCAAACTTGAGCACATACAATTTCAGCCACCTCATATTTGACAAGGGGGTCAAGAAGACACAGTGAGGAAAAGACAGCATCTTCAGCAAGTGGTGTTGGCAAAACTGGATCACCACTTGTAGAAGAATGAAATCCCTACCTCTTGCCCTGTACAAAAGTCAACTCCAGATGGATCAAAGACCTCAACGTGAAACCCCAAACTCTGAAGGTGATAGAAGAAAAAGTTGGCAGCAGACTACAAGACATAGGCATAGGAAAAGACTTCCTAAATCAGACAGCAGCTGCACAAGAATTAAGGTCGACAATTGACAAATGGGACCTCATTAAACTCAGAAGCTTCTGTACATCAAAAGAAACAATCAAGGAAGTGAAGAGAAAACTCACAATGGGAGGAAAGCTTCACCGCAGATATATGTGACAAAGCATTGATTTCCAGAATATATAAACTACTCAAAAACAAAGAAGAAAGAAAACTAATGAATCACTCAAAAGATGGAGCAAAGAGCTGAACAGATACTTCACAAGTGAGGAATTAGAGATGGCCGAGAAACATCTTAAAAAGTGTTCATTGTCTCTAATAATTAAGGAAATGCAAATTAAAACCACTTTAAGATATCATCTCACTCCAATAAAACTGGGTAGGATCAAGAAAAGAAATGATAGCAAGTGCTGGAGATGTTGTGGGGAAAGGGGAACACTCATCCATTGCTGGTGGGAATGTAAACTTGTACAGCCACTATGGAAAGCAGTGTGGAGAACATTTGGAAGACTCAAAATGAGCTTACCACTTGACTCATTCCACTCCTGGGTATATACCCACAAGACTCTTCTTACTGTAGAGATAACATGTACAGCCATCTTTATTGCAGCTCTGTTCACAGTAGCAAAAAGCTGGAAGCAACCCAAATGCCCCTCAACTGAGGAGTGGATAGAGAAAATGTGGTACATCTACACAATGGAGTTCTATGCAGCAGTAAAAAAAAGACAACATCGTGAAATTTACAGGTAAATGGATGGAATTGGGAGATATTATGTTAAGTGAAGTAACACAGTTCCAGAAAAACAAGCAGTGAATGGTATCCCTCATCTGTGGATGCTACCGCCAATAACCTAGTTGAAAACATTTCTTGTTGGGAGTGATGGATATTGGAAAGAACAACAACAATAACACCAATAACAGAGGGGACTTCATCAAAGAACTTACTGAAAGGGTGAATCGGGTGAGGTGGGGGATTTGGGAGGGGGATATGAGTCTGGATTGGATTTGTAACATGATCTTGCACAAAAAATATATGTAAAACAATAAATTAAAAATAGGCCAGTCGTGGTGGTGCACATCTTTAATCCTAGCACTTGGGAGGCAGAGGCAGGTGGATCTTTGTGAGTTCAAGGCCAGCCTGGTCTACAGAGTGAGTTCCAGGACAGCTGGGGCTACAGGGAGACCCTGTCTTGAAAAGACCAAAAAAAAATAAATAAAAAAGAAAGGATAAGTAAGTAGATCCAAAAAAAAAAAATGTCTTTCAAACCATTGGCGCTAATGTTACTACTTATAGACAGTATTGGTGTGATGAAAAGAACATACATGAGAAGTTCAAACCTAGATATTTTCTAATTAGTATATGTCTTTGGGCCTTCTTTTATTGCTGAAAAAATAAGACAGAGTTTAATTTATTATCATAGTTCAGTTGGATAGTGTATAGAGAATGCCATGCATGCTGGTCCTTGGTAGGACTCCAACCTATCTACATACATGCCCATTGTTAATCTGCAATGATGTCTTTCTTATATATTTTAAACAATACAAGGTCTTTTGATGAGTTCTGTTACTTTATTCTGATAGACTCATTGGAAAATTCTTGGTCATGCAGTCTAGGTAGCCAGACAATTTAACTTAGCAATATGTAAAATCTGTTGAGTTGTTAATCTTCAGTGCACTTAGATAGTAAAAGAAGGGCTTAAAGAGGAAACTCTATTCAGTAGATTGTGTTGGGACCACCTTGAGCCTAAGGATGCCAGGCTCTTGGAAAAGAAAACCCAGCTTTATTCCAAGGTTTTAAGTGGGGGTTTGAGATGAGAGAGGCCCCTACTTCTTGAGCTATATTTAATTCCCTTTTATTTTCATGCGTCTGGGAAATATTCTTCGGAGATACTAGCCTAGTGACCCATGTGTGCTTATTGAAAGTACAAGACGGAACCAACTGGCTGTAAAGCACTCATGCTTGAACACACGTACACGTAGCAGAATTAGACTCAGCAGCATGTGCTGAAAACAGCACTGTCCACATGAACTTTCCACTGATGTGTCTGTTTTCCCTTTTGAAAAGGCTCTCAAGCCTCATAAAACCGAAGTCTTTTGAATCAAACCACAAATTCCTTACAGCTAATCTCAGAAGAACATCATGCACACTTATTTCATTGAACCTTTATTTCTTGTTTTTATTCCATCTTCATTAAGTTAGCCGATGCCAAGCTTGCAAGGATAAATCAAGTTTTTTTTTTTCTCCAATTCACTTCATATTAATAAAAATTACAGGTCATTTTCCTGTCTCAAACCTTTGATTTAGAATAGCTACCATTTATTAAGCTCTAACTACATGCCAAATACTTTTACATACGCTCCCATTCAATCCTTCAAGAGTCTTGCAAGGTAGGTGGTATTTTTTCTAGCCTTTCTTCTGAGAAAAGGGAAGCCATTGCTGCATTGTCCTGCTGCTCCATGGTATACTTACGGACTCAGATCTCCTCTGTACAACTCCAATGCCCTTCTTTCTGGTGTCTGCCTCTTCACATGGCCAATTCATAAGCACTAATTTTCAAATATAACTCAATTTTAATATAATTCATCACCGGCCCCAAGCAGTGTTTATCACAATTATTGATTTTTATGGTTATGAGAAATCATTACCACTACTACTAATTGAAGCCACTGTTCTCTGAGTATCCTGATGAGCACTTTGTGTGCTTTGAATCATTACAAGCAACTCTAGAGACAAAAGGTATTATTTCTGCTTTATAGATAGGTAAACTGAGGTGCAAAAGAGTTTGCCTGCTTATTCAGGAGCACATAGCAATCAATTAACTAGAACTTTAAATACTAAAGTAAAGCAAAACTTCATATTCATCAGAGTGCTTTTAAAACATTTCATTATTATTATTTGAGAAATTCAAATGTATACGTAATTTGTTTTGAACAAATCTATGCCTTACTCCCTCCCCTCAAATTCTCCCCCAGATCAACATCACCTGTCCTTTCTGAAGGCCACAGGGTCCCCTTAGTACTGCCTTTATGTGCACACATGTAGGACAATCTGCTGTTGTAGTATTTCAGGGTCCATATCCCTGATGAAAACTGAGAGGCTAGAGCAATGGATAAGTGGTTAAGAGTACTCATTGCTCTTCTAGAGGACCCAAGTTCAGCTCCCAGCACCTGTATAGAGTGGCTCACAACTGCTTATACTTCTAGCTCCAAGAGGTTCATGCCTTCTTCTGGCCCCATGGGTCTCTGCACATCCATAGCATTCACTCACATAGATACGCACCTACACATTAAAAAGTAATATAAATAAACCATGACTGTTACAGCAAAAATCAATTCTCCTGTACTCAGCAGCCATTGATCGCCAACAGCTCATTAGGTAGGGGTAGACATTCATTAGCCCCTACCCCATTGATGGGATTTTGAGTGACTTGCTCTTGTGCAAGTCTTGTTCCTATAGTTCCTGTTGCTGTGAGTTCATGTGTGCAAATATGCTGAATGGAACCTTCTGGAATTGTGAGCCTCATGCCCTGCAAATACTGTTTTGCTCCAGATGTCCACTACTTTCTTTATTTTCTGTTTTCTCCTTTGTGATAAAACCTTGATGATGCTCAAGCCTTTGGAGGAGTGGTGTGTTAGAGATTTCCCAATTAGAGCTAATCATTCCACAGTCTTTGATTCTCTACACATTGATCAGTCGTGGGTCTCTGTGTTAATCACTACCTACTATTTGGTTACCTCCCAGAGCTTGATGGTAAGACCTTATTGCAGAAGATACCACATTGTTGAGTCAAAGGACTTGTAGAAATCATGTTGGGTATTGACTCTGAAGCTTCATCCCTACTGGTTAACATTCATAGTTCCTGGATGTTCTCTGCATAATGATGGGACAGGAAATTAATCAACATTCTTATCTTATTACAAGTCCTTGTATCTATAGTAATGTTTGACCTGGTAAGATATGCCCACTGGTGAAATGGTGGCATGAATATTATGGGAATAACTGAATTAATAAAATACCATGACCAAGGCAACTTATAGAAGGTGAATGCATTTTGGCTTCCAGTTCCCAAAAGAGTCAGTTTTGGTAAGGAAGGCATGTCAACAGACATCTGGATCCAGAATCCACAACTTTAACTGAAAACATGAAGTAGAGTGAGGCTATAAATCCTCAAAGTTTTCCTCCAGCAATATATTTCCTCCAATAAGGCCATATTTCCAATATACCCTAATCAGAACCACTAACTGGGACTCTAATATCTGAACCACTAACTGGGACTCTAATATCTGAGCCTATGGAAGATAGTGTTCATTTTTTTTTTTTTTTTTGGTCTTTTCGAGACAGGGTCTCCCTATAGCCCAGCTGTCCTGGAACTCATTCTGTAGACCAGGCTGGCCTTGAACTCACAAAGATCTGCCTGTCTCTACCTCCTGAGTGCTAGGATTAAAGGCATGCGCCACCATGCCCAGCTCAGATAGTGTTCATTTAAACCACCACAATAACCAACCATTTTCTGACTGGCTCTAAAGCCCAGTCTCAAAGATGGAATTTGTGCCTATTAACCTGGCCAGGAACCTGCAGCTAGACAGGCTTTAGGGAAGAACCTACCGCTATTATTTTGGTAAATGGACATAGAAATAGCATGCCACTTAAGTCCTTATCTTTATACCCATAGATTGGTGAGTCTCTCAGCCCTCAGCAAAAAAGCTTCTTTTTGCAGTTGATGACATTGTTTAAAAGGTTTTATCTTATTCGATCCCCACTAGAACCTTGCAAGGTACATAGTACCCTCTACATTCCAAAAGTTCAACGGGGTGGCTAATCTCGATTGTCAACTTGAATGGATTAAGGAGTGTCTAGTAGCTTTGTAAAACAGAACTCCGAGTGTATCCGAGAGGATTTCTAGAGTACTACCTAAGTGAGTTATCTAGTTTGCTTTCCATTGCCATGATAAATACCATGAATAAATGACAGCTTGGAGAAGAAAAGATTAATTTGGTTTACACTTCCAGGTTACAGTGTGTTACTGAGGGAAGTCAGTGCAGGAGCTCAAGCAGGAACTGGAGCAAAGAACAAGAAGGAAGGCTGTTTATTGGTTTGCTCTCTCTACCTGCCCAGGGCTCTTATTACTCATTTGGGCTGGGCCCTCCTACATCAATTAGGAGTCAAGAAAATGCCCCACAGACATGACCACAGGCTCACCTGATCTTTGAAATTCCTCAGTTTCCAGGTAATTCCAGTTTGTGTCAAGTTGACAATAAATCTTACCAGGACTGGGAGAGAGACCTGCCCTAAGGTAAGAAGAAACATTCTATGGTCTGGGGACCCGGGGATTCTCTCTCTCTCTCTCTCTCTCTCTCTCTCTCTCTCTCTCTCTCTCTCTCTCTCTCTCTCTCTCTTTTCTGACCTCTATAATTTGAACTGCCCTGTTCTTTTACATCTACTTTTCTGTGACGGATCAAAGTTCTGAAACTGTGAGCCCATTTACATTTTCTCCCCTTTAAATAGTTTCTCTTGGGCATTTGCCACAAAGAGGAAAAGTCTGATTAACACACGAAGAAACAAAGGCTAAGAGGAAACTCAGCAGTGTGGCCCTGGGTTCCAAGTTAGAACTCCTAACCAAGCCCCCTTCTACTTAACATAGATTCTATTTGACCTGGGCATGTACCTATGTGAGAGACTTTAAAATCGTGTTACTCAGCCCAATCTTTTTGTCATCTGGTGACCTCAGTGGCTGGAAAGGACAGGCCTCCATGCCCACAGTGACCGTGGTTATCACTGGTATTGAGATGGCTTGGCACTGATGCTTGGGAGCTTGGACTGAATGCTAAGGACATACTGTAAGAAATCTACAGCTCTGTCAGAAGGCTAGCACTGCTTGGCTGGAAGGATCCTCACAGACCATGGCGGATTCCATTTATGTCCAAGCTTATCTAAAGCATGAACAAATCACTCTGGAATTTTCTGGGATGTTGGAAGAAGGAAAAACGAAGTATTGAGGAGGATAGGGACATGGAGGAGGCTCAGTTGGAAGATGGCATATCGAGTAGTACAGAGGTGAAATTGAAGTCAGCCAGTTTTCTTTTCAGGAACCAAAGACCAGGAGTGCATGTATAACAGAGACAATGTTGCTTTAATTTAGGCATGAGAATAAAGAAGTCAACATCTGGAGGAATCTCCAGGGGCAATCGGAGCTTTAGCTATACACTACCTCTTGTTGGACTCACCAACCTCTGACCCCAGTGTCTGTGAACCTATAAGGACAGGCAAAAAGTGGATAGTCGAAGCTTCCACGAAGCCACTTGTTTTATAATTAATTATCAGACACAAAGTCACATTAGGCTTGTTTTAATGTAGATTTCTGATTCAAACTGATACCTCGTTAACTTACTTTTCCTCAATTTTTAATACTTTCATTTGACTTATCACCAAATTCAAGCCAAAACAATGGCCAATCCTATTGTTAACTCAGTATTTCTGAGAGAAACATTTTAACCAGGGCCTCTCTCATGCTGAAGACCCTCAATGATATATTTTTAAGTTCCTGCATCTGAATTAGAAAGAAAACTATTTGTCAAAGGAAACTTACTTTTACTAAGAAATTATTTCATATATTATAACTGAATACATATTTCTATCATTCATTCATGCACTTATTTGTTCAAAAAATTTTTGTGGCTCAGATTCTGTGCTCATTATGTGACTACTACAATGCCATGCTATGGCAGTTTGTACTTGACCCTGGCCTTCATCTGGGGTGCACTTGTGTTGTAACTGTCTGAGGTAACGTGGCAGAAAGAACAGTAAACCAGTTCTGTAAGAGGTTTTGATGTTCCCTTAATGTGTGCATGCATGTTTGTGTGTGTATATGTGTATGTGTATACACAAATGAATTTGTGGTGATAAGAGGACATCCTAGGCTATCATTGATCAGATGTTGTCCATCTTGGTTTCTGATACATGGTCTCTCACTGGCTTGGAGCTTACCAAGAGGACTAGGCTGCTGGCCGGTGAGCCCCAGGGATTCATCCGCTTCACCTCTACAGTGCTAGGATTGCAAATAGGTACCACCATGCTTGGCCTCTGTGTGTGTGGCTTGGGGGCGGATTCTGGGGATGGAATTCACTTCCTTTTGCTTGCTAGGCAAACTTTCACCAATGGAAGGCCTTCTCCAGCTCTGGACTTCTGCTCCTCTCACCTTCTGTTCCCTCTGCCCTGTCATGGAATAGGGAGAAAATCCAAAGGACAAAGTACTAGAGGAGAGAAAACACATGCAAGCCACATTCAGAAGCTGAGCTTCCTGGTAGAACACATCTAACTTCACTTTTATGAGACAGCTCAGCAGAAACCAGAAATGATGCCCAGCTAAGCCTGCCTGAAATTGCTGACCCACAGATTTGGGAACTATGTAAATGGTTGTGATTCTAAGGCACTCAATTTCAGAGTAAGTTTCAGCAAATAACTGATAACTATTTAGTAAAATACAAGTGGGTACCACCATATTGGCATGTTGTTGGGACTTCGAATCAATGAAGTCAAAGTAAGTTCCTGTTCTGAAGCAGCCAGCACTCTTAATGGGAAGTCAGACATGTTGCAAATAGGCAAGACGTGTGGAGTTGCACAATTTATCAAAGTAACTAGTGAAATCCTTTTAGTAAGAATCATTCTTTTTCCTCTGTTAAGAAGCCACTATTACAGGGAGCACAGTATGAGTCAGTTCCAACAATTCCTATGATAGTGTCATCCAAACCTCAGACTGCACCAGTGGTCACTCCAGAGGAGCCTTGAGGATTACCCAATGCTATTTATATCTATTATATGATGTCTGTTAAGTAATCTTAAATGGGAGCCAGGGACTTTAAGCCAGAACTCTTTGGGAGAACTTCTTTAAAGGGATATCACAGAATTGGGAGTATTTAGGTATTTGTGGGTGCTAGGCAAAAGTCCTTAGTGGATTAACTTTTAATCACTGAGAAAATTAATAGAAATCAAGGCATCTTTAAATAGCTCCAATTTCATGGGGAAAAACTGAGGGAGCTAGCAAACAGATCAGTAGAAAAAAATTATACCTGGGTTTAAATCCCAGAAGAGGTATTTCTTAGCTGTTTCATTTCAAGTTGGTGTTAGACTCTCATTAAGCTTTGCGTCACTTATGGAAGGATGCATTGTGATAAGCATTAAATGTACTTGGCCCCTAGTTAGTGTTAACTCTTTTCCAATTTCCTTCATGTCTAATTCTCCTTTAATTTCTGCTTCCATTTCCTATCTTTTCCCACAGATACTAAAGAGAGCCACAACACATTAACCACCACACAGTTGGGTCCTCATTATCAGTGAAGTAGATGGGTTTTGAGATTTCTGGATGTCTGTAAGAGCTCGTCCTTGTAAAGGGCTTTGGGTGACATTTAGCAACAAAATAAATTCATGTTCTTGAAGAAGCCAGACAAAAGCCTGAGACAAATTTGTTTAGAGCAAACTCTGCATTAAATGAAAATGTTTAGGGGCACACCCTGCTTGACACATTGGGCCACAGAATGACAGCTGTTTTGTGACATCATTGCCGTTGGAGTACTGACCTGACAGAGCTAGACATAGTATCCTGGAGTTATTTGCTCCAAATGCGGCACCTGAAGAAGTGTTTGCACATTCAGTTTCTCTCTCTTTCTCTTTCTCTCTCTCTCTCTCTCTCTTACTTTTTTTATATATTTTTTTATTTTATATTATTCCAAAATATGCATATATACACTCCACACATAAGTCAAAATTACAAATTCTGAAAATAAACTATAGGTTGATTCCTAAACACATTTAGAGATTCACATTTTAACAGTAAATTTGCATGCAGGGATAAAGACGTGTAACTTTACATTCTTTTTTTTTAATAGCATTTAAAAAAATTTTTATATATATATATATTTATATATATTTGATTATATATATTTGATTATATATATATAATATATATATATTTATATATCTATACCTGTGTCCCCCCTACCCTCCACCTCGGGCTCATGTATTCCTGCTAAACATGCTTTTTCATCTCTTTTCTCTCCAATATTGCTCCATGTGGAAGTGTGAAGTTATGGCAGAAGTCCACAGGGGCTGTTACATCAGTACTTGGATGCATCCTGTTTGTGTGTGTTGTTGGTTGT
This sequence comes from Rhizomys pruinosus, assembly GCA_009823505.1. Classification (NCBI taxonomy): domain Eukaryota; kingdom Metazoa; phylum Chordata; class Mammalia; order Rodentia; family Spalacidae; genus Rhizomys; species Rhizomys pruinosus. The sequence goes on along the minus strand of VZQC01000005.1, from coordinate 4,409,551 downwards.
GTTCCAAATATGCATCACTTCCCCCAACATGCTTCGACAAAAGCTCAAGGGGCCATGGCACAGGAAATACTTTAACAACTGGTAATGGACTACAACCACATATGAGGGATACCATTCATCCTTATTTGTTTTCTGAACTGTGTTACTATTATCAGCATGATGTCCCTAGCTTCCAGCCATGTTTCCTGATAAAGCCATGATGTCATCTTTTTTTACTGCTGCATAGAACTCCATTGTGTAATAGTAACCACATTTTCCGCGTCTATCCTCAATCAGTTGGTAGGGGACATTGGAGTTGCTTCCAGCTCATTGTCTATTGTGAAGAAAGCTGAAATGAAGCAATGGCGTGCATGTATCTCTGTGGGTGGGGTGTGAGGCTTGGGGTACACTCCTAGGAGTGGTATGGCTTGGGTCGGGCTGAAAGTTCATTCCAAGTCTTCCAAAGGTTGTCCACACTGCTTTCCAGTATGGCCTGTACCAGTTTACATTCCCCCAGCAGTGGATGAGTATCCCCACTCCCACAACCTCCCCACACTTGGTATCATTTGTTTTTTATCCTAGCCAGCTTATTGGGTGTAAGATATATCTTAAATGGTTTTTGATTTGCATTTCCTTAATGATTAGTTGATGGTTGAACACTTCTTAGGGTGTTCTCGGCCACATCTCTATTCCTCACTTGTGACAGTCTCTGTTCAGGCTCTTTGCTCCATGCTATTGAGTGGTCATTATGTTTGCTTTCTTCTTTGTTTTGTTTCTATATATTAGTGTGAAATATACTTTGTCAAGAGTATCAATCTTTGTCACATGTATCATGTGAGTGAAGGCTATTCTCCCACTCTGTGAGTTTCTCTCACTTCCTTGATTGGTTTATCTTTGATTGTACAGAACGCTTTGGAGTTTAATGAGGTCCCATTGTCCAATGTGACCTTATTGTGCACACTGCTGTCTGAATTAGGAAGTCTGTTCCTACACCTAGGTTTGTAGTCTGCTACCTACATTTTTCTTTCTATCCCTTCAGAGTTTGGGGTTCACACTGTAGAGTCTTTGATCCATCTGGAGTGTTCACTTTTGTACAAGGTGAGAAGGGGTTGTAATTTCATTCTTCTTACAGTGGTGATCCAGTTTTGCCAGAACACACTTGCTGAAAGATGCTGTCTTTCCTCAACTTGTCCTTCTGGCCCCCTTGCAATATAGAGGGCTAAAATTTTATGTGCCACAGTTTGGATTTCATGTTGTTTGTCCTTGGTCAACAAAGGTTCGAATTGTGGTGCCAAGTACAGCTGATTTTATGACTAAGCCCTGGTAGTATACTTTGATCTGGCTTAGAGATCCCCCCTCCCCCGCCGTTTTTTTTTTATATCACTCTTAGTATCTTTGGATATTCGTGTCTTTTGTTTTTCCATGAGATTAAGGACATTTTTTTCCAAAGCCACGTGAAGAACTCTGTGGGATTTTTTTTTGATTCTCGTAAAATCTATACAAGGAGTGTGTGGTAGAATGGAAATTTTTAATATATTAATTTTCCCAGTAAATGCAGCATCGGGAGGTGTGGTTGTGCCCTCTATGACTGATGTCATTCTTCAATTTCTGTCCCTTCTTAGGGGTAACAGTAGATCTTTGAGTTTGTGATCTTTAAGGTTAGTTATGTTCCTCAGTATTTTATTTTTGGCTATGTGATGAGCTGGAATAGGTCTCCGTTATTCTTTTCAGTTCTTGTTTTGGTGTAAGAAGGTACTGAAAAGGCACATTGAGTTTTTAGGTTATTTTTGTATCCTGGCCACTTTGCTGAAGCTTTAATTCATTCTAGGAGTTTTCTGATGGAGTTCACGTAGCGTCCATTAGTAACAGTATAGTCATCAGCAAACATAGGGGATAGTCTTGACTTCCTTATTTGTCCTAATTGTGTACGTCTTTAATTTCCTTTGCTGCCTTATTACTCTGCAAGTTCTTCAACGCATTATATGAAAGAGTCGGAGTGGTGACGGGGCCATCCTTGGCTTAGTTATGTCCTACCTTTAAAGGGACCTGCTTCTGCATTTCCCCATTTAGGATGTAATGGTTTGGTGGGTTTCCTTTATATGGTTTGATGATTACACTGAAGGAATAGGATCCCCACCAGATTTCCTTTAGGACTTTAAGCATGAGGGAATGCTGGATTTTCTCAAAGGCTTTTTCAGCATCAAATTGAGAGATCGTGTGTGGTTTTATCTTTCAGTCCTTTATTATGTGTTTGATAGATTTGTACTTGATTTTCAGTATGGTTGAGACCATCCCTGATCCCGATTCTTGGGTATGAATCCAACTATGTCATGCTAATGTGGCATGATCTTCTGATGGGGGTCTGTATGTGATTGCCAGTATCTGTTATGAAGTTTGGACGATCTGTTGCATTAAGAGATGGGCCACTATAGTTCCCTTTTTTTGATTTTTCCCTGAGCTTTGGTAATTAGCGTGATGCTGAGCTTCCATAGAAGGATTTGGGAGAGTTCCTTCTATTTGTATCTTCTAAAAATGTTCAGTAAATAATGGTTGATATGGTGAGTCTTTTTGAACATGTTTATAGATTTAGTCGTCAGAAACATGCTGGGGGCCTGGGCTTTTTTTTGGTTGGAGGTTTGTAGTGCATCTTCATTTCTCATTATTATGGTCTATTTAAGCTGTCATCTTCTTGTGCTTTGGTGTTGCTTGCCTGTGTGATTCCCAGGATTTCAGATTCACCATTTCTTCTAGGTTTTTGCAAACTTGGTGGAGTATAGGGTTTTGATTAGTATTCTGCATATGATTTTGGATCGTTTTCACTTGTCTGTTGTGGATACTTTCCCTTTCCATCATGATTTATGTGTGATTTGGCGAGTTGTTCCTCCTTCTTTTCCCCTTTTGGGTAACTGGGCTAGAGGCTGTCTATCTTGTTTAGTCTTTCAAAGAACCACGTTGGATTCATGTTTTTTTGTAGTGTTTCTTTGTTTCTATTCGTTGATGTCGTACTCTGATTTTGGTTATTTCATCCTGTCTGTTACATTCAGGGTTCATCTTTTGTTGCTGGCCATATCTATCGCAGTGCGTTTAGTGTTGTGTGTAGAGTCATTCAGCAGTGTGCTCTTTCTGTTTTTTCTAATGTAGGCACTCAGGGCTTATAAACTTCCCTCTTAAGGACTGCTTTTAGGGATCCCATAGGTTTGGTTTTGTTGTATTTTCTTGTCATTCAGTTTCCAGGAATGCTTTTATTTTCTTTCTTTATCTCTGTCCTTTACCCATTCCAATTATCAAGAGTGTGAGGTGTTTAAGTTTCCCTGTGTGTCTTTTTTTTAATTTTTGTTTAGAAAGTTTATGTAGTTTCTGAGGGGTATGAATGTACTGTCCTCATGCAATGAGTCGGTGCATCAACCCATGTCATGCAATCCCAACGGAGGTCAGAAGAGGGTGATCGGATGGTTCCCCTGGTACTGGAGTTTCTCCTGGAATGGGAGTTTCAAACGTCTCATCGGCCGCCATGTGGGGGCTGGGGATCGAACGCAGGTCCACTGCAAGAGCGGTCCGAGCGGCTTGATCACGCACGAAGCCATCTCTCGATCCCCCATGTGTTCTTATAGGCAGTAGGTTCTATCCTGGTGTTGATGTTGAGCCTCTTTATTGCACTGTGGTCTGATAGTAATGCATGAAATTTTTCAGTCTTTTTGTATTTGTTCGAGGTTGCTCTCTGTGCCGCAGTATGTCGTTTTGGAGAATTTTGTTCCATGGGGTCTGAGTAGAAAGTGTATTCTTTGTATAAGCGGTAATGGTGTATATTCGGGTTAATAGTCTAGTGAGTGTCCATTTGTGTGTATCATATCATTCAGTTACATGTCTCTCTATTTATTCTTGTCCTGATCTACCTTCCAAAGGACTCAAGTAGGGTATGAGTCCCCTACTATGAGGTACTGGGGTTAGTGGTGGGACTGTGTCCTGGGAATGTCCCCTTCATAAGTTTTGGGTGACACAAGAATTTTCGTGCAGCTAGATAGTCATAATTTGAATCTCTTGGTTAATTTTCACTTTGATAAAGATATAATGGCCTTCTTTGTCTCTTCTGATTTCTTTTACTTTGAAGTCTATTTTGTCTGATATTAAAATAGCAACACCTGCTTTCTTTTTGGTACCATTTGCTTGGAATATTTTTTTCCATCCTTTCACTTTAAGGTGGTGCCTGTCCTTGAAGGCAAGATGTGTTTCTTGTAGACAGCATATCGATGGATTCTCTTTCCTAATCCAATCTCCTAGTCTATGTCTTTTGATTGGGGAATTTAGTCCATTAGTATTTAAGGTTATGACTGATAGGTTTGTGTTGCTTCCTTTTGCCTTATTATCCATTTGCAGTTTGGGTTTTTATTTCTAGTTCTGCAGTTATGCTTTTATTGATTTCTCTTTCTAGGTGCCTGGGGATGTTTGCTCCTTTCTTTTGTCCTTTGAATTGCTTCAAGTATTCTCTGAAGGGTTGGTTTTCTGGACATGTATTCTTTCATCTTGTTTATGTCATGGAAAGGTTTTCTCTCTCAACTATAATCAACATTTTTGCTGGGTATAATAATCTGGGCTGGCATCTATTGTCCTTTAACACTGGGAATGCTTTGCTCCACATTCTTCTTGCTTTCATACCTTGCACTGAGAAGTCATTTGTAATCCTGATAGGTTTCCCCTTATAGGTCACTTGCTTTTCTCTTGTGGCTTTAAGGATTTTGTCTTTGTTTTGGGCATCTAGCATTTTAACTATGATGTGGTGTGGAGAGTTTCTATTCTGATCTTGTCTGTTTGGAGTTCTATGTGCTTCTTGTATTTGTATTGGCTTGTCTTTTTTTGGTTGGGGAAGTTTTAATCTATTATTCTGTTGAAGATCTGATCAATACCATTCTCTTGGGATTCGTCTCCTTCCTCTATTCCTGTTACGCAGAGTTTGATCTTTTCATAGTGTCCCACAGTTCCTGGTTGTTCCACTTTTGTGTGTTTTTAAAATTTCCATAATCTTTCCTTGAGGTTTTTAGTTGTTCTGCGTTATCTTCCAGGTCTGATATTCTTTGTTCTGCTTCCTCCATTCTGCTTCTTAGGCTTTTTCCATTCCTTTCCTGTTGATTGGATGAGTGTTTGATTTCCTTTTTCATTTCCTCTTCTGATTTCTTTAGTGTTTCTACTTCCTTTTGGAGCATCTCAGTCCCTTCCCGTAGGTCTTTGCTTCAATGGTTGGCTTCCTTATCTTTTTCAGCATGGGATCTTTTCAGTGTTTCTACTTCCTTCTGGAGTTTGTCATTCTCTCTCTCTAGGTCCTTCTCCAGCTCTTCATTCTCTTTTCTTAAAGCTTTGATTTGCTCTTTATATTCTTGCAGTTCTTTAAGTATGTTCACAATTGTGTTTCTGATATCTGTGACCTGGGCCATCCCCAGGGGGATCCCACTGTAGGAATCTTCCATAGAGTTGGTAGAGCTTGGTGCAGGATTATCCTGGCATATGGGCTTCTCCTTGCCTCTATTCCAATGTGAGTCCCAAATGCCTCTTCACTGTGTTGAAGACTTGCTTTGCTTGCCTTCTTCAGATGCCTTCGTAATCCCAGTTGACTGGGGGTGAGGGGGTAGGGAGATGGGGGGAGGGGGTAGGGGGTGGAGGGGGTGGGGTGATGGGGGATGGGGGGGTTGGGGCTCTTTAGCCCAAGCCCTGGTCTTGGGAGATCTCAGATCTCAAGACTCACACAACCCCACCATTTATACCAGCTGGGAGGATAACTTCGTGCCCACAGCCACAAAAGCCAATTAAGCAAAAGACAACTGGATTAACTGGATTAAGTCAATCAACAATCAGCCTTGCTGAAGCTCCCAGCTCCTACCTACCCACCTGTGCTTCAGCTGGTCTTGGGAGATCTCCCATTCTTTTTTTTTTTTTTTTTTAGAATATGACTACTTTCTTCCATCCATATATGGTAATTACAATGTGTGAATATAAGTGGTAGGACAATTCTAGAGCCCATTTAGAGATTCACATTGTAATAGCACAGTTGCTTTCAGATACAATGAAATATAATAATAAAGTTGCTGTTTGCCTGCCAACTGGAGATTTGGTGTTAGCATCCACAAATGAGTTTCTCTCTTTCTTAAGTCATGCTGCTATGTATGAGCATTAGGATGATATTTTGAGTGTTTGTCATAGCTTTCCATCTTCTTTGAGATAAGGTCTCTTTGTTCTTTGCTGCTGTGTATAACAGGCTAGCTGCCCACCTCTGATCTTGTCTCTGCCTCCTGTTTGACTAGAGAAGCACTGGGATGACAGACATGTGCTTCCATGCCTGGCTTTATGTAAGTTTCTGGGTCAAACTCAGGTCCTTACAGTTGTGTGGCAAGTGCTTTCCCAACTCAGCCATCTTGGTTGTCCTGAAGTTCAATGTGCTTCTTATGAAAACCAAAGAGGAAGTTGCAGAAGTCTTTCTTATTCCTTTCCTTTTCTCTCTCTCTCTTTTTTATGTATATGAATGTACTGTCTGCATGTAGGTTTGTGCACCCGTGTTGTGCAATGCCACGGAGGTCAGAAGAGGGTGTCAGATTCCCCTGGAACTGGAGTTAAAGACAATTCTCAGCCACCATGTGGGTGCTGGGGACCGAACCTGGGTCCTCTGCAAGAGCAGTTGGCACTCTTAACCACTAAGCCATCTCTCCAGCCCCTCCTTTCCTTTTCTAGTCAAGTCAGTCACATAGCTATTGGTGTAATTTTCCTTCTCTAGAAAGAATGCCCAACAGCAAGCACACATGAGAATCAAATGCACAAAGAATAAATTCGATTATGTGCCATATGCATCAGGACATGTTTACAATGTGAGTTGACTATTGCATGGATGAACAGTATTTTTCACCAGTATTTTGGGAGGAATTATGTTTGGAGTCAGAATGGGGTTTTAGGGATGCTGCGAGATGAGCCTGAAAATTTTGATCATTTCCTAGTCCCAGGATCTTGTACTTATGTTTCTGCTTCTGGGTGTGTCCCTTCCCTAGGCGTTTGCTTCGTCCCTCAATTCATTCTGGTCTCTGTGAAAGGAACTTGGTACCTTGACAACGGGACTGTTCTTGATTATCTTAGCCAAAATTGCCATCCTCTCTTTCTCTGTCTCTGTCTTCTTGTTATTTTTTACATCAGATCATTCATCAGACACATTACATATTGGTTTATTAATGGTACATTTCCTGCTATTTCTTGACTGATTCATGGGGCAGAAACTTTTTCTGTCTTGATATCCTCATTACTAGTAATTATAATCACATATTTCACTTAGAAAGCATTCAAAAGAAGCATCTATAAATGAATGAATAAGTGATTAAACATATGAACATATTTCAAAAGCAAGGATCACAGACAGGGCTAGAGACATGTCTCAGCAATTAAGAGACTTCTTATAGGCAGTGTGGGGAACTCTCGAAAAACTAAAAATGAACCTACCATATGACCCAGTTATACCACTCCTTGGCATATACCCAAATAACTCATCATATTATAATAAAGACACCTTTATATAATAAAGACATATTATAATAAAGATCCATGTTTGCTGCTGCTCTCTTCAGAATAGGTAAGAAATGGAAACAACTTACCAACCCAAGTGCCCCTCAAGTGATGAGTGGATAGAGAAAATGTGGTACATCTACAAAATGGGGTTCTATGCAGCAGTAAAGAAAGGTGACATCATGAACTTTGTATGGAAATGGGTGGAACCAGAAGATATCACACTAACATAACACAGTCCCAGAAAAACAAATGACGAATGGTATCCCTCATCTGTGGATGGCAGCACCAATTACCTAATTGTATGGGAAACTGAGCAATGTTAATGTGATCTGAAAACAACTGTGCTCTTATATTGTGAATCCCTTAAAAATAAAAAAAAATGAATTAACTAGATTTGTGTTATAAATCAGAGTGAGACTTCTAGAACTATCAAAAACCTTCTCTACTGAGGACTGATTCAAAGTATAGAAGAGTCTTAGACTAACAAAAAAAGTAATGGAAACTTAAATGTCCCACAACTGATGAATCAATAATGAAAATGTGGTACATCTACAAGATCCAGTACTACTCAGCACTAAGAAAAGATGAAATTATGAAATTTGCAGGTAAATGGATGGAACTAGAGAGTGTTATAGTAAGTGAAGTAACACAAAGGCAGAAAACCAAGCAACACATGTTCTCCCTCATTTGTGGATTATAACACCAATCCTCTGTACATATATATATATCACCAGGAGCCAAGATATTGGAAAGGATACACAGAAGGAAAGAAGGAACCTGAAAAGGGGGACAGTAAGGAACACATGTTACTAGGAGGCAGGTGGGGAGGATGAGGTACTGGATTGGGAGGGGAAGACGGGGGAACATATGGGAGGCATTGTGGGAGGTTGGAGAGCTTGGGAGAGGGGAAGGGGTTCGATGGGGGGTGCTGGAGCTGGGGAAGGAGGAGGGAGGTGGGAAGGGAAGAAGAAAGAATTAAGATGATTGGCCCTTGGGTGGCTAGGGAACCCAGAGGGTAATGTAATGCCCCTGATACCAGAATGAGAAATGTACATACACTGTCTTAACATTAGTGCATGGGTGGTGCATCCTGGGTGCTGAGTGGCAGGGAAGACATTGCCAGACAGAGGACACCTCCTTTTGAATGGCTGGTGAGAGGGATCTGAGAGACTCAAAATAATACAGGCTATTGCCAAAGCTCTTCGTTCTCTACCAGAAAGAGAAAATAAGACCCTACTGCTCAGGACCAGACATGCTTCAAGGCTAAGACTTAGAGTAAAGGAGTAGGACCTGACCTGGGAAACCTTCTACCTGAAGTTTAGTGCTCATAATGCTAGATAATATGCACATTGCTAATGGAGAAAAACAATCAGTGGTATAACCCAGCCCTAAAGCCTAATAACCATAAACTACCTCTATTAGTGCAGTAGTGGCACTGTTGTCTGGGGGATAATCAACACTTATCTAATTGGACTTGGAACCATCTCAATGGGAGCAAACTCATGAGCGCCCCTGTAAACTCAGCCAGATGTATAGGGCTGATGAGGATATAGAGCCTAGAGAAAACCCTATCAGTGTCATGTCTCTAGACAAATAAGATTTCTTTTAAAAAATATTTTATTAAGTTTTGTGCATTTCATACATCATTTCTCATTCCAATTTAGATTCATTTCCCTTTCGACCCAAGTTCATGCATTCTTCCATACATATCTTGTATCTTTTCCTGAGTTGTTTTTTTTTTTTAAGTTTCTCAAAGCAGAGGATTATTGGTTTTGGGAGAACTTTACTGTTTGAGTTGGTTCTTTGTCCCACTTCTTTTGTAGTTGTTGTTTCCTCCAATTTGTATTACTTCAATATATGTACACTCATGCGCATGTGCATGTGTGCGTGCGTGCGCAAGTGTGCATGTGCGCACGCGCGCGCACACACACACACATATATATGTATATGTCTCATCTATATTACTATTATGTCATCTGAAAATAAACTGTATGTTATTTCCAAATCATATTTCAGGATTCACATTTATTCCTTTTAGTTTTATATTACTCTAAGATATGCATACACACCCTCTACCTGTATACCAAAATTACAATGTCTGAAAATAAATTGTAGGTTAATTCTAGAACCCCTTAAGGGATTCACATTATAAGAACACAGTTGCTTTCAAATAAAGAAAAATATAACATTAGCATGTTTCAGTTTGCCCTACAACTAGGTACTTGGAGCTAGCATCCACAAATGAGGGATACCACTGCTCTTTGTTTTTCTGGGACTGTGTTACTTCACTTAACATAATATCTCTGAATTCCACCCATTTACCTGCAAAGTTCATGACGTCATCTTTCTTTACCACTGCATAGAACTCCATTGTGTAGATGTACCACATTTTCTCTATCCACTCCTTGGTTGAGGGGCACTTGGTTTGGTGCCAGCTCTTTGCTATGTGAAGAGAGCTGCAATAAACATGGCTGTGCATCTATCTCTGAGGTAGGATGAGTCTTTGGGCATATACCCAGGAGTGGTATGGCTGCGTCAGGTGGTAGGTTCATTTTGAGTCTTTTAAGGGTTCTCCACACTGCTTTCCATAGTAATTGTATGAGTTCACATTCCCACCAGCAGTGGGTGAGTGTTCCCCTTTCCCCACAGCCTCTCCAGCATTTGAGATTATTTGTTTTCTTGATCCTAGCCAGTCTTCATGGAGTGAGATGATATCTTAAAGTGGTTTTAATTTGCATTTCCTTATTAGCGATGTTGAACACTTTTTAAGGTGTTTCTCAGTCATCTTTATTTCCTCACTTGTGAAGTCTCTGCTCAGCTCTTTACTCCATCTTTTGAGTGAGTCATTTGTTTTCTTCTTTGTTTTTTGAGTAGTTTATATATTCTGGAAGTTAATGCTCTGGCATATGTATCAATGGTGAAGGTTTCCTCCCACTCTGTGGGTTTTCTCTTCACCTCCCTGACTTTTCTTTTGCTGACATAAGCTTTTGAAGTTAATGAGGTTCCACTTTGTCAATTGTCAACCTTATTTCCTGTGCATCTGCTGTCTGTTTTCTTCTATTACCTTCAGAGTTGTGGGTTTCACATTGAGGTCTTTGATACATTTGGATTTGATTTTTGTACAGGGCAAGAGGTAGGGGGTTAACTTTATTCTTCTACAAGTGGTGATCCAGTTTTGCCAACACCATTTGCTAAAGATGCTGTCTTTCCCCCACTGAGTCTTGTCCCCTTTGTCAAATAAATGTGAGGTGGCTGAAATTGTATGTGCTCAAGTTTGGATCTTCAATTTTGTTCCATTGGCCTACAGGTCTGTTTTTGTGCCTGTACTAGGCTGTTTTTATGACTATAGCCCTGTAATATAATTTGAAATCTGGTATAGTGATCCTCCCTGTATTGCTCTTTTTGCTCAGGATTGCTTTGGCTATTTGGGGTCTTTTGTTTTTCCATATGAATTTAAGTTTTTTTCCCCAAGTCTGTGAAGAAACTCATGGGGATTTTAATTAGGATTGCATCGAATCTGTATATCAATTTGGGTAGAATGGACATTTTTTACTATTTTAATTTTTCCAATCCATGAACATGGGAGATCATTCCATCTTCTAATATATTCTTTGATCTCCTTCTTCAGGGGTTTAGAATTATTATTGTAGCAATCTTTGGTGTCTTTGATTAGGTTTGTTCCTAGGTATTTTATTGTTTTTTGAGGCTATTTTGAGTGGGGAGATCCTTCTTCAGTTGCTTGTTGTTGGTGTAAAGAAATGTTACTAATTTTTTTAGGTTAATTTTTATCCTGCCACTTTACTGAAACTCTTAATTGTTTCTAGGAGTTTATGTTTAGAGACCAGAATACCATACACTTCTTTTCAAAGAAGCTTCTCTTTTCAACAGAGAGAGGCTACTTCAGAATTCAGCAACTGGTCAGACACAGAAAATATGCATCTGAAAGATGCTCAATCTAGAGTTGAAACTCTACACCTAAGACTCCTGGAAATTCATGGAATGAGGGGCAGAGAGAACACGAGTGAATCCCCCAATTCTCACCAGTAAAGAGTAGAGTGTGATGCAAACTGAAGGCCACAATTAGCCAAGCTTCAAAGAATGGGAACCTCCAGAGTGTGCATCACCCGCCAATCTGCTCAGGGAGTCTTTTGGAAGAGGGGGCAGAAAGATTGTAAGAACCAGGACTAGTCCATGAACTTAGGAAAGCAGTAGCTTACATGTGAACTTGTGGTGATGTTGGCATCAGTCAGGGGACCCATGCCAATTCAGACAAGGTCTCAGAGTGGAGCAACAGAAATGGGTGGGAGACTGGCCCGGGACTGAGAATGACAGGAGACTGATTACTGTTGGCTGAAGAAGAGTAGGCCTTAACTCAGATTTCTAGATGTGCTGACTAGGCTCCACTGAATGAAATTGCATGGAAGAAGATCCGGGTTCAAGAGCTTGACTGGATAGGGCTTTTCTTGGATGATGTAATTCGTGAGTTCTTATGGGAGGATGGGGCATGGGGGGGCTGGGTTTCATTGGGAACCATTGTATGAGATGTGCAGATGCTTGCTACAAAAATTAATAATAACAAAAGAGTACTTCCTGTGCAAGCATGTGGACCTGAGTTCAGATCTCTACATCCATATAAAATGAGTGGTATGGACTTGTACAAGACTGCTGCCTGAGGGGTGGAGACAGCATCTCTCAGGCTGTCTCAAGAGAATAAGGTAGAATGACAGAAGAAGACCCCCAAATGTCCTTCTTCTGGTCTCTGCATATGAACACAGTATACCTGACCATTCATGTGTACCCTTACACATACATGTGTGTATACACCATACACATACATCATACAGAGAGGGAGGAAGGGAGGGAGGGAGGGAGAGAGAGAGAGAGAGAGAGAGAGAGAGAGAGAGAGAGAGAGAGAGAGACTGAGAACCACAGACACAGAGCAGGCATTCTGTATTTTCTTGTAGAGGTAATGTGTAATGTGTGTGTATACTCACGTGTGAGCAGAATCAAGGCAGTACGATTCTCTAGCTTAGCAACGTCTGCCTCACTTCATGCCCCTGCAGATTGCATAAGGAATGTCCAGACACTTTCTCTTTCCAGCATGACGTAATGTGGAACGAGAAGACCTGCAGAACACACTGCTCATAACCAGACAGATGACCTCATCCTCTTCCTGGGCATTCCCAAGCCCTGCTATTAAAAAAAAACAAACCACAGCCCCCAAACTTACAGCGCTCAGATCCCAGGTGGTGGATTCAGTCCATAGCCTTTTGTTGGCAAACTGCTTCAAATCATCTCCAAGCTCCCCCGTGGCTTGTGGGAGGACAGTTCTAATGGATACTGTCTGGCCTATTTTTTCAGCCAAATGGAATGGATTTAACCTGAGAAACCAAGACATAAAGGGGAAGAAATACATTTTAGCAACAGCTCCGGGGGATCACGTTTTAGGGAACTAACTCAGGAGATGGAGGAGTTAAAGAACAAAGTTAAAAAAGTGTTTCATTGACAACAGAAGGCTCAGGTTGTTCTTGGGATTATTTCAAAAGCTTGAAGATGAAGAATGAGTGTTCCCAACTTCTCTCATGTGGCTCATTTTCATTTAAAAATTCCTTTCATGTGATGCTTGTGTATATATTAAAATGAGCATAAATCTGAGTTATAGGTATTCATTCTCTTTTTTAAAATTTTATTTATTTTTGTCTATGAATGTACTGTCTGCATGTAGGTTTGTGCACCCATGTTGTGCAATGCTGCGGAGGTCAGAGAGGGTGTCTGATTCCCCTGGAACTGGAGTTCTCCTGGAATTGGAGTTACAGACAGTTCTCAGCCGCCATGTGGGTGTTGGGGATCGAACCCGAGTCCTCTGCAAGAACAGTCGGTGCTCTCAACCACTAGGCCATCTCTCCAGCCCCCGGTATTCATTCTCTTATAGCTTAAAACAGATTTTAACATGAAGATCAGTAAAACTAAGGTGTAGGACAACCCCTTTATATTTTAGACTGCTGAGGTTCAAAAAGGAGGAACTGAACTGAGTAAAATCACATAGTTAGATAGCAACTCAGCTACCAATAGAGCCCAGATGTGGTTACATTGAAGCTCAGTCTCTCTCCAAGAAAATCAATGCAAGCCTGAACAGGTGGAATCTGTTGGCTGAAATGTCTTTATGAATTCAACTTCCCACATCTATTTCCTCGCAGATCATCTACTATATTCCTTGTTGAGACCCAGGGCAAGACAAGGAAGATAAGTCTGCACAAAAACCAAACCGAAGAAACCTGAATCCCCTGAGGAGTCAAAGACCCACATGGAGCCACGGAGCCTGCCCTCTGTGCTGGGCCCCTCCTGTCTTTGCTATCACATTTTGCCCAGTCTTTCTGCATAAACTGATATTTCCAGCTGATTAAGTCCTAAATATGAAAATCATCCTCCACATAACCACTTTCTACACTTAATCTGTGATAAAACATCTGGTTTTCATTTTCTTTTTTTTTAATTTTTATTTATTTATTTATTTTCTTTTTTTTAAAGGCTCAGTTCTCTTTTTTTATTTTATTTATTTTTGTATGTGTATGAATGTACTGTCTGCATGTGGGTTTGTGCACCCGTGTCGTGCAATGCCACGGAGGTCAGAAGAGGGTCTCGGATTCCCCTGGAACTGGAGTTCTCCTGGAATTGGAGTTACAGACAGTTCTTTTTTTTTTTTTTTTTTTTTTTTTGGTTGTAAATCCAAATAAAAATGGCACTTTATTCAAATACAACAAATCATTATATAGGCAGTATGACGTATCATCTTCTCAGAGTCCAATCTCAGACCTTTGTATCATCACATTCCCAATTCAAGGGCATAAGCCAGAGGGGCCATGGATCTCATTTGTGCCTCTGGGACAGCTGTTGGCTGGAAATGTAGCTCATGATACCTAAGCTCAGATAGATATGTCCATAACATACATACAAAAAACACATATCCTCACACATATACTCACCCACAGAGAGATTTACAAAAATAAAATAAAGGAATATTGCACATGTAACTAAACAACAAAAGAATTAATAAATGATACAAGAATCACGTTACTCTGTCCATTTTAGTTGGTTAACCTTACACAGAGCAAAATTATTGATAATTGTACATGACCCATTAAATCATAGCAATTCTTTTTAACAAGTTTGTCACCTCCCATGGGGTTTTATTATGTACTAAGCATTGTGCAATTAGAAACTTATTTGGAAAGTGTCTCTCTTCCCTCTCTGTGCCAATAATACTTGAAATTTTCCATATTGAAATTATGCATGAAATTTGGTTGTTCTTTTTGTTTTTTAAATTAAATTTTTTTTCTTTTTTTTTTCTCAACATTTTTTTTATTGATGCTTTGATGCATTTCCATCATTTACAATTCAGTTCAGGCAATATTCCCCTTCCTTCGCCCCCACCCCCACCCAACCGAGATCATGCATTCTCTGGCCATGACTGTCCTGCATATCTTCTCTCAGTTTTTTTTTCCATTTTTTTAGCTATAAGTGATAATCCATGAGTACAAGCATCCTTCATGTATAACCAATTTGCAGGCTGTTGTGCCCAAACACCCACAGCCCCACCTTCCAGCGGGGGGTGAGGGGTTGTATGTTCAATCAGGTTAATCAAATGAGGGTCCAGACTACATTGCTGTAGTTTCACCCTTCACCCCAATCGCAGCCTTTACATTCTACCACGCCACCTCTTCAGCAGATTGTTCCCTAGGCTTAGAAAAGGGGCACAAGTGGATGAGAAGCAGAACAGTCCACTACAGACAGTTCTTAGCCGCCATGTGGGTGCTGGGGATCGAACCTGGGTCCTCTGTAAGAGCAGTTGGTGCTCTTAACTGCTAGGCCATCTCTCCAGCCCAGTGGTTTTCATTTTCAAAACATGTCCTGGCTCTGCTTCTCCATCTCTGCTGCTGCCACCTAGACTCAGAGCTCCAATGCTTGAGCCTGGATCATGAAAACAACCTTGAAGCTGCTCCTTCTCCCCCACCCCATTCCTGTCATTCATTTTCCCAATGAAAACACGAATGAATGCTCTGTATATAGGTGGGGTTCTTTGTGCTTACCCATTAAGGTTTCCTTTGCAAAATCTTCACCATGACCACACGCTCCTGCTTGATCTGGCCCTGAGTTATCTTGCGAAACTTCCTTGGACATATCCCATATTTATTTTATTTTATTTTGGGAGATGCTGTGTGGAGAGAAAAAAGAAGAAAGCGGAGTTTGGAAATCATGAAAGGTTGAATCATGCTGGTGTGGTTTAAGCCTTTAATCTATTTGTGCCCTAAGAATTGCATTGGGCTATTGAGTGAACACGTCCTTTCCACAAATTTTTCGAAGCTAGAATCAGGCCAACTTGAGTTTATTGTCATAATAACATTATTTTGGGGATTTTTCAGGTTAGGAAATTTTAACCTTTGGGGAAGGGAAATAGTTCCTTCTTTCCTACAAGAGACAACATAAGCTGTGGATCTTGAGGCATGCACGGTAGTTGACAAGATGTATTTACCAATTAGAGCAAGGCAGTGGGAGCTTAAGGGAGAGGCACGTCACTTGAGGCACATGTGATGTGATGGCTTTACACAACTATAACTAGCTTTTCACGGGGTGTGAAGGTGGAGAGGAAGGCAGAGGCCAGAGATGGGTGGGAATGTAAAAGGAGGAATGGGTGAGTGTAGCTGGCCCTGGGAGCCCTCTGCCCTGCAGGGATGACCTCAGTGGAGAAGTATCTTACGGAATTGGTCCATTACTTGAGGGGATGGTATACAATGCTATGTACTCAGAATATTTTACACTGCCCAGGGCAGAGCCCAACTCTCCACCCAGTTTTGGCCCTGTCCTTGCATCCCAGCCACTTGATACAGAATGGCTTGTCTGATGTGTAAACCCCAATGAGTTCATCAGTTGGGGGCTTTGTTCTCAGAAGTGTCTCTGCTTCCCTTTCTGTCTTACATCCTATGTTCTCTCTCTCTCTCTCTCTCTCTCTCTCTCTCTCTCTCTCTCTCTTCATTTTACTGTAGCTCATTCCACAGTAATACAAAGCCAAGAAAATGCCACTGCTGTAGGTTTTATGTAGGCAATGCCAGCTCTATCGTGGGGAAGATGCCTGAATTCTTGGGGTCTTTGTGGGCTGGAAAGAGGGGTTGTAACTGGCAATGAACCAGGCCAAGAGTTTGTTTTCCTACCAGGACTGTCTGTGAGACTGGTAACTCTCAGGCCACATTCTTGGCTTTCATCTTCCTAGACTATTTTCTGTACCACTAAGTGTTGGACTGGTTCTGGACTAACTGCTTTTGTTATTTAGTGAGCCTGAAATGAGGAACCTGAATATGAAGATGTTTTCATCTTGGTCTGTTCACATAACACTTTGGTGAGATTGTCACTGGAGGGATGTGGCTATGTTTAGGCCTCAGTCACCCCTGAACTGACCATTCAAGTGTAAAAGTGTGTTAAAGTGCAATGAGATGCTTTAGTTAAATATCTAATTAATTCATTTGTTTGCTCAGTATTTATAGAGAACTTTTTCTGTGTCAAATACCATTTGGGGATTGGAATAAGATAAATAGGACAAAAACATGCGGTCCATCCAGGTGTTGGACACTGGTGTTCTCAGCCTAAAGTAAAGCACATAGCCCCTTCCCACATCTGCCACACTGGCATGCCTGCCAGTAGGGAGTGGGATCTTTACCCCAAATAACTCAACCTTGGAAAATAGGGGACCCTCTTGTAATCAAGTCCTTATATGTTAAGCAGAAATTAATTTTTCAATTGCTTTTTTATTATAACATATTTTTATATTTATTTATTTTTTAATATATATTTTATACAAGATTGTCAAATCTAGACTTGTGTCCCCCCCATTCCCCCACCCCACCAGAGCTCATGCATTCTGCCAAACTTGCTTTTCATCTCTTTCTCAGTCTTTCTCGATATTCTCCATGTGGAAGTTGACTGTTTTGAGCAGAATTTCACTGTTTCAGTCAGTTACAACATATTTTTTCAAAAGCATACAAACCAATGAAAATCCATATGAACTTGTAATATGTATAAAGTTCACCTGAACAAAACATACATATGAGAAATCAAAGGGCTTGGGAGAGGGCTTAACTCTTAGGAGCACTTGCTGGCTATTGTTCCAGAGGACTGGAGTTCAGTTCTCAGCTCCTAAGTGAGGAGGCTCATAGCTGCTTATAACCTTAGCTCCAGGGGATCTGATGCCATCTTCTGGCCTCTGCAGGGATCTGCACACATGTGGTAGACACACACATACACACACACACACACACACACACACACACACACAGAAAAAAAATTTAAAGAATGGGACTGGAGAGATGGCTCAGCAGTTAAGAGTACTGAATACTCTTTCAGAGAACCCAGTTCAATTCCCAGCATCCACATGGCAGCTAACAACCTTCCATAACTTCCAGGGAGGGATCTGATGCCCTCCTCTGACCTCTGCAGGCATTGCATGACCAAGATGCACTTACTTACATGCAGACAATAATATACTCATACACATAAAATAAAAATAAAATTTAAAAAATTAAAAAAGAATTATCAAGCAACAGGCAAAATACTATTACATTATGTAAGTATTTCTGATTGCCTACATTGTGATTCAAGAATATGCTTGTTACAAAATGAATTATAGACATGAAGGGACAAAGAAAGGAGGGAAAAAAGAGTTCTGTTGCTAAGTAAATTACTCAAAAATTAAGAACTAATTTGCAAATACATAGAGGACACGACATTTTGTTGGATGTCTTGAGACGGTGACACCGTGATGTCAAGATTTTGTTATTAAACAGTTGAGGTGGAAGAAAAGGCATTGACTTGATGTATTCATATGTTTATCATTAAATATACATGGGAACTTAGTTGATCACTATAAATATACATTGCATTAAACTATAAATGTTTTTAATACTTAACTACTTGAGGTAGCCAAATGACTTGTGTCTTTAAATCTTAGAAAGATGAATGTATGCTTGTGCCAGATGTTGTTCATGCTGAACACCCACAGCCAATATGAGCAAGCTGCTTGACGTCTGGGGGTGCCTGCAGAGGGACCTGGGCTTCTTGGTTGTGAAAAGAAACTGATGAACCTCCCCCATAGTCTTCCTTCATTTGAAGCACAAGCCACAGCACTCTTCAAGTCAGAAGTCTCTGGAGCACTTTACATCTACGTCTAGGCTTCATTTTGTATTTCCCTCTATTTTGTCTCCAACAAATTGAATTGAAAGCCTCATAAGATAAATAGGTCCCCACAGCTCAGCACCACTCACCTGACTCCACATGAGAACATTGAAGAATGTTTCCTTTTCCTTTTCTGCACCCCAGACCCTATATGAGAAAATTTATGTAACTCTATGTGTTACATAAACTTAGGATTTATAAGAGAACTCAAGAAAAAGGAAGTCTTGAGATGGGAGCCTGTGACATTCTTCCCATTCATCTTGGCATTTAAAATCGTTTTCTCATTATGCAGATCTCATTAGACTACCATACTGTGGATATTCTATTGGTACATCTTCCCTATCATGTCTAGAATTCATGAACTCACAGCAGGTGTCCCGTCCCTCTGGCTAGTATAGTATTTTCTACCTCTTCTTCCATGAAGTTCCCTGAGCCTTAAGAGTAGATGTTTCACTGCAGAAATGCCATTTAGCACTGGACACCTCAGAGTCATGTATTCTCTGAATTTGACAGATAGAAAAACTCTGTAATAGTCTCCATTTGTTGCAAAGAAGCTAATTTGCTGAGTGGTAAGGTAAGAGATACACTTGTCTGTAAATGTAAGGATGCATATTTAGAATATAGTAAGAATTACCTTGATCTAGGCAAGTGGCAGAACTAGGTTTTTCTCTAGGATAGATAACCTCTTCGGCCATGTGTTCCTTGACTATGTTTACAGTATCATGTGTGAATTCCCTCCTATTGAGCAGGCCTTGAGTACAACTGGAAAGCTGTTGATTACCTCTAAGATAAAAGTGCCACTACTGTACCATAGTTTTCCATGTTGCTCCTTGTTGTAGTTCATAGACTTTAGAGCTGGGTAAGATCATTGATTGCTTTTCTCCTTTTCTCCCTTGGCAACTTATAGAGTATCTTCTGATATTATGGGAGTTAACCTTCAGGAAAGAGTCATCCAGGTCAGTTCCAGTTCAATTGCTCCAGGTCCTGTGTCTGAAGAATGTCCTGACTTCAGCAATAGGATCTTACTTTCAAGTTCTGGGAGGAAGTCAAGGGCTGTGGCAATAACCTATACTATCTGGGAAGTCTCTTGGTCTACCCCGACCAAAAACTCAGAGGGAGGTATTCCATGTTTGGCAGTGTGATTGAAAACTGGTACAGCCACTATGGAAATCAGTGTGGAGAACTCTTAAAAAAACAACCAACCAAAAAAGATCTTCCGGGTGATCCCTATATACCACTCCTTAGCATATACCCAATGGACTCAATATCTTACTATAGAGATATTTGCTCAGGCATGGTTTTTTTTGCTCTTTTTGCAATAGCTTGGAAGTGTAAACAACTTAAATACCCCTCAACCATGAAGGACCATGAAAAAATGTGATACATTTACACTATGGAGTTCTACTTAGTGATAAAGAAAAGCAAAATCATGAAATTTTTAGGTAAATGTCATGTTCTTTCTCATTACATGGGTCCTAGTTCCCAATCTTTAGAAGCGAGTACATATCCTGGAACCAGAGGAGCCACAAAATGGAAAGTAAGCAATGGAGGAAGGGGTGTGGGGTGGAGCTTGAGAGAGGGGTTAGTAGGAAACAGGAGTTATCTGAAGAGAAAGGAGGAAAATGGGGTGCTTTAATGGACAAGAGAAGAGGGAGGGCTATACAGGGCAGAGAGGGGAAAGAGGGATAAATACTGCTTAAGTGGTATGAAAAAACAAAGGGGAAACAGTAGTTAGTAAGCCTACTGAAAACATATAACATATAATATAAATGTGATTCTTATGTATATTGATGCCTATATAATCAAAATTTGTATTATTTTTGATTGGTCCATCTTTTATGTTATGTGTAAGAGTGTTTTGCCTGCATATATGTAAGGGCACCTGTGTGTGCAAACTTGTGGAAGCTGAAAGAGGGGGTCATATTTCCCAAAAGTGGAGTTATGAATGGTTGTTAGCCACAATGTGGGTGCTGGGAACTGAACCTAGGTCCTCTTGGAGAGCAGCCAGTGCTCTTAACTGCTGAGCCATTTCTCAAGGTTCTCGTATACTTTTGAAACAAATGAAGGTTTGTGGACTATTGTATTCTCTGAGTCCAGTTATGTGGGTCTCAGTAGAATCATTTTATATGCTCAGTGAAATGTCCTGAGATAATTCCTCTTAAATCACCTCTCCCACTCGTATATTTATTTACTTTGTTAGTGGAGCCCCCAAATGCAGTTCAGTCCCATCAATGGGTTCTGCAATCTATTGTACAGTCTTTAGGTAATTTGATTGTACACATCTGAATAAAGGAGCTAAGGATGAGAAAACGTTTTTATTTACTCTAATTAATATAAAATCGTCAGAACAGTATTAAGTATTCCGGATTTATGTTTTCCCATAGCTGTTTTATCTCCTCAAAACAAAAGAAGATCACGTTTCATGACTTCAACTTTCTTTTTTTGGTTCCAGACTTGTGCCGTAGAGTCTGGCTCAATCCGTGTGTATTTAAGAAAGAGTGGGAAATAGGCACAGTCTGGGAGCAAAATTGTGTCTGGTCTCTACCCAAAACACCTTTTTTTTTTTTTTCCCTTTTGAAAACTCCAAAAGCCTTAAAAGCTGCCTAATTAGCTTCCACTCCTTGCCCACAATGCAAAGCGAGAGATGCTAGTTCAAACCCAGAGCAAGAAAAGAAGACCTGAGACTCTCACGGGACAGTTTAGCTAGTGAAGTCTCCCAAGCCCAAGAGGCTTTGCATAAGTTGGAGATGCCTTGGAAGAGGACCAACAAGCTTTTGCTCTCCTTCCCCATCGTTAATTCCGGTTCCAGCTGGACTCCAGCTTGCTGATGAAAGGGAATGAAAGCGACAGGCCTCCGAGGGCATTCTGGACGGGATCTATTCAGGCTGCATTTACTCAGTCTGCATTATGGACTCTCCATGGCAACAGGCGCATGTCTCAGCCTGTTACATGGAGAGAGCTGTTCCTTGTCAGGAGATTATGATCACGTGCTACTCCCTTCCCGGATGTCAGAATGGGCTCTACCACGAGTCAGTCTTCCTCTTTCCACATAAAAGAAGTTGACTGAAGCCGGAGCCTAAGTTCCCCAAACCACCATGGATCCCACTGTAGACATCTGGGAAGGGAGTCTGCTGGCATGCTTGTGGCAGATCAGAAATTGAGGCGGAGGTTCCTTTCATGCTTAACTTGGCTCCTCACCTGGGTTTTGAAGACCATGAGATGAAAAGATGGTCTGGACATTGGCCGTTGTGATTCTCTTCCAAGAAGTGTGATTCGTGAGGTTGCTGGTACCAAAAGGAAGTCCACAAAAGAGCTTGGACTAGTTGTCTCCCAAATTGTCTGTCTTTTAGACATTTAACAAACCTGAGAGTTTGATGTCTTAAAAAGTTTGTTTCATGGGAGCTTGGAGTATTGGCCAAAGAAATGTAGCTTAATAGCACGGTATGAGAAAACATCCTGTCACTTTCTCATCTCTTCTCATTAACTACAGAACCTAAAATAGGACACTCTATCACATGAGAAGCTGTGGGGACATGGAACTGATTCTTGTCTTTAGCCTGTTTTTAGTTATTTATCCCTCAAAGGAGACATTTGATTTATCTCAGGATAACAAAGGTATGATTTTCTTTTGCACGTGTTAATCTGAGGGGACAGCATGCCAAAGACTGTGACATGGGGGTCTGTTTCCCACACGACTCTGGTTTTTCATTTTTATTACATTCATGTCATGTATGAATAGCTGCAAACACTGAGAGTCTCAAAATCGATCATCCTTAAGACAGTTCTGAGCCATCGATGCAGTATTATCTCATTGATCATGGAGTTTTGACTTAGGTATTAAACAGTAAGAACTGGGACATTTTATGATATAATTCTGAGCTTCCAATTTATCTTGAGCCATGTGGCAGTGCAGGGATCTATGAGGTAGCCGTCAGCAATATACAGGTCGTACCATACTGCTTCTCTAGTTGAAACTTCACTGCCCCCCAGCATGCCAGACTGCTTTTCATGCTCTGCCATACATTTAAAATCACTACCATATCTGTCCATTTGGATATATGTCCCTTAGAAATGTGAAACTGCGTGCTTGATGCTGAGAAGATTCTTGATTCTCTATAGAGAAAGGCTCCTATTTGAAGCTGTGTGACATAATGACATATGGTCCGTCATTTTGAGTGTGTTTCAGTGGAGTCTACTGAAGGCCAGTATGCTCATGCCTGGCTGGGTAATTGCTTATTCTAAAAAATGCAGCCTCTTATATCTGAATCCCTGGTTTTCCTTGTAAAAGCCAGTATGTAGGACCTGCAGAGATGGCAGAGGAGAGAGACAGAGCAGATTCGCCTGAGAACAGAGAATGAGCACTTGAATTCTAGAGAATAGGTGGGGTTGTGCTAATCACAGATGATGGAGAATTTTCTGAGAAGAAGTGAAATAGATCACTATGGTATTTATAGTCACCGAATGACTGTAAGTGTTTTGGTATATGCTAGAGGCTGTGAGAGATGAGGAGGGTGCAGGTAACAGAGAGGCCTGTGTTGTCAGTGGAAATCTACTGGAGGTTAATTAGTAACTGCTTTGTAGCTATGAAAGGAACCTATAATTGCAGTCTGTCTGAAAGGGTTAAATTGTTATAAACTTCTTTCGATACCCATCTTCCAATTTCTGTCCCCTCTTTGTCAACCAAGAGCAATGTGTCTCAACCTCATTAGTCTTGGCTGTGTGGGCTAGATAATTCCTTGTGGGAGTGGGGCTCTTCAGTACAGGGTTGGGCACTTAGCAGCATCCCTGCCTGGCCTTTGCACAGTAAGCATCACATTCTATGATGCACCCTCACCCACCTCTGATCAACTGTGTCAATAGAAATTGTCAAGGTCTCCAGGAGTGAAATCGGCTTTTGTTGAGAACCAGCAAGGTAGCAGGAAGCAGAGTTATCCATTTACCAGAAAGTCGAGTGTGCCTGTTGGACCTGTAGATGAATTTACCAACAGAAGCATGTGTTTTTTTTTTTTTTACACATATGGACTATTCCATGTATATTTCATTTATTTTAACTATATTTGTTTTATGTGATGAATGTATTACCTGCATGTAGTAGGTAAGTGCACCTATGTTGTGCAACACCCAAAGAGGTAGGAGGGGGGCATTTCATCTTCTGGAAATGAAGTTATAGATGGTTGTTAACCCCCTTGTGGCAATCAAACCTGTGTCCCTTGTAAGAACAGCCAACACTGTTAACCACTGAGCCATCTTTCCATCCCCTTCGTATATATTTTAACCTGATTATTTTATATGCCTAGGTGTTTGGGCTATCTAAACATCTAGTACACAAGAAATAGTCAACTTTGTTTTGAAAATATGCTTAGTATTTTAATAGATGGGACATATAATGGTTTATTAATACCTGAGTTATCAATATCTGAGTTATGTACTGAGACACAAAAATCAGCGTGTTTTCTTGAAAATAAGCAGTTTTCTACAGAAAGACTATATCACTGTTTATTCATATTAGACCCTGTGCTTATGCCCTTCCTGGCTTCCCTCCCTTCCTTCCATTCTTCATCCTTCCTTTCTTCTTACTGCTTCTACCTTTCCTATTTCAAACAAATGTCAATAAATATCATATCACATATTTCATGTTATGCAGAGACGTTTGCATTGGAATATGAGGCAGCCTTATTGTAATTCATCTCCCACTGACTACAACATTAACTGGATCCTTTATGCTTCTTAGAGAAATTGCTTCTTTTCTATGGAAAACAATCCTCAGGGAGAGGAAAAAAGGGGGTGCAAAGAAGGGAGGGTAGAGGAGAGCCAGCAGGAGGAAAACAAAGGGGTTTACCAGACAGTCCACTGACCGAAACCGCAGTGCTCTCAGCTCTGAAGAGGCCTTGAATAGCACAACAGGGAACCAGGAGGGAGGGAGAAGGATGAAGCTTCCCCATTTATTTCCCAGAGCCTCTCAAGACTTTGCCCCCTCTCTGATTTTACCCCAAGCCAAAACCGACTGTTTCCAGCATCTCTTTTCTCAAAGAAAACTGTCCCTTTAATGTCTACTTAAGTATCTGAGATGGTTTATGTTTTGAAAAATAAATCATATCCTGTCAGCAGACTTATTAATTTATGGATGAATAGGCTAGCACGGGCTAGAGTCTTGACCAGAAAAATTAATCAACAACCCCGCCTTTGTTCACCTCATAGCAGAAGCAGGTGTCAACCTTCCCTATCCATACCCACAGGGACGAGGACCAGGGCCTTTGGGATTAATCATTCCTGCTTTGAGGGACGCTAGAGCTGAGGGGTCTTGCTTTGCATGGGCAGGTGATATGGCTCAAAGGCATCTCCTGCCCAGCCTATAAGATCTGGCTGCTCTACAGCAACGTTTAGCTCTCTGGACACATATTCCCTTGATGCTCCAGCACCCAGTCTATATCTTTTTCGCTTCTGACTCTACCCTATACTTCATTCTGTCCATCAAAGTAAGTCACACATCCAGACTAAGAGTCAAATTTCAGAGGACCCAAAATATAGGAAGCAAACTGCTGCGGCGACTTTAGAAATCAGTCTACCTGGAGCAAGTGCACTAAGTTTAAAATGCATATGCCCTGAGAAAAATAAAGTTCCAATATTCTCTACCTAAAAGTGTCAATGACCAACCACAAACAAGGAACAGTAACAACATGTTTAATGACCCAATATTACACACATATGTGAACTGTAGATACTCACACTGCAGAATACTATGTCATGTGTTTTCTAAGTGATAGATTTCTATGCACTAGCATGTTTCCATCCTTTATAATACACAAAAGAAGCAAGCTGAAAATGGGTACATAAAACAATACATGTGAAGGAGGAACATGTATGTGCTCTACTGGTAAACAACTTTTAAGTAATTATGTAGACACAGTTCCATGAGCTTCTGTAGCAAGTATGGAACTGTGGTTAGCACTAGGTTAGTGACTCTCAGCTTGGCATGGCCAGGTGACACATGGCAACATGTTTGTCATCATAAACCAGAGAGGGAATGTTATTGCTGGTATCTAGTGTGTGGAGGCTGGAGGTGTGGCTCAACATCCTTTAATGCACAGAACAGCTCTCTAAACTATTTACGGATGAACTACAGACATTCACGTTCACTAAGAATATGTAGCCAAATTGTAATTTGTGCCAAGACTGAGAAGGACTGCTTTTTATTCACATGGTGTTCTGAACTCAAGATATCTGGAGTAGATATTATTCATTTTTACTTGTGTATCTAATAGGTAATCCTGACTTAACCTGTATAAACAAACCTCTAAGGACTATAACCCTAAGCCTGTTTCTCCCTCACACACTAGTCTTCCTTGTACCAGGACCTGGAGACTCTCTCCTTATAGCTCAATCGATTAACCTTCCCCATCTCCTCCAGCAGCAGGACTTGTCAGCTTTCTCTTTAAACTACAACCTGAACTATTTCTTTCTTCTGCCTGCCACTTTCCTGTCACCTGAATCAAGTCACCTGCACATCCTTCTAAGCCACATGGAGAGGATAAAGAGGATGCAGCAGACTGGTACCATGGGACTAGGAAAGTAGGTTGTGGAAGTGTAGCCTCTGAGGGTGTGTCAGCAAGCACAGAGAGAGCATGGAAAATCTTCTCTTCTGCACCCCTCCTGCTTTTTGATAATAGAATAAAATGCTAAATTAGAGGACTAAAAAGCTTTCTTCAGGAAGACAGCCAAGTGATTTTCAGGGAGTCTATCCAAGCTAGTTTTGCATGTGGTAATCAGACATTGTGAACAGGATTTAGTCAGAGGGCACAGTAGCCCTTTGTCAGGGTAGCCCATGGCCCACAGTTTGCCATGGCAACATGGAGACAGCCTGGTGCTCTTAGGGAGAAGAGAGAATGGAATTAGGCTGAGGAAGTTTTCCAGGCTGGGCTGCTGGTACACTCTCAGCCATGTGTAGAATGAAGTGAAAGTTGGGTTGAGTTTGCTGAGGCCCAGAGTCCAAGTCAGGAGTCAGTTCCAACACTGTGAGAACTTAGCATCTGAATGTGTCTACTTCATCTGTAAATTGTGTTTAGCAGTCTTTGCCGTGGAATTGTGCTTTCACTTTACTGCTGCCCTGTGTAGTCTGTGGTAGAGGGGTCTTTGGCGTATGTGCATATATGTTGTAGGGCCCAGCGTCAGGGACTGCTCTGGGAAGATTTAAAAGATAGCAGCAAGCCATGTTGTACTTGTGAGAACAGGAATCTGACTTCCTTAAAATCACTTGATTTCACACCACATAAACAAAAAAACTACAAGGCTGACCAAAGTCACAATGACTATCTTTATATGAGCTTGATTCTCGCCATGCTAGGATGCTAGAGTTACAGTACATCAGCCCATTGTTATCATGCAAGGTCACCCTTGAGATAATTTCTTTAGCCATCATAAGAAAAATAAAGCTCCCCAACTTGTCCTTGGCTTTGCACTCTCTGTCTTGGCATCACATTTTTTCTTAGGCATACCCTTATCTTGCAGATCAGTAGAACAGAGGCTTCCTTAGACCAGTGACATTCTGTTAAGAATGCTATACCTAATATCTAGATCAGTGCCTGGTATTGAACCCCAATGCACATAATTGCTGAATGAATGAATCACTGATATTGTGATGGTTAATGAAATAACATAAGCTATTCACTTAATATGGTATAATACCAATCATACAATCAGCTCTCAAGAAATAGGTTACAGCCACAGCACAAATACTCCCTTCAGCAATCTATGGATTTCCCATCCTGATATATATTACTTATCACACTTATTTTATTTATTTATTTTAATTTTTTAAATTTATTTTTGTATGTGTATGAATGTACTGTCTGCATGCAGGTTTGTGCACCCGTGTTGTGCAATGCCGTGGAGGTCAGAAGAGGGTGTCGGATTCCCCTGGAACTGGAGTTCTCCTGGAATGGGAGTTTCAGACGGTTCTCGGCCGCCATGTGGGTGCTGGGGATCAAACCCGGGTCCTCTGTAAGAGCGGTCGGTGCTCTTAACCACTAAGCCATCTCTCCAGCCCCCACACTTATTTTAAATTTTACTTATATGTTCTATTGAGTTCATGGTATGAAGTACATAAGTAGTAGTTTTGGGTTTGTTTACAAAATTGTGCAAACACCATATTGACCTCTTTGCCCACTTTGAACATGCGAACGTTATGTTGCACTGGGTTAACTCCCATGAAAATACCAACAGCGTGTCTAGTGTGACAGCCATTGAAGGGAATTGGGTCCTACTTGCTAGTCTTAAGTTTTTAAGAAGGTAAAATCTCATCCAGACAGAGAGTCTCTTACTGAAATATCACTTGGTGAACTATTGCCTTGGGGTCTGAGTGACCGGCTTGCTACAGGAGAAAGTGCAGCCATGGGAAATAAGACGCTCAACCCACAGAATTTTAGACTGACGGACAAAAGCAGGCAATTTGTGGTGGAGATGGAGACAGTCATTTTAAGCAATATCTTGCAAAAAAAACAAAAAACAAAAACAAAAACAACAAACAAAACTAACCATTATTTGTGGCTAAACTCTGAGGAGAAAGCAACCTCACAACCCTATGGCTGATGGGAATAAGGAGACTAATTTCATCTGTAAAATGATAGGTCTGATTAGATCTCAATATTTAAAATGTTCCTCAATTTTGTGAGGCTGTGTTGGACATAACCCGCCTCTAATGCTGTTGGTTTGCAAGGCAGCGGTGCTTAAACAATATTTCCTGTGCTCTCCAGAGACAAAGCATACCGATTCCTGACACCATTCTCCATTTACTTCCAATGGTTACCCTGAATCCTGACTATTAGAAATGCCCGTGTTGGGTCTGACCTTTATTAAGCAGATCGTGGCTTCTGATCTTGCTGCAGCCACAGTACAGCTCCATGGTAAACCTACAGGCCAAATCATTTGCATCACTTACTAACACACAACATGTGGCTTTTCTGCATCAACTGCATTGACAGTTCAGAATGTGGTATTCAAGAAGGACTAGAAAACTGATACTGTTTTAAATAATCTGTAATTTCGATCTTTTTTTCTGAAATACATTATATTGTATGTTTGAGATAATTCTAGTACAAAGTATAATAAAACTAGATGTATAATAAACCCTTTAAATCATTGGTAAGTGTACAAGTGGAACTGAAGCATTTACTGGACAAAGTAATGTTACTCTAATGGTTACTTGCTCATGCGTTGCCAACTGTTATAATTTGCTTCATTACCTTGCTATTTGATACATAGTGTGCATTTCTCTGTCACTGTAACTATTGTAATGACAAATTTTCATCTTACTGCACAATCAAAATGGCATTGATAGGAATGAACTCCAGAAGCTGGGCCTGTGGTCTCTCAGGCCTGGTCTGTCGTACGACCTGTACCTCTCAACTTTTGCCCTATCTGTTAAATATATGCTATGTCATTAAATGCTTTTAAATCTAGCTCGGTGACTAATGGTGTTTTTCCTCTCCTGTGCACACATGCCAAGTATGGAGGAAGAACAAGCAGGAAGCGTGTGGCAAGTCTGGATTCCTGTCACATTTTGTATATGTATGGTGTACCAGCTTTGAAAGCTGCAGCAAATAGAAGAATGAATGGAAGTGCTGGGAGTAACACAGCTTCATCTGTTATTTATGATGAAGTTAGCAGAGCTTGCAGTATGTAACCCTGAGGCCTGACCACAGGGGTGGACAAATATTTTCTGAAAAAGCTAGGTAGGAATTATAAATATTTTATCCCTTGCAAGACTACTGTTCTGTTGCTCCGCTCTTACAGAACAAAAGCCATCCAGGGTATTATGCAAACAGATAAGCATGGCTGTGTTCCAGCAAAACTATTAAGGGGAACATTTAAATTTCATATGTATAAAACTTACATTTTTTTAAATTTATTTTTATTCGCATATGTGTTTATGAGTGTATGTGGGTACCAGAAGAGGAAATTACAGGTGGTTGTGAGTTAACCAAAAGTGGATGCTGGGAGCTGAACTGAGCCTCTGGAGAAGCAGGAGGTGCTGTTAACCACTGGGTCATCTTTCCAGCCCTATAATACAGTTTTTGATGCAACCCTAGGAATGGTTGGAAGCTTTCTCCACACCTAGAGAGCCAGGCTGGTCTGGCTCATTTCATGCATTTCTTGGTCTCTCAACCTGCAGTCAGATACTTGTCTAAGAAATGGTGGTTTTCTTGAGTGGGAAATAACTCTTCCAAGCAAGACCAGTTTGAGTTTTGAACATGAAAAAAGCTCTTTGCTACTGTGTTAGTCCTTGTTTCTAGGCCTTATCTTAGCTAAAGAAAAAAATAGCTTGAATTTATATTCAAAATCAGAATTGCAGAATTTTTTTTTCCCTACCACTTTCTGTGTAAACTTTTTTTAATGAGAGAAGAGAGCACTTTAAAGGGTAAGAACTGACACCCCACAACCTGAGATTAGTCTCTGGCTCTTGTAGCTTTACAGGACTGTGTTCCTACAGGAGGGCATAAAATTAGGATATCCTGTAATTACTTGCTTTATCCTGTATTATGTACATAAGTTCAAGATAACAATATAATACGCCACTAATATAGCTACTGAGAACTAAGTGGCTGGTTGGTTGGTTGGTTGGTTGGCTGGCTGGCTGGCTGGCTGGTTGGTTGGTTGGTTGGTTGGTGGCAGGGTTTCCCTGTGTTACCTAGGCTGTTCTGGTCTCAAACGTTGTTCTGCCTCAACCTCCAGAGTGCTAAGACTGCCTCCATGCCACCAAACCCAGCTATTCTATTTTTTAAACTTTCTTACTGTATTAGGGTTCTCTAAAGAAACAGAAGCAACAGGACAAATATATAGCTATATACAATTTATTGATTTGCTCACGTGACAGAGTTCAAGGAGTCCAACAGTAGCTGCGCTGCACTGGAGAGGCTGAGAATCCAGGGAACTGCTCAGTCTGCAAGGCTGGATGTCTCAGTAGTCCCAATCTGGTGCTGAAGGCCCAGTGGATTCCAGGAGATCTGCCATTCTTAGTACACACTGGGATCTGTAGGGGTGATCACAGCAGCAATGGACAAACTCACCAGTTGAGAGAAGCAAGCCGCAGGAAGAAAAAGGGCCAGCTCCCTCTGCCATGCCCCTTTATTTATTCTTCATATTATTTATTTTATTTCATTTTTTTTTGGGGGGGGCTTTTCCGAGACAGGGTCTCCCTAGTAAGCCCAGGAACTGTCCTGGAACTCCCTTGTAGACACAGCTGGCCTTGAACTCACAGAGATCTGCCGTGCTAGGATTAAAGGCAAAAAAAAAAAAAAAAAAAGGTGTGCGCCACCACGCCCGGCTTTTGACAATTGGCCTTTAATCTTGCCTGCAGCAGAAGGTAATTCCCACATTTGGGGTGGGCCCATCCCAGGTTGGGGTAGTCCAATCCGAAGATCCTTTTTCTCTTTGTTCCTTAGTCCAGTCAGACACCCAGGATTAACAAACACTTACCCTTGCACTTGCTTGAGCATTTGCAGTAGTTCTTAAGAACTACCAGGTCCCCTGCCACTTTGCCCAGTTGGGATACAATCACGTCATAGATCTGTCGTTCAATTGAGAGGTCCGAGCGTACAGAGCACAGCATTACGTCGTCCATTGAGAGTCGGGCTACAGAGCAGCAAGTTTCATTTACCCGGGAATCCTCCCTGCCCGCTTTCCAACCCACTTTATCCTACTCCCTTTAAGCTCTGGGACCTACCCACCCTTCCATAAACGTTGTCTGAATGGATCTATGGGGACAAAAACTCAAGATGGTTTTTCCATTTCTCTTGAAGTATCCACTCGACAGTACATTCATTCCTAATAGTCTTCCAATTCCTTTTTGTTGCTGCACATTATGCTGCCAACATTCACAGTTCTGGCCATTTTCTTATTTTTTTTTTTTTTTTTTTTTACTTTATGTGTTGATGTACTGTTTAGTGACGGTTTGTGCACCCGTGTCAATGCATGCCGGGAGTCAGAAGAGGGGTTCGATTTCCCCTCGGAACTGGAAGTTCTCTGGAATTGGGTTACTAGACGGGTTCTTCGTAGCCGCCATGTGGTGCTGGAGGGTCGAACACCGAGTTCCGTCTTGCGAAGGAAGCGGTCGGCGCTACTTACGTTATAGTCATTCTCTGCCAAGCCCAATCTGGCCATCTTTACTAAGGACTTTCCCGGTTTGGTCGATTAAAGAACTAGACTGGAAGTAGTTAAGTGTGTGAGTTTTGTAGTGAACAAGAGTGTTTCCTCCCGTAGGAAATTGCTGAAAGCAAGAATACAACAAAACTAAAAAACAAAAAACGAAACAACAACCTACATTATAAAATCTCTCCCGCATCATCTATATCTGAACCGTGTTCTGGGCTGGTCCTCCTTCTTCCTGTCGGTCTCGTCTCTAGGTCATTTTGTTATAGCTGTAGTTGCTGAGCCAACAGCGTCTCTGGCACCGCCCTTGCTCCCCCGCCTCCCT
Source organism: Rhizomys pruinosus (assembly GCA_009823505.1). Classification (NCBI taxonomy): domain Eukaryota; kingdom Metazoa; phylum Chordata; class Mammalia; order Rodentia; family Spalacidae; genus Rhizomys; species Rhizomys pruinosus. The sequence continues at coordinate 4,377,351 of VZQC01000005.1, read as the reverse complement.
CCCATCTTTCTTCTCCCCCTCTGCTTTCTATCCTACATACCAGGTTGCTTGAGTTTAAGGAGTGAAACAGTGTGCCAGTGCTTAAGAGAGGAAGTCTGATCTTCTGCCCGTAGGGTGGGGGGGGAGGTGCTTTAGCCTGTTGAGGGATTGCTGCTGAGTGCGGATTATGTCTTTTTTATATGGTAGGCTTCTTGATACATCCAGGGCATCTGGAGTTGTATTGTAGCTGCATCCAATTGACTGTGTTCCTAGAACTGAGTTGTTCTTGAAGGCTCTTTCTTGAATGGCGGTGGTAAGGTGATTTCTCTTGATCATAGCCGTCCATATGTATTTCAGCCCATCGCTTCGCCTATGGGTCAATTCTCTTTAGAGGGACGACTAGTGTGCTTCCATCTTTTTCAGGGTTCAAAACCCAACTTAAGAATACATGATAAAATTGGGGCGGACAGACAATGATTATCAAGCTCAGCATATTTCTCGAGCAGCACTAAGTGCTCTTGCTTGAATGACCCAGACTGTTCAGTTTCTAGCACTTACATGGAGGCTGAAACCCACCACAATAACTCTAGTTCCAGGGACCTGACACCCCTTTTCTGACCTCAAGGCATTGCTTGCCAACATGTGATGTTTCTACACTATGTGCAGGCAAAGCACATGCATAAAATAATTAAAATTACATTATTAAAATANGTTTCATGACTTCAACTTTCTTTTTTTGGTTCCAGACTTGTGCCGTAGAGTCTGGCTCAATCTGGCATGTGTGTATTTTAAGAAAGAATGTGGGAAGTAGGCACAGTCTGGGAGCAAAATTGTTGCTGGTTCTCTCACCCAAAACCCTTTTTTTTTTTTTCCCCTTTTGAAAAGCTCCAAAAGCCTCTTTAAAAGCTGCCTAATTTAGGACTTCCACTCCTTGCCCAAATGCAAAAGCGACAGAAGATGCTAGTTCAAACCAGAGCAAGAGAAAGAAGACCTGAGACTCTCACGGCCCCGCAGTTTAGCTAGTGAAGTCTCCCAAGCCCAAGAGGCTTTGCATAAGTTGGAGATGCCTTGGAAGAGGACCAACAAGCTTTTGCTCTCCTTCCCCATCGTTAATTCCGGTTCCAGCTGGACTCCAGCTTGCTGATGAAAGGGAATGAAAGCGACAGGCCTCCGAGGGCATTCTGGACGGGATCTATTCAGGCTGCATTTACTCAGTCTGCATTATGGACTCTCCATGGCAACAGGCGCATGTCTCAGCCTGTTACATGGAGAGAGCTGTTCCTTGTCAGGAGATTATGATCACGTGCTACTCCCTTCCCGGATGTCAGAATGGGCTCTACCACGAGTCAGTCTTCCTCTTTCCACATAAAAGAAGTTGACTGAAGCCGGAGCCTAAGTTCCCCAAACCACCATGGATCCCACTGTAGACATCTGGGAAGGGAGTCTGCTGGCATGCTTGTGGCAGATCAGAAATTGAGGCGGAGGTTCCTTTCATGCTTAACTTGGCTCCTCACCTGGGTTTTGAAGACCATGAGATGAAAAGATGGTCCTCCTGGACTGGCCGTTGTAGATTCTCTTTCAAGAACGTGTGATCTGTGAGGTTGCTGGTTTACCAAAAGGAAGTCTAAAAAGAGCTTGGACTAGTGTCGTCTCCCAATATTGTCTGCTTTTAGACATTTAACAAAACCTGAGAGTTTGATGTCTTTAAAAAGTTTGGTTTCATGGAGAGCTTGGAGGTATTGGGCCATAAGAAATGTAGCTTAATAGCACGGTATGAGAAAACATCCCTGTCACTTTCTCATCTCTTCTCATTAACTACAGAACCTAAAATAGGACACTCTATCACATGAGAAGCTGTGGGGACATGGAACTGATTCTTGTCTTTAGCCTGTTTTTAGTTATTTATCCCTCAAAGGAGACATTTGATTTATCTCAGGATAACAAAGGTATGATTTTCTTTTGCACGTGTTAATCTGAGGGGACAGCATCGTGCCAAAGCACTGTTGACATCGGGGGTCTGTTTCCCACACGACTCTGGTTTTTCATTTTTATTACATTCTGCTCATGTATGGATAGCCTCGCAAACACTGAGAGTCTCAAAATCGATCATCCTTAAGACAGTTCTGAGCCATCGATGCAGTATTATCTCATTGATCATGGAGTTTTGACTTAGGTATTAAACAGTAAGAACTGGGACATTTTATGATATAATTCTGAGCTTCCAATTTATCTTGAGCCATGTGGCAGTGCAGGGATCTATGAGGTAGCCGTCAGCAATATACAGGTCGTAACCATACTGCATTCTTACTGTTGAAACTTCACTGCCCCCCAGCATGCCAGCACTGCTTTTCATGCTCTGCCATACATTTAACATCTACTCACCAATATCAGTGTCCATTTGTATATATGGTCCCTTAGAAATGTGAATCGCAACTGCGTGCTTGATGCTGAGAAGATTCTTGATTCTCTATAGAGAAAGGCTCCTATTTGAAGCTGTGTGACATAATGACATATGGTCCGTCATTTTGAGTGTGTTTCAGTGGAGTCTACTGAAGGCCAGTATGCTCATGCCTGGCTGGGTAATTGCTTATTCTAAAAAATGCAGCCTCTTATATCTGAATCACCTGGTTTTCCTTGTAAAAAGCCATATGTAGGACCTGCAGAGATGGCAGAGGAGAGAGACAGAGGCAGATTCGCCTGAGACAGAGAATGAGCACTTGAATTCTAGAGAATAGGTGGGGTTGTGCTAATCACAGATGATGGAGAATTTTCTGAGAAGAAGTGAAATAGATCACTATGGTATTTATAGTCACCGAATGACTGTAAGTGTTTTGGTATATGCTAGAGGCTGTGAGAGATGAGGAGGGTGCAGGTAACAGAGAGGCCTGTGTTGTCAGTGGAAATCTACTGGAGGTTAATTAGTAACTGCTTTGTAGCTATGAAAGGAACCTATAATTGCAGTCTGTCTGAAAGGGTTAAATTGTTATAAACTTCTTTCGATACCCATCTTCCAATTTCTGTCCCCTCTTTGTCAACCAAGAGCAATGTGTCTCAACCTCATTAGTCTTGGCTGTGTGGGCTAGATAATTCCTTGTGGGAGTGGGGCTCTTCAGTACAGGGTTGGTGGACTTAGCAGCATCCCCTGCCTGCCTTTGACACAGTAAGCATACATTATATGATGCACCCTCACCACCTCTGATCAACTGTGATCAATTAGAAATTGTCACGTCTCCAGGGAGGAAATCGGGCTTTTGTTAGAGAACCAGCAACAGCGTGCAGGAAAGCAGAGTTATCCATTTACCAGAAAGATCGATGTGTGCCTGTTGGACCTGTAGATGAATTTACAACAGAAGCATCTGTGTTTTTTTTTTTTTACACATTTTTTTTATGGATATTCATGTTTTGCTTATGTTTTATTTTTTTATTGATAATTTTATGTTTGTTAACCTGCTGTAGTAGTGGTAAAGTGCACCTATGTTGTGCAACACCAAAGAGGTGGAGGGTGGCATGTCATCTTTTCGGAATCAGAGTATAGATGGGCTTGTTAACCCCCCTTGTAGCAATCAAACCGTGGTCCCTTGTAGAACAGCCAACCACGTCTAAACAGACAAGCCATCTTTCCACCCCTTCGTAATTTATATTTTAACCTATTATTTATTGCCTAGGTGTTGCGGCTATCTAAACATCTAGTACACAAGAAATAGTCAACTTTGTCTTTTTGAAAATATGCATTAGATATATTTAATAGATGGACTCCATATAATGGTTTATTAATTACCTGGTTATCAATGATCTAGCAGTTAACGTACTGAGACACAAAAAAATCCAGCGTTGTTTTTTGAAAAAATAAGCAGTGGTTTCTACAGGAAAGACTATATAAACTGTCTGTATTCATGATTGAGACCTTTGTGCTTATAGCTTCCTCCTGGCTTCCCTCCCTCCTCCTCCTTCCATTCTTCCTCTTCCTTTCTTCTTACTGCTTCTACCTTTCCTATTTCAAACAAAATGTCAATAAACTCATTCATATCACATATTTCTATAGTTATGCAGAGACTTATGCTTGGAATATGAGGCAGCCTTATTGTAATTCATCTCCCACTGACTACAACATTAACTGGATCCCTTTATGCTTCTTAGAAAATTGCTTCTTTCTCTATGGAAAACAATCCTCAGGGAGACGGAAAACAAGGGGGTGCAAAGAAGGGGAGGTAGAGGAGAGCCAGCAGGAGGAAAACAAAGGGGTTTACCAGACAGTCCACTGACCGAAACCGCAGTGCTCTCAGCTCTGAAGAGGCCTTGAATAGCACAACAGGGAACCAGGAGGGAGGGAGAAGGATGAAGCTTCCCCATTTATTTCCCAGAGCCTCTCAAGACTTTGCCCCCTCTCTGATTTTACCCCAAGCCAAAACCGACTGTTTCCAGCATCTCTTTTCTCAAAGAAAACTGTCCCTTTAATGTCTACTTAAGTATCTGAGATGGTTTATGTTTTTAAAAATAAATCATATCCTGTCAGCAGACTTATTAATTTATGGATGAATAGGCTAGCACGGGCTAGAGTCTTGACCAGAAAAATTAATCAACAACCCCGCCTTTGTTCACCTCATAGCAGAAGCAGTGTCAACCTTCCCTATCCATACCCACAGGGACGAGGACCAGGGCCTTTGGGATTAATCATTCCTGCTTTGAGGGACGCTAGAGCTGAGGGGTCTTGCTTTGCATGGGCAGGTGATATGGCTCAAAGGCATCTCCTGCCCAGCCTATAAGATCTGGCGCTCTACAGCAACGTTTAGCTCTCTGGACACATATTCCCTTGATGCTCCAGCACCCAGTCATAATCTTTTTCGCTTCTGACTCTACCCTATACTTCATTCTGTCCATCAAAGTAAGTCACACATCCAGACTAAGAGTCAAATTTCAGAGGACCCAAAATATAGGAAGCAAACTGCTGCGGCGACTTTAGAAATCAGTCTACCTGGAGCAAGTGCACTAAGTTTAAAATGCATATGCCCTGAGAAAAATAAAGTTCCAATATTCTCTACCTAAAAGTGTCAATGACCAACCACAAACAAGGAACAGTAACAACATGTTTAATGACCCAATATTACACACATATGTGAACTGTAGATACTCACACTGCAGAATACTATGTCATGTGTTTTCTAAGTGATAGATTTCTATGCACTAGCATGTTTCCATCCTTTATAATACACAAAAGAAGCAAGCTGAAAATGGGTACATAAAACAATACATGTGAAGGAGGAACATGTATGTGCTCTACTGGTAAACAACTTTTAAGTAATTATGTAGACACAGTTCCATGAGCTTCTGTAGCAAGTATGGAACTGTGGTTAGCACTAGGTTAGTGACTCTCAGCTTGGCATGGCCAGGTGACACATGGCAACATGTTTGTCATCATAAACCAGAGAGGGAATGTTATTGCTGGTATCTAGTGTGTGGAGGCTGGAGGTGTGGCTCAACATCCTTTAATGCACAGAACAGCTCTCTAAACTATTACGTATGATGTACAGCTGACATGCAAGCTATCAGACTAGATCATCATGACGCAAGCTTGCATCGTTAACTGTAAGTATCCGAGCTAGCCAGAGATATGTTTGGGCCACCGAGCTTCTGGTCCGCATGACGGGCAAGCACCTGAGAAGGACTGCTTTTTATTCACAGGTGTTCTGAACTCAAGATATCTGAGTAGTAGATTATTATTCATTTTTACTTGTGTATCTAATAGGTAATCCTGACTTAACCTGTATAAACAAACCTCTAAGGACTATAACCCTAAGCCTGTTTCTCCCTCACACACTAGTCTTCCTTGTACCAGGACCTGGAGACTCTCTCCTTATAGCTCAATCGATTAACCTTCCCCATCTCCTCCAGCAGCAGGACTTGTCAGCTTTCTCTTTAAACTACAACCTGAACTATTTCTTTCTTCTGCCGCCACTTTCCTGTCACTGAATCAAGTCACCTGCCAATCCTTCTAAGCCACATGGAGAGGATAAAGAGGATGCAGCAGACTGGTACCATGGGACTAGGAAAGTAGGTTGTGGAAGTGTAGCCTCTGAGGTGTGTCAGCAAGCACAGAGAGAGCATGGAAAAAATTTCTTCTTCTGCAACCTCCTGCTTTTTGAATAATAGAAATAAAATGCTAAATTAGAGGACTAAAAAGCTTTCTTCAGGAAGACAGCCAAGTGATTTTCAGGGAGTCTATCCAAGCTAGTTTTGCATGTGGTAATCAGACATTGTGAACAGGATTTAGTCAGAGGGCACAGTAGCCCTTTGTCAGGGTAGCCCATGGCCCACAGTTTGCCATGGCAACATGGAGACAGCCTGGTGGTCTTAGGGAGAAGAGAGAATGGAATTAGGCTGAGGAAGTTTTCCAGGCTGGGCTGCTGGTACACTCTCAGCCATGTGTAGAATGAAGTGAAAGTTGGGTTGAGTTTGCTGAGGCCCAGAGTCCAAGTCAGGAGTCAGTTCCAACACTGTGAGAACTTAGCATCTGAATGTGTCTACTTCATCTGTAAATTGTGTTTAGCAGTCTTTGCCGTGGAATTGTGCTTTCACTTTACTGCTGCCCTGTGTAGTCTGTGGTAGAGGGGTCTTTGGCGTATGTGCATATATGTTGTAGGGCCCAGCGTCAGGGACTGCTCTGGGAAGATTTAAAAGATAGCAGCAAGCCATGTTGTTACTTGTGGAACAGGAATCTGACTTCCTTAAAATCACTTGATTTCACACCACATAAACAAAAAAACTACAAGGCTGACCAAAGTCACAATGACTATCTTTATATGAGCTTGATTCTCGCCATGCTAGGATGCTAGAGTTACAGTACATCAGCCCATTGTTATCATGCAAGGTCACCCTTGAGATAATTTCTTTAGCCATCATAAGAAAAATAAAGCTCCCCAACTTGTCCTTGGCTTTGCACTCTCTGTCTTGGCATCACATTTTTTCTTAGGCATACCCTTATCTTGCAGATCAGTAGAACAGAGGCTTCCTTAGACCAGTGACATTCTGTTAAGAATGCTATACCTAATATCTAGATCAGTGCCTGGTATTGAACCCCAATGCACATAATTGCTGAATGAATGAATCACTGATATTGTGATGGTTAATGAAATAACATAAGCTATTCACTTAATATGGTATAATACCAATCATACAATCAGCTCTCAAGAAATAGGTTACAGCCACAGCACAAATACTCCCTTCAGCAATCTATGGATTTCCCATCCTGATATATATTACTTATCACACTTATTTTATTTTATTATTTTAATTTTTAAATTTATTTTGTATGTGTATGATGTACTGTCTGCATGCAGGTTGTGCACCCGTTTGTGCAATGCGTGGAGGTCAGAAGAGGGTGTCGGATTTCCCCTGGAACTGGAGTTCCCTGGAATGGGAGTTTCAGACGGTTCTTGCCGCCCATGTGGGTGCTGGGGATCAAACCCGGGTCCTCTGTAAGAGCGTCGGTGCTCTTAACCACTAAGCCATCTCTCCGACCCCCACACTTATTTTTTAAATTTTACTTATATGTTCTATTGAGTTCATGGTATGAAGTACATAAGTAGTAGTTTTGGGTTTGTTTACAAAATTGTGCAAACACCATATTGACCTCTTTGCCCACTTTGAACATGCGAACGTTATGTTGCACTGGGTTAACTCCCATGAAAATACCAACAGCGTGTCTAGTGTGACAGCCATTGAAGGGAATTGGGTCCTACTTGCTAGTCTTAAGTTTTTAAGAAGGTAAAATCTCATCCAGACAGAGAGTCTCTTACTGAAATATCACTTGGTGAACTATTGCCTTGGGGTCTGAGTGACCGGCTTGCTACAGGAGAAAGTGCAGCCATGGGAAATAAGACGCTCAACCCACAGAATTTTAGACTGACGGACAAAAGCAGGCAATTTGTGGTGGAGATGGAGACAGTCATTTTAAGCAATATCTTGCAAAAAAAACAAAAAAAACAAAAAACAAAAACAACAAACAAAACTAACCATTTATTTGTGGGCTTAACTCTGAGGAGAAAGCACCTCACAACCCATGGGCTGATGGGAATAAGGAGACTAATTTTCATCTGTAAAAATGATAGTTGATTAGATCTCAATATTTAAAATGTTCCTCAATTTTGTGAGGCTGTGTTGGACATAACCCGCCTCTAATGCTGTTGGTTTGCAAGGCAGCGGTGCTTAAACAATATTTCCTGTGCTCTCCAGAGACAAAGCATACCGATTCCTGACACCATTCTCCATTTACTTCCAATGGTTACCCTGAATCCTGACTATTAGAAATGCCCGTGTTGGGTCTGACCTTTATTAAGCAGATCGTGGCTTCTGATCTTGCTGCAGCCACAGTACAGCTCCATGGTAAACCTACAGGCCAAATCATTTGCATCACTTACTAACACACAACATGTGGCTTTTCTGCATCAACTGCATTGACAGTTCAGAATGTGGTATTCAAGAAGGACTAGAAACTGATACTGTTTTAAATAATCTGTAATTTCGATCTTTTTTTTCTGAAATACATTATATTGTATGTTTTGAATAATTCTAGTACAAAGTATAATAAACTAGAGTATAATAAACCCTTTAAATCATTGGTAAGTGTACAAGTGGAACTTGAAGCCTTACTGGAGCCAAGTAATGTTACTCTAATGGTTACTTCTCTCGCGTTGCCAACTGTTATAATTTGCTTCATTACCTTGCTATTGATACATAGTGTGCATTTCTCTGTCACTGTAACTATTGTAATGACAAATTTTCATCTTACTGCACAATCAAAATGGCATTGATAGGAATGAACTCCAGAAGCTGGGCCTGTGGTCTCTCAGGCCTGGTCTGTCGTACGACCTGTACCTCTCAACTTTTGCCCTATCTGTTAAATATATGCTATGTCATTAAATGCTTTTAAATCTAAAAAAAAAAAAAAAAAAAAAAAAAAAAATGATAGGTCTGGATGAGGTAATAATCACCCTCCTTTCTCCCAGCTCTCACCACTCTGTGGCTTCTTAAGAAATCCCACAGAGAAGGAAGTGAGAAGCCAGGGTGCTTAGGGTCCAGGAGCACAGTGGGAGGTCTGCACGCTGCCCCCACAGGAGGCAGAGGGGTCTGTTTTTTTCTCCTTTGTTTTGCAATTTAGTACCCCAGCTTCCCTCACCCTCCCTTTCTCACACTTGCTCCCCTATGTCACCCCCATCGCCTGTCCAACATGTCCAGTAAATGTATTGTTTACATCCTCTCCAATGCTTATCCTTCAGTGATTTCACCACTGGGGTCATGCTTGAATTTCTATCTAGCCTGGAACCTGGACAGTTAACTTGACATTCAGTAATGTACCATCTCTTCACTTGATTTTCACCTCCTTACTGTTGTATTTTTTTTTCCTTAACCTGCATGAATTGGGCTCTGTTCTCTCTATTCCAAAGTTTTCTTAATAAGGTTACAATTCTTATGATGTTTTGCTCCAAAAACTTCATCATCACCACCATCATCATCATCACCATCACCACCACCACCATCATCATCATCACCATTACTACCATCATCCTCATCACCATCACCACCATCATCATCATCACCATTACCACCATCATCACCACCACCACAATCATCATCATCACCACCACCATCATCATCACCATCACCACCATCATCACCACCACCACCATCATCATCATCACCATTACCACCATCATCACCACCACCACCATCATCACCATCATCACCACCACCACCATCATCATCATCATCATCATCACCACCATCATCCTCATCACCATCATCATCATTACCACCACCATCATCACCATCACCACTACCACCACCATCATCATCACCATCACCACCATCATCCTCATCACCATCATCATCACCACCACCACCATCATTACCACCACCACCATCATCACTACCATCACCACCACCACCAGCACCACCACCACCAGCACCAGCACCACCACCACCACCATTATTGCCACCCCCACCACAAAAATGCACACTTGCCACAAGCCTCTAAATATAAAGGAAGTGCTGCGTCCTGACTTGGATTCTGTTGATCCCACGGGGGAGGGGGGGGGCTTCTTCAGTGCTCTGCTGAGATTCTTATTCCTAATGTCCCTTCTCCCACTGTGGCCTTATCTACCTTCCTGATTTCACAGTTTTAGGTTCCCCTGCTGTATTTTTCTCCCTACCATATCTTTGTTCTTCCTACCCAGAAAGATAACCAATTCTTCTCCAACTACAGCCTTTCTATTGGTCTTTGTAATGAATGATTTATTTCTCTTACCCCTATCATATCCCTGTTTACTTATCATCTATTAATTTTTCCAAGAGCACTCTTCTTTCTTTTGGAGAAAGCTTTATAGTCCCCATCATGGACAGATGTGTTTTTCTGGATCCTTTGTCTCAGAGTCAGCTAGGCTTTCCAATCTTGGACAAAATGCATGGATAAATGCATGGGTTTATTCATTCCAGGTAACAGGCCATTTCTACTACCAATATATTTCAGAGCTGACTGGCTTTCACCTAGTCCAAGTCTCCTCCATCAGTCTTATTTTGACCCTTAGAGCTTGCTCATGAAGTTTCAAAGTTTTTAAATGTTTTTTTTTCAAATTATCCAAAGTTAAATTTTCATTCTTAAAACTGAAAAACATTCTTAGTAACAAGACTGATTCACCTTCTGAGACTCAGATAAGGAAGAATCTTCTTTGTTTAATGTTTTATTTATTTTAAGTATATTGCTTGCATTTATGTAAGAATACCTGTGTCGTGCAATGATTACAGAGTTCAGAAGATGGTGTCAGATGCTCTAGAACTGGAACCACAGATGGTCGTTAGCTACCATGGGGTTGCTGTGAATCAAACCCAGGTCCTCTGCAAGAGCAGCCAGTGCTCTTAACCACTGAGTCTTCTCTCCAGCCCCAGAAAGAAACTTCTTTACTCAGTTTGTCATTTTTGTTCTCTCCATGGTATATTAGATTATTCTAAAATGACATTCTAACTGGCATCTTCTTTAATTACTGTCTCCTTGAGATACTGTGAATATAACCCATTAAAGACCTATCCCAGGGCTAGAAGGATGCTTCAGTGGTTAAGAGCACTGACTGATCTTGCAGAGGACCCGGGTTCAATTTTCACATCCACATGGCAGCTAACAACCATCTCTCAGGAGATCTGATGCCCTCCTCTCATCTCTGTAGGGCATTGCATGGCATGGGTGCACTTATGCACATGCAGGTAATATATTCATATACATAAAATAAAAATAATAAAATATTTTTAAAGATAAAGTCCTTTCCCTAGAACATTAGCTCATCCTTGCTTGGTATACTTCCGGGCAGTCAGGAAAATGGAAGGCACAGTCAATTATTTAAAATTGAGAAGATTTACTATATGGAATTGACTTCAAATGTATTAGAAGGCTGACAGCAAGTAGGATATTGAGATATCAACATTAATAACTGTATGAAATATATATCAGGGAACATAAAAGAAAGATGGTCTCAGGAGAAGTTAGGGACTTGAGGTGGACTTTCTGTGGCTGATTCTCATAATTCTGCAAGAGAATTGTCTTGTAAGCAGGCTTGAACATCTGGATGGAGGAACCTATGGCAAAGGCTTACAGATCTTGGTAACTGTCCCAAGGCTAGTAGGTAGATTTCAACACACTCTTGTCTGTGATCAGAACCCTGAGAATGTAAGCTGAACACTCAGGCCTAGAGGCTACCTTGTGCTGGTCTCTAATGAGACATCCCACACTGAGTGCTGGAAGTGCTGGTGGGAGCTGAAGGCTGCAACCATAGCTATCTTTCACTCCTGAAAGGCATCTGAGAGGACCTGGAACTATCTCCTAGTCTCTGGTCAATTTTCCAGTTAAGGACTCTAATGCGAAGGGAGCCAGGAGTCTGAGAAGTATTTTCAGAATCCAAGCTCTGTCATCCCAGAGCATTAGTGGTGGGTGGGTTTCCCTGAGACTGCGAGACATTGGATAAATAACTGTCATATACTCTTCTGGTTAAGAAAGATTAAGGAGACTAAGCTCCCGAGGTACTGTGGTGAAACACTCTCCTTATTCTGCAACCTGTTTCCAATATGATTCCTAATAACTCTCAAGTAAGAAATTGCAGTTTGAGACAGGACCTCTGTGGAAAAATTCCGATGCCAGTTTAGAAAGCGGCTCCCAAGTCAAAGCATTCCTATGAGCCCCAACACATGGAGGCCATGATTTATTTTAGTTTTTGATTATTTTTGCCTCTTATTTTGTAATAGCCCCTTGTTCCAAGAATGTCTTCTGGGCCAGATGCCCCCGTGGCTCAGATGCTTGGAAACAGTCATTTACTATAAAGCCTGCTGCTCTTCAAAGCCTCCCTGCCAAACCTCTTGCTGTGTGCAGCCACACCCTGTTCTTTCAGCTTGCATTGGTCTGCCTGTCACTCCACCAAGACCTAACCCAGGCCATCACTGTCTCCAGCCCTTCTTCACTTTGCACTGCATTTGTTCTTCCCTTAATTCTGATGCTCTAAGTCTCCTGCTGACTAAAAGTCCTCCTAGGATCCCACTTTACAAAGAGTACCTTGCAATAAAGAGTGACTCAAATTTCTGGACTCCCTCAACCTTTAGATTCTTCAATGAGCTATTTTCATGTACTACCTCATGTGACCTGGTTTTAGCGAGAAAGCAGGCTTTAGTATTCAAGTAAATATCTACTTATCTCCCATTAGGTTAAATGTAATAAATTAAATCTTATTTAACATGCAAGACCTTAATTTTGCAGTTCTTTATGAATTTCTATAATATATGGCTAATGCTTATGCACAAAGGTTTCTAGGAAGATTAAATGACTTAAACTAGGTTCTTTATCTAGCACATAGTAGGATAGAGTAAATCTTTGTTCTTTTTACACTGATAAGAGTAGGTATTCGGACTGGCAAGATGCCTCAGTGAATAAAAGGACTTCCTGTCAAGCTTGACAACTTGAGTTTCAGTCCTAGAATCTACATGGTGAAAGGAGAGAACTGATTTGCCAAACTGTCCTCTGATTTCCACACATGTGCTATGGCCCACATATGTATGGGCAAGTGCATACATGCAAACAATAAAAACATAAATGTAATAAGAATAGATGTTGTTTTTAGGCACAAATGAAGTAATCATTTTATAAACCAGGCCAGAGCCATACCATGGATTCCTAAGAACATGGATTCTTAAGAACAGATTACAGTGTAATCCATTTGGGAGAGATTTTTTTCTGTTATTAAAGGAAACCAGTGATTTTCTCACCAGCTGTGTTCTGACTATGGAGTGACTTCTTTTTTAAATTTATTTATTTATTATTTTTTATGTGTATGAGTGTACTGTCTGCATGTAGGTTGGTGCACCTGTGTCCTGCAGTGCTGCGGAGGTCAGAAGAGGGAGTCAGATTCCTCTGGAACTGGAGTTAAAGATGGTTCTTAGCCGCCATGTGGGTGGTGGGAATCGAACCCGGGTCCTCTGCAAGAGCAGTGGGCGCTCTTAACTGCTGAGCCATCTCTCCAACCCTGGAGTGACTTCTTTAATCCACCAATGTGCAGGTCTGTTATGTGTGCATGTCTGGGAGGGGAAATGGACAGGGAAATGCAGAACAGATAGAAAATGGGATATTCTTATGGAGAAAATGTACATTTTAGTACTCAAAACACTATGTCTTGAATGCCTGACCAGAGACTTTGAATTTTAATTCTTTGGTGATAGAAAGTCAAATTCGGAAAGGGTAAGAAAATTAAAAACAAAGCCTGTAAAATAGATTTGACATTTTATGTATAAAAGCCCTTCTTGAAGAAATAACAGGCAAAGATATTCATAGAAAAGCAAGATTCAGGGCCATTTGCCTTTGGCAATTCCTGTTTACTCCTCCCTCTAAATGACTTTGGGAAAGATATACTTAAAATAATTGCTGGTGGTGGAGGTGTTCCTATCATTTTATCTCCCATTTTTCCATTCACACAGAACACAGCTCATCATTGTTTGCTCCAAACATCAGAATGATTCACCAATGGGGAGACGATGCTACAGGAAGGGGACAGCAGAGGATCTCATGGCAAGCTTATTATGCTAGGGACATTTTGCTTAGAGCAGGGTCTCTAATGGACCCATCGCTGGACTTACAGAGACAGAAGCATTAAGAGATCCTGGAAATCTGCAATGACCAATGTAATGAGATGGACCACCTAGGTGGGGCTGGTAGAGCTTCAGGGAAAGCTTTTAGGAAGACACCCATAGGAATGGGTGATCAAGCTGAGTTTTAAAGAGTGGGGAGAGATTCCCTTAGGCTGAAAGAGCAGGGAGCGGAGCTGTTAAGGTGAAAGAACAGCCTGAGCAGACACACGACATTAGTACACAGGGTAGATGGTCTGTGAGGAGAGGAAAAGAGAGGAGAGAGAGAGAGAGAGAGAGAGAGAGAGAGAGAGAGAGAGAGAGAAACAGAGGAATAGGATCAAGAAACTTACACTGTATCTTGCAGATGATATGGAAAACTTGATGACTCTGAGCAGGTGAGTGGTATTGTATTTATTCCATTCCTGTGGGTGCATGAGGAGAGAGACAAGGTGATGGGAAAGAGTCAAGCTGGGTGTCTCAGCAATATCTAGTTTGGTATGGGGGGGATTAAGTGAGAGTACCCAGAAGAGCCAGGATATGAAGGTCTGTGGGAGTTGAAGACAGATTAAAGTGGGCTATTAGGAATGTCTGTCCATGACGGAAGGTGGATGGTGCTGCTAGCCTCCATGTGAGAGAACACAAGAACAAGGGCCATTCTGGCCAACGATGTCAGGCTTCAGAAACTATGGACGCTAGAGGTGTGGAGCGCTCATCATCTCCACTCTAACAACTTTTTCCTGTTGTACTTGGGGTAGATGATTTAAGGGAAAATATTTAGTTTTCAATGACAGATTTGCATGAAGATTTCAAAGCATTACTTTTAAAAAACTCTATTAACAACTTCTTTTTACCAACCCTGAGGAAACAAACGAAAAAGCTACTTTTGTCTCTAAAATCGGCAATTTCCCCTTGCTGAGCCAGGATTCATCTATTGGTCATCTTAAGCCTCAAAGATCTCTTCTTTTTTTTTTTCTTTTTTTTTATTTTTATTTTTTTATTTAGATTGTTAACATTTCTTTTTTTTTAATTTTATTTATTTCTGTATGTGTATGAATGTACTGTCTGCATGCAAGTTTGTGCACCCGTGTTGTGCAATGCCGCGGAGGTCAGAAGAGGGTGTCGGATTCCCCTGGAACTGGAGTTCTCCTGGAATTGGAGTTTTCAGACGGTTCTCGGCCACCATGTGGGTGCTGGGGATCGAACCCGGGTCCTCTGTAAGAGCGGTCGGTGCTCTTAACTGCCAGGCCATCTCTCCAGCCCCTCAAAAATCTCTTCTAACTTATAGGACTGGCCCTTGGCTTTGTAATAGTTACCGTAGATGGCCAACTTGACAGGAGTTAGATCACCTAGGAAATACATCTCAGGGCTTTTGTAAGGTAGATTCTAGGTTGCACTAAGTGGAAGGACAAGACGCATTCTAAAGGCAGAGGGCACATTCATGGGCTAGTGTCTAGGGTGGAATACAAAGAAAAAAAGGAAACAGAGTCTGTTCATCTCTCTCTGCTTCCTGACCATGGATGTATTGTGACCATGGGCTTCGTTATCCTGCCTCTAGGCCTCCCCACTATGATGGACACCTCCATATACCATGTGCCAAATTAAACCTTACTTCTCTTAAGTGGTTTTTGGCCTGGTATTTTGTCACAACAGTGAGCAAAGCGACTAATACAAACTTCCTACGTGCCCATGAGAGATGCTGGTTCTGGTGGGCACAAAAGTGACAGGTTATATTGAGATGGTCCTAGAAGTATATTATCTTTACGGAACTATACGTGTCTGAACTCAACAGTGTAGTGAAACAAAGATGACTCAGAAATTTGTGAAATCTTTTGAAGGTCATTATTTTATATTCCTGTATTTCATATCAGATTTCTGAAGAGTCTAAATGAGTTTGCTTTTAAATATTATGTTTTTCTTTGCCAAAATAATGATAAATAGCTTTCCCATCTCTATAAAAGCCATCTGTTTTGGACTCGAAACCTCCTTTTTGTTTTTGTTTTTTTCAGTAGCAGGACAAAGAAAGGGACAGATCAGAAACCTTAAGCCCACATTTACTTCTAGTAAGCCATGAAATAAACAAGTCCCCATCATCTCCCCATATGTGCTTCTGGAACAAAAGTGATTGGGGTATGACAGATCCAACTTTTGCTATGAACTGTGAACTAGCATATTTTTAACTTGGCTTCTGAAGTTGGTGAAGGGAGTTTTCTTGTCCTTCCTTAATTGAGTGCAGATGGTTCTCTCCAGATTCCTCAGTCCCTGGAGATGCTGTTCAATACAAACCTAATCTTCCAGGGTAGGAATAGATTTGTAATTAAGTCTTCTTGAGCATCATCCTTATTCTTCATTTAAATAGTTTTCTAGATAGGTTGATGTATATTAAATTTACTGAGTGCACATTACATGAATATACCAGAAGACATGAATTTTAGGCTTGCTCTGGCTTAATCCTTGCATCTTAGGCATCACCTAGAGTGACTGGGTGCACTGGGAAACACTTTAGGATAAAAACCTTCAGTCCAGTTAGATCAGGATACAGATCTACATGTTGTCTCTTCCTAGATACTTGTAGGTTGTAGGTTCAAATGGGTCATGCCGAATAACTGCATTGGCTTTAGACCAGGGGTTAAGTATCAGGGCTCTTGCATTTGAAAACTGGCTCTGCCACTATGCCTTTATTTCCATATCAATAAAAGGGAACAAAAAGTTGTGTCCACTATCAAAAGCTTGTACCATGGGGGTGGGGTGGAGAGATTGCTCAGTGGTCAAGAATGCTGATCGCGGGGCTGGAGAGATAGCCTAGCGGTTAAGAGCACCGACGCTCTTGCAGAGGACCCGGGTTCGATCCCCAGCACCCACATGGCGGCTAAGAACCGTCTGTAACTCCAATTCCAGGAGAACTCCAGTTCCAGGGGAATCCGAGACCCTCTTCTGACCTCCGCGGCATTGCACGACACGGGTGCACAGACCTGCATGCAGACAGTACATTCATACACATACAAAAATAAAAATAAAATAAAAAAAAAAAAAAGAATGCTGATCGCTCTTGCAAAGGACCCGAGTTTGAATCCCAGAATGTACGCGGTGTCTAACAACTGTCTATAATTTCAGTTCCACAGGATCTGAAGCCCTCTTCTGACCTCTGTGAGCATGGCATGACACAGGTGCACTCACATGCATGCAGGCCATACACTCATGCACATAAATAAAAAAGAATAAATAAAATAAAAGAACAAGCTTGTGTCATGAATTGTGAGGATGTGTGGAAATACTCAAGCAGAGAGAGCTTGGCTCTACACTGCCTAAGCCCAGTGTAGGTGTTAACTATGATTCTTTTCTTTTCGTGGTTTTGTGCTCTTCTGTCAGAATGTGCCTTTTTACCTACAGACAGATGCTACAGTTTCCAGCATTTTGGGGTAGTGTTCATTCAACCTCAGCCACTTTGGGTTTTAGGTTTCATACCAGCTGGTGAACAAGACAATAGTCCCTTCTCCCTGACGGACAGATTGCAGTAGAGTTTTGTGTTTGTGTAAGTCCCAAATACAATCACAAATGGGAAAATGCTAGCCAACTCTCAGATGTTCTATAAATGTGAGATTTCTAATTGGACCTATTTCCACTACAAATGACAAGACTTCAACTCAAATTACCTCATGCCAAAAGAAGGATTTGAGGGTTGTTGGTATGGGGTTCTTAAATAGCGGAGATCTTTAAAAACCTGGGTTTGGGGAACCTGAACTGGTGGCACATTCAGTTCCCAGCTGCCTGTAATCTCTGATGCCCATGTCCCTTTGTCCTTCATGAGCCCTTTCTGCATGTGATGGAGAAGGAAGCAGAGAGGAGGAGGAAAATGACGTCTGGAGCCCAAGGCTTTTTTCGCTTCAATCTCCCAAACTACCATGAAGGGAAACTTGCCTGATAAAGTCCTGCAAATCAGCTTCAGGGAATGAAGGTTCTAACTGAGTTGTTTTGATCTCTTCTCTAACCTTGGATCCATAACTGGGTTGAAGGGAATGGAATATTGAGATTTTTATGTCTCAGTCACGACTCTTTTTACTTAAGATGACTCAGATGAATATTTTACCAGAAGAAGGGGAAACGAGGAAAGGATGATGGGGAGACTAAAAAGAATCCTATCACAGGTTGTCAGTAATATTGCTTGTTTCTGTAGAAATGATTACAATGAGTTTCTTTGTGTTTCTGAAAGCCTAGGTTAATTATGCCTCAAATGTCTAGTAATTTCTGGTAGTGTGGTGAGGATATTGATCTTAATAGAAGCTGTTGGATAGACGTGAAATCCTATTGACCCAGTGGGTTTAACTTCTGAACCACTGACATTTGGGACTGGAAAATTCTTTGTTGTGGGGGACAGTCAGTCTTTTGCACTGCAGGGTGTTTACAGCATTCCTGGTACCTCCTCTTTCCTTCTAACAACAATAATGTCTCCAGACATTGCCAAGTATAGTCTTGGGGGATATTCCTCCCTTCTCCTGCTTTTGAAAGGAATTATACCAGTAGGATCCAAGTAGGTAGTAATCAGCACCTCTCTGTACTTCACCCTTAGTTCTATAGTACTAGATGGAGGGAATTATGCATGTCTGGGCTCTTTTGATGATTTCACAGCCTTTCTTTGTCCTTTTATATACATTATATTATATTAAAATACCCAATCACTGAGCATTGAACAATCGCACTGTTAATAAGTTTGAAAGTCATGTTACTCTGACATTTTATGATATATATTAATGATATTTGAAATAAGAAATGGGAAATAGCCCAACCAAATTAACTTGTTGAATAATTTGTGAAAATGAACATAAGCTTCTTGCAAGTATCTCTTGTGCTCATGAACGTTAGGACTGCACTGAGTTACCTGAGATGCGCGGGACTAAAGAGCAACCTAAAACATAGAGGGGTCTCCAGCAATGCCATTGTTATTGCTTAATGCTTCTTTTATTTTACCATTTCTGTAAAGATCCAATCTATGAGAAGGAAACCTTATAAGTGGAAGAATATTTAGCAAGCTTGGAGCATTATATTCAAGGGGCTGGAATAGTAAAAAAAGCTTAGGAAATTCTGCCGGGCCTTGGATGCAACTATTAGTTGGAAAGGGGGTTGGGGAAATAGAATGCATTATACAAATTATATCCAAGTAAATGATGAATTACATTTCATGTTTATCTTTGAGCTTAGAAGAATAATAGAGTGACATTAATTAGATGGAGTTTGGAGTCGAAAACATATGGCTGCCTCTATATTCTTCTCATTAAAATCATGGCTATTGACTGAAGAGAAGGCTCTGCAGAGGACCCATGTTCAATTTGCAGAACCCATATGGTGGCTAGCAATTGTCCCTGAATCCAGTTCCAGGGGCACTGCACAACATGTCTGCACTTATACACATGCAGATATAACACTCATAAAAATAAAATAGAAAAAAAACCAAATAAAATATTATTGGTATGTAGGATTCACTTTTTTGAGAAAATTGATGTGGAGAAAGGGGAAGTTATGGATAGTGATCATGTTGAGAATTAGTGTTGGAATGGGGATGGCAAGAATGCCCAGCTGGGTGATGCTTACATCAGGAGAAGGTCTCTAGGGGCAGTAAAAAAAGGTGGAAAAATACAATACATGAGTTCAATAAAATCTCACGTTCACATTGGGTTTTCCATTTTCCTTTTCTCTGTCTCCTTCTTCTTGGGAGGCTTTATACGAAAGTTTCAGTATTATTTTTGCTATTTGCTTTGGCTTTAGGCACATCAGGGCTCATAACGAGGCCCAGAACATAGCTCAAGGGTCAAATGCCTCATGGTCCCATCCCCCATCCTGCTCTGCTGAAAGAAAAGGAGAAGGAAAAGAATAGAAACATAATGTTCTTGAGCACTCTGGAAGATGAAGACGGAGCTCAGACATATTTTTTGGACACTTACTATATTCCACTTTCCAGTTTTTGTATTAGTTTTCATGGGATGCTATAATAAATTACTATAACTTAGGGACTACAAACAATATTGTTAGCTCAGAATTCTAGAGGTCAGAAGTATGAAATCAAGGTGTTAGCAAGACATGCTCTCCAGAGACCCTGGTGAGATTCTGCTCCTCGTTTTTTCCAGCTACTGGTGGGCCTTTGTTTTCCTTGGCTTGTGCTACACAGTTCTATCACTACTTCTATGGTCACCTTTTCCACTTCCTATGTCTATAAGGACACTTGTCACTGCATTTAGAACCACTTAGGTAATGCAAAATGATGACTCATCTCAAAATCCTTAGCTGAATTGAATTTGTAAAGAACCTTTTGAAAATAAAGTACCAGTCATAGAATCTTGGTATTAGGATATGGGAATATATGCAGGGGGCACCATCACTTAATATAGGAATGGGGCAATTTCTCTTCACATAGTAGCTCATGGCCTATTCAACATTATCAGAGGGTTGCCTCTTGGGTTAATACATTAATTTTAGGGTAGAGATAGGCAGAATAGTGTCTGTCATTTATTGTAAGACATATCCATAGATACACTAGGCTAAACAGGGGTTTCTACTATGGTTTTCTGTCTGACCTGGTTGTTACCCTCAAACTGACTTAAAGGAAACTTGGATCAATTCTGACCTTGTTTCTGTTTGCTGAGAGTAAATTTTAACGACTCAGTTTTCATCTTGTTCTTCAGATTTTTCATGTGTGAAATGAAGAACTGGACTATGAAGTCCCACTTAGCATATGAATCAAACTTGCCTTTAAAAATCAGTCCTCGGGGCTGGAGAGATGGCCTAGCGGTTAAGAGCACCAACTGCTCTTGCAGAGGACCCGGGTTCGATCCCCAGTACCCACATGGCGGCTAAGAACCGCCTGTAACTCCAATTCCAGGAGAACTCCAGTTCCAGGGGAATCTGAGACCCTCTTCTGACCTCCGAGGCATTGCACGACACGGGTGCACAGACCTACATGCAGACAGTACATTCATACACATACAAAAATAATAAAATTAAAAAAAAATCAGTCCTCAAGGACATGGCTTTGAAGGAATGGTATGGTCTTTACAAGAACAACTTCACTAGAGGCAGGCAAAATCTTCCCACTACTACTTAGCTGACAATACAGAATGGGAATCCTGGGTAGTTTTAAGGTTTCCTAGATGAAGACCATCATCTCTGATATACTTTTTGTTACCATTAGTCTTTATTTTGTTATTTAGCCTCAAAAACCCATCACAAATATTCCTCCTTCCCTTAATTTCCTTGGCAAACTTAATTCATTCATCCTTTCTTTCATCAAGGACTTTCCCTGTGAATACTTGAATAATGACACTTACCTTTATGCATAATTCTTTGTTCCTATCTTATAAGAATGTACCATTTCATTGTATAATTTTGCTTATAATTATAAACTAGTATATAAAACACATGGTATACCACAAAGGAGATGTACCAAGTAGTTTATTAACTCTCTCCCTGGCTGGAGGGGAAGACATTAGAAAGTGTATTAGAAAATGAATATATGTTCATCAGACAGATGAAAGAAGATTTATGATAGAGAATATTACACTGATCAGAATCCATGTTCTTGAAAGGGACTCAGACAGATATATGATAATCAAGTATCATATCAAATTTCTGGGGTTCCCTATGTCAGAGAAGAACTGTCTGCTGACCTCACGTGGATGCCCCTGTGCCATTGGACAGCCTGTCCGTCCATTGCCTTTATAGGACAGCAGGCTGTGCCAAATGCATCATCTGCCCATGGTTCAGATTTCTATCCAAACCAGACGAGAGGTCACCAAGAAGAGGAGACTGAGCACATTGCCCTTCTCACTGAGCTCTCAACCTGCTTTTCATTAGTCTCCCTTCCAGCTACTTTGGACTCCACTGAAGCCATGTGTCTTTCCATTGCAAACTTAATCCGAAAAACATTCAATAGACTTTACTTTATTTCTCTGGGATTTCATGTTGCAAATAGACAATAATTACCAAATCTGGGTGGCTGGTGAATGGGGTAAGTTCTTGCCTATGAACTGCTTTAATACAGCCAGTGAGCACGCCTGTGTTAGCTTGATATTGCCACGTCTGTATCTATCCTTGGCACGGATTAGGCAGCCAACAAATGCAAAGTCTGTTTGAACGGAACTGAAGGTCTGGATGAAGTAGGCTGCATGGACTGTTTCACTGCTAGGAGTAGATCAGATTCAAGGGAGCTAAGCCTCTGCTCGCCCTGCTCAGGACAGCTCCACACTGTTGGCTCTGGTGTCGGCCCTGGCCACTGCCCCGCCTGAGCACTTCTGCTGCTGCCTTTATCAAGGGCTGTGCGATGACCTTTCTCTCCATTACTCCTCTCTTTGTCTCATTTCATTACATGTTTCTGCCTATAAGCATTTCATGAAGCACAGATTGGATCAGCTATTTGAAACACTGTTTGCTGACCATTTCTTAACAAAACACGGAGAAAACACAAGATCTACACTTACAACAAATCGTTAAGACCTTTAAGTATGTAAAGCTATATTGTTCGTACAATTATCTAGAGATTTTCTTGAATAGTTAAAACAACCTCCTTCTTCCCTCCCTCCTTCCCTCCCTCCCTCCCTTTCTTCCTTCCTCCCTTCCTCTCTTCCTTCCTTCCTTCCTTCCTCCCTCCCTCCCTCCCTCCCTTTCTTCATTCCTTCCTTCCTTCCTCTTCCTTCCTTCCTTCCTTCCTTCCTTCCTTCCTTCCTTCCTTCCTCCCTCCCTCCCTCCCTCCCTCCCTTCCTTCCTTCCTCCCTTCCTTCCTTCCTCCCTCCCTTTCTTCCTCCCTCCCTTTCTTCCTTCCTCCCTTCCTTCCTTCCTCCCTCCCTCCCTTCCTCCCTTCCTCCCTTCCTTCCTTCCTCCCTCCCTTCCTCCCTCATTCTCTCCCCCTCTCTTCCATCTTCCCTCACTTCAGCTTCTCTCTTATCTCCTTTTTCTTCTCCATGTCCCTCCTCCACATCCCTCCTCCTCCTCTTCCTCCTCTCTCTCTCTCTCTCTCTCTCTCTCTCTCTCTCTCTCTCTCACACTTTCCTAGTCATGTTGAAGGGCTCCAATCTCTCTACATCTTTTTTCTTGATAACAGCCTTCCTGAAAGGCGTAAGATCATATCGCATTGTGGCTTTTGTCTGCAATGCTCTGCTAACTAGTGACTTTGAACACCTTTTCAGATACCTTTTGGTTATTAGAAGGAATTTCTTTGCAGAAATTGTTCTTTGGCATTTTTTACTGAACTTTTGCGATTTTTCATACAATATAATTTGCTGGCATTTAGATTTTTTCCTCTCTCAATACCTCTTCCCACTGCCTCCTGCCCAATTTAATGAACTCACTTACATGTATAATATGGCCTCTAGACTATGATTTGTTCTACAGTGTGGGTCCATCCACTGGGCCTACCAAGAGTCCCAACCCTATAAGGCACTGTCTTTATTTATCTTTAAAGTTAGTTTGTTTGCTTTCGTGCTTTGAGTGATTTGAGATTCTTATATTCTATGTATGTACCCTTATCAGGCATACACTTGCAAATACTTGTTTTCCATTTTGTTAGTCACTAAATCTTCCCCTCTCCCCATTGTAGATTGTTTCTTTCTCTGGGGAGAAAACTTTTAGTTGAATCTCACTTGTTTAATTTTGCTTTTGTTATGCTTTTTAGTATCATATCCAAAAGTTATTGCTAACATCAGTGTCAGGAAGCTGCACTCTCATGTTCTCTTTTTGTTTTACAGATCCAGGATTTGGGTTCAAATCTTCAATCCATTTTTACTTGATTTTGATACCACCGTCCTGGAGCAGTTTAGAAGTCCTATTCTCTGAACCAGCTGTGCCAGGTGCCGGGTTTACAGCACTTCTGTGGATCTGCGTAGACTTCCTTTGTTCTCTATACCTGCAAATATGGTACCATTTTCTAGACAGATGTCTACCTCACCTCTCCTCCTCCCCTCTCTCCTCCCCTCTCCCTTCTTCTCTCCTCTCCTCTTCTCCCCTCTCCTCTTCTCCCTTCTTCTCTCCCTCCCTTCTTCTCTCCTCTCCCTTCTTCTCCCCTCTCCTCTTCTCCCCCTCCCTTCTTCTCCCCTCTCCCTTCTTCTCCCCTCTCCTCTTCTCCCTTCTTCTCTCCCTCCCTTCTTCTCTCCTCTCCTCTTCTCCCCTCTCCTCTTCTCCCTTCTTCTCTCCCTCCCTTCTTCTCTCCTCTCCCTTCTTCTCCCCTCTCCTCTTCTCCCCCTCCCTTCTTCTCCCCTCTCCCTTCTTCTCCCCTCTCCTCTTCTCCCTTCCTCTCCCCTCTCTTATCCTGCCTTCCTCCTTTGAATGGTATTTCAAAGCCTAGCTTAATACTTTTTATAGAGGGCTCTGAAAGCCCTTGGCTTAAATAGGAAGTCACTTTTCTCCTTTGAGCAAGTCCTGTCTTTTCCTCCTGGTATCAGTTACCAGATCAAAGGCATCATGACCTACTTAGCTAATGAAAAGAAGGAGGGAGAGAAGAGAGGGGAGAGGGAAGGAGGAAAGAAGGAAATGGCCAGGTGGTAGAAGACAGTGGGGCAGTTACTCCCACTGTAGCAGGAGAAAGTCTTGGTCTCATGGTCAAGTACAGCTTGAATCATTTTGTGTATAAGCTCTTCTGGAGGAATTTGTAACAGCTGCCTACTGTCTGGTTTGAGGACCACGGAGATGTGGCCACTCAGCTACTTTATAGACTTGCTGGGGAGGCCTTCATTGTTTGCTACTTGAAGGCAGTGGGTTGCTTTTGTTTGTTGTGTCTCTGTTGCCATGACTCCCGGGACACCCAACATCTGCATGCGCCTTTGAGCTTGCAGAGATGGAGCCGCCAGGAGGGATTTCTCAAACCCAAGAGCTTCTTCAGCAAACCAGCAGCTAACAAAGGCCAGGGGGGGCCTCAAACACAGGAGAAAGAATTCGGATCTGTCCCGATCTGCCTCATCTGAGAGGAAATGATAAAGACGGAGCCATAAAAAAAAAAAACCACAACTGGCGGCAGCTCAACTATTTGGCACCAAAAGCTTCTTCCAAAGGATCATTTTCAAAAATGGGTCTGCACCCCTGCATACAAGCTCACGTTCAGATGAATGTTGTTCGCCTTTCTTCCCTGCCCTCTGCTGGCCCCTATTTCTGGCTTATTAAAAAAAATCCTGGCCTTTTCTTTTGGTGAAAAGAACAGATTTTACAAAAGCCTTTATCAGGTAAAGACTGGGAAAACAAAAGAGAACAATACATAAAGTAAAAGAAGTGAAGCACGGAAAGCAAAACAAGGAACAGCCTGTGTGCAAGGAGACTCTGTCCTGCCTGCCCTGGGTTGGAAGCCACCGACGCAGTTCCCACGGAGGCTCCTCTGCTCACTATGGGCTTGACCTGATCCTCAGTGATCATCACTTCGTCCAAGTGTCTGCTTGACCACACCCTGGAGAATAGATAACACCTAGATGCTCCTTGCCAGCCTTTCTTTAAACTCCGTGGAGTAATTGCTTCTTGACAAGAGGGACTATAAATCCCCTAGAGTCACCTTTTCCCTTTCAAATGCTTGACAGTTGATACACACAATTGTTCAGTTTCTTCATTGCCACCCCCCCCCCCATGTTCCCTAGCCTCTCGGTTTTCAGGGATCATTTCCTTACAATGAAGATGTTCATTGGTCCACAGCCCCTTCCACTGGTGGTAGAATCCCAGTGCTCTGTGACAGTCTTTAGGGATTCAGCAGGCAAGCTTTGTTTCGCATTTTCATCCCTGACTCTGGACTCCTGTCTTTTCACTTCCATTTCAGTTCTTTTAATGTTTTTTTTCCCCCTCCATGCTTACACAAGGCGGCTGTAGGCAGCAGAGTTACTGACAGTTCACCTTCAGAGTATGTATAAACAGAAGCGTGACTTTCCACCTGAGCATGGGAATTACTTTGATCTAAAACCATTCTTCTTGTCACCTTTTTGAGCACTTTAAACCATTTAGAGAGGGGGGGGGAATGTGGGTCAGTTGTTCCAATGTTCGCCTAGCATACAAGAAGTCCTGGGTTCAATCTCCAGCCTTTTAACAAACTGGGTCTGGTGGCACATACTTGTAATTCCAGCACTTAGGAGGTAGGTAGAAAGGAGATTCAGATGTTCAGTTATTCTCAGCTACACAGATAGTTCTAAGCCAGCCTGAATACATGAAAGCCCGCCTTTAAAAATTAAAACAAAATAACTAAAACAACCACAACAACAATAACAACCACAAACCTACTTTATCCACATTCTGGCTTCTTTCTGGGTTGAACAGTTTAGTTGTTTTATCTTAAGCACTGTAGTCAGTGGCTATCACCCAGCCCTAGGCCCTGTAGAGTGGAAAGAGCGAAGATTCCATTCCTTGTCTATGCTTTTTTTAAAATTTTATTTATTTTTGTATGTGTATGAATGTACTGTCTGCATGTAGGTCTGTGCGCCCATGTCATGCAATGCCGCGGAGGTCAGAAGAGGGTGTCGGATTCCCCTGGAACTGGAGTTCTCCTGGAATTGGAGTTACAGACGGTTCTTAGCCTCCACATGGGTGCTGGGGATCGAACCCGGGTCCTCTGTAAGAGCGGTCGGCACTCTTAACCGCTAGGCTATCTCTCCAGCCCCTGTCTATGCTTTTTAATGGCTGCAAAGTAGTCTCTTCCAGGTTTTGAGGCTAGCCACACTGTTTCATTCATCTCTACATTCTCAGGGTCTCATGAGGTCCTGATCCATGACCTCAAGCACTAGGTACTTTCAGAAAAAAATGTTTCAGGAATTATTGTTTCTAAGCATATATTTAGTTTTTTTTATTTTTGAGAATTTCATACATGAGTATTGTATTTATATTTGTCTGTCCCCCTAGCTCCCCTCCGACTCCTCCCATCCACTCCTCCCTCTCAATTTTTTGTCCTCTTCTTTTATTACCATTGTTACATATACATACATATGTATATTTATAATATGCATGGAGTCCATTTTGTGGTGCTCTTATGCGCCCAAATTTAGGAAAGCCCACTTAGGATTAGATGACTCCCAGGGAGGTAGTCCCTAGAAAAAAAAACCCTGACTCTCCCTCTCTCCCTCCCTCCCTCCGTCTCTCTCTCCCTTCCTCCCTCCCTCCCTCCCTCCCTCCCTCCCACCTTCCTTCTGTCCACATCCATTGATTAACTGTAGCTGTTTATCTCGAGGTGGGACCCTGTGAAATTCTCCCCATCCACCTTGCCATGTGGAGTGGTTTTGCCATATTTTATGGGTGGAAAGAAGTGACTACGAAAAACTTCTATTTGTTGCCTGAACCATATTGTAAAGTAGAAGAGCCATGTCTCCTGACAGTCTTATGATTTTAGATCTCAAATACTGTACTCTCTTCTTGGTCAGGAGTGATTCCTCCAGGGCACATGTCCACATGCAGATCCATTCATGTCCTTTGCAAGATGATCATCCATAGCAGCTGTGCTACATCTCGTTTTGTGTGGAGGATGGACAGTCAGTGAGGATGGAGCAGACGCATGCAAACTCCATTCTGTTTTTTCTTTTTGTTGTGTTGATGGTTTTTTTGAGACAGGGTCTCCCTGTAGCTAGCCTGGAACTCACTATGTAGATCAGGCTGGCTTTGATCTCACCGAGACCCAACTGCCTTTTGCCTCCTGAGTACTAGGACTAAGGCAATGTTGTACTATACCAGTTGCAAAATCCACCCTCAACCTCACTCAGTTCATAGGAACTTTAGCCAGTTCTATAAAGAGGGCAGAATAAAGCTTTTTGTTAACCGCTCTACATAATGTTTTTGAGGGCACGAGGGGTCCATAACAGCAAAAATGAATAACTGAATAAGTATAATCATCCAAGAAGTGAGAGAACTGATCAGAGGAGTTTCTGAACATTAGCAGTACTGACAAAATTCTTATATTGACGCCTCAATCTCCAGTATGATGGGATTAAGTCATAGAGCAGAGGCCTCACAATTAGGATTAGTGTGCTTATAATGGAGCCCATGTGAGGGGGAAATCAGGAAACATTATTGTGAGTGAGAAACTGGGGCCTCTCTAGACACTGAATCTGATATGTCTTGATGTTGGACTTTTCAGTATCCAGTAAAGTAAAAAATGCATTTTTGTTGTTTATCAGCTATCCAACAGATGGTATTTCTGTTTGAGCTCCCTAAAGGAGTTTAAATGGGGATATTTATTCATTTCCAATGTATTCATTTCCTGTCATTGAGTGACACATTTCCATAAATTCATCACCTGTTAAATACAGTAGCCTCTAAGAGTTTCCGTGGACCAGGAGTCCAGGGGTGGCTGACCTTGGTCTTCTGTTCAGGTGGTTGAAATCAAGGTGTGAGCTGGGTGGTATTCTCATTTGGCTTGCCTGGGAAGAATGCAATTCTGGTTCATTAAAGGTATTTCGGGAGGCTTCTTCCTGGCTATCGCCAAGTCTCAGTTAGTTTACTCAGGGTTTGTTTCTTTTCCCATGAACAAAGAAACACCATGAATAATATTTCATAGGTCTAACCATTAAAGTATATTGAGAAATCCTATGGGCATAAAGTTAACACTTCACTATCAAAATCAACCTTATTATTGAGAATCATAAATATATATATCATATGGAATGGATGTTCAAATTACAATTGAGTGACCACAGTTATTTTTTTCCCTTTACTTTGAAGCTCTTTAAGCTAAGCTGACAGGAGGAAAGATATTTGAACTGAATTATACTATATGTATTTAACATTTATTTATTATTTTTATTTTATGCGTATGAGTGTATTGCCTGAAAAAAAATATATGCACCCATGCCATGCAGTGCTAATGGATGTCAGAAGGTGGCGTCAGATCCCCTGGAACTAGAGTTACTGATGGTTGTTAGCTGCCATATGGGTAGGAATCGAACCTGGGCCCTCTCAAGAGTTACCTCTCCAGCCCCAAGAATACTTAAGTCTTTAGTTCACACTACTTTATGACAGTACTCCTCTCCTCTCTTACCATCGCTGTGTTCATTTCCCCTAGGTTTTTATGGGTTTTGTTATATTTGGATTACTCACCAAGACCCCATCTGATTTGGATTATTTATTTGAGACATCCAAAATTGGTCCAGAATCAGGTCTCAAACATCCCGACTCAGAATCTCATTTCAGCTTAAAGTATGTTTACTTGAAGTTGAATGTATCAGTTCCAGAAACTTAAGGTGACTTCTAAGATGCAAATGTGTTGAAATACTTTATGCCTTTCTGGGGTGATGATGTGGACTGACTTCAGGGGGTACTGATGTATTTTACCAATTTAAACAATGTCTACTTAACAGGAGTGGTGGTATAGGCTCCTACAGTCATCTTGGACAGGGATCAACAAATTTATTGTGTGAAGGACAGTATGATGAATATGTTAAGCTTGGTGTGTCACTTACTGTCCATCACAAGAACTCAACACTGACTGCCATTGTAGCATAAAGCAGCCCTGAATACTACGTAAGTGAATACATTCATGGCTCCATTCCAATAATGCTTTAAATTATGGACACAAATTTGAGTTTTATTTTATGGGTCATAAAATACAGCCTTGACTTTTCTCCAACACTTTAAAAATTCAAAATCTGTTGGCTTTCATGTCCTAAAAAAGAGTCAGTGGGTTGATTTTGGCCTGTTCAATATAGTTGGTCATCTCCTGATACAGACATAAAGCACGTTCCCATCCATTATTTTGGAAGTCATCTGGTGCTACATTCAGAGTTCCAGGGATCTCTCGAGATTGTTAGAAGAAAGGATTGTCCCTGAGGTTGGACTTTCAACATAAGACTTTTCTGTTTGGAGCTAGTACCCAAACATAGCAACTTCTAGACTATAGACCTCATCCTGTCCCCGTGGACAGCTAAGTTGCATTCAGCGTATAACAGTGACCTCACAAGCAGGCAAGGAGGCTGTACCAGGAAGCTCAGGAAGGGTAGCAGCTGCTACTGAGAAATCTCACCCTAGCAAGGAGTTACCTATAGAAAAACAGATGGCTGGATGGAAATAAATGTCTGGTTTATACTAAAGTGACAACCAGGAAAGATTTACAGAACAATTTAAAGAGCCTTGGAGGTTCCCAGAGATAGTTGGTGGAGTGTGGTGAAAAGTTGCTAAAAGAACAAATTTTCTATATTTGAGTTACTTGAGGATAATGCCAGTCTAATCTGGACGTGGACAGAAGTGCAGCAGTCTTGGTTGTCTGGCTTGTGAAGTACGAGATGTATGTTATCATAAACACTCTTAGTTGCCAAGCAACATCCATACCCTAATTCTCCTGCCTCCCTCTTTTTAAACTTTCCATTGTGAAATAATTTAAAATCTTCAGACAAGTTGTAAAATAGTACAAAGAGCTTATAGTCTCTTCACCCAGATTCCTTGGTTGTTAAGATATTTCCAGATTTATCTTATCATTCTCTTTGTCCACACACACACACACACACACACACACACTTGCAAATAAGTTGCAAAAGCTTGTGATTCATTTTCAGTTTTTATTATTAATATCGACATACTTTTAATTTATATGTTCTTTTATAATTTAACATATATGAATAAAATGTCCTCTAATCAATCTTACCCTATAACTCTCTTATCTCTTCCCCCCACCAAAGCTCTTCTTCCCAAGTTCCCCTCCCACTTTCATGACTTTTATTGTGGCCCATTGAATTTAATTAGGGTTGTTTGCATGAACCTGAGTGGGAGGCTGTTTGCTTGAGTAGAGGAGATGCACCACTGAGGAACAGACCCTCCTGCCCCTGAAACTTCTAATTGTTTATAATTCCTCTCACAGAGCTGAGCTTTTCTGAAGGCATCTTTGAGGAACTATTAATAAGTTCCAGTTTGTGCAAGTCGGTTGCAGGCAGCCATTGCTGCCTTGAGTTCACAGGTATACCCACCATGTCAGGCCTGGAAGACGCAGTTTATTGCAGTTCCCTCCCCCCCCAATCCTCCAGCTCTGACATTCTGTCTGGTCCCCTATGTCACAATGATTTCTGCACTTTAAAAGGGTGACATAGATGTTTCTTTGAGGACTGAATATTCATCAGTCCTTCTATCTCAGTGCATTGGCCAGTTACGAGTCTATATTGATTGTCACCACTGCTAATAGAAGGTTCTTGGGCCATTTTTCTATACAGTGCCACTTATGGCCTCAAACTGTAAGTTAATAGAGTGATTATTAATGCCTAATGAATATTTCAAGCTGAAATTTATTGTTATGTAGTATATCCAACCCAAGAACATGTGTTTATTTAGTTTCTACTTTCTTCAGTCTTTCTTATCTTTTATTATTTTTAAAAACTTTATTTTTATTTTATGTGTATGAGTGTTATGTCTGCATGTATATAAGTGTTATGTCTGCATGTATGTACGTGCACCTGTGTCATGCGGTGCCCATCCTAGGGGAAGAGGGCAACAGATGCCCTAGAACTGGAGTTACAGATGGTTGTTAGTTGCCATGTGGGTGCTGGGATTAAAACCCCATCTTCCTCAAGTGCAGCCAATGTTCTTAATGGCTAAGCTAACTTTTCAGCCCCATCTTCCATGGTTTGGCATTTGCTAATGCAGAACACCCATTGTTTTGCATAATGTCTCATAGTATAGCTTCATTAAGGTTTCCTCCATAGTTGTGTGCCTACAAAATACATTTGACAAATATTCCTCTCTTGGCACCATATACTTATACACTAAGGGCTAATTTGTTCTTCTGGTAACAGTAACTTATCTCTTGGTCTAGTATTATATTACTTTACAGGTAGCCAGTGTTTTGTGCTGTTGAGTTAGTGGTTAATAAAAATAAAATTTTTAGCCTAAGAAGAAACACATGTCCATTCTGAAAGATGGAGCTTTTCCTTTTACCCAATGCACTTATATTATGGATTTCTGTTTGACTCAAAAGTCTAGACTCTCTAAAGATCAGTATTCATCCTGATACTCAAATTGTCCCAGACTTGGCAAGTGGAGCCATTCAAACTGGCTCCTCTGGCCTTCTGAACTGTTGTCTAAATTCTTTCAGCATTTCTTTGGTTTACAATATAACAAAACATTATATAATTTTGAATTGAATTGTTCCTTTTTTTCTGCTCTGTGTCAACCAATGCCTTGGATTCTTTAATGAAGAACTGTATACAGAAATAAAGAAACTTTTGTTCCTAGACATCAGAATACTAAGAACTGAACCATGGTCATTCTGAACATTTTTGTGTCCTTTTGATGGATGGAACTAGAGTACAAATATACACAGAAACAGAGAAAAATGCAAACACCCAAAACTCAGAAAATACAGACACAGTGTGTGTGTGTGTGTGAGAGAGAGAGAGAGAAAGAGAGAGAGAGAGAACTTCACTTTTTCAACTTCAGTCTATATTATGCCATGTGCTCAGTCTTCTAGAATGTTTTCCAGTCTTCTCATCCTTTGCATTTGTGCATCCCCTTTCCATCAATGGGAAATAAAAAACAGAATTTTCATTTCACTTTCATGATTTTCTTTCACATCTCCTGTAGGTAACCTATTTTTTTTCTGGCTGGGTCATCTCTGCCTTTAATATGACAGCCTGTGATTGCTACATTATCAAATGTATATTTCCTGGAAGGAAAATAGTAAAGAAAGAAGGGGAAGATGTTGGAAAAAAAATCCCAGCCCTAGATATTTTGCCTTTTCCCATGCATT
The DNA here is from genome assembly GCA_009823505.1 of Rhizomys pruinosus. Lineage (NCBI taxonomy): Eukaryota > Metazoa > Chordata > Mammalia > Rodentia > Spalacidae > Rhizomys > Rhizomys pruinosus. The sequence goes on along the minus strand of VZQC01000005.1, from coordinate 4,344,569 downwards.
AGACAAGCCCTGGGCTCTGATGAAGAAGAAATGGTGAAAGGAAGAAAGAGACCCAGAAACCCTGGACACATGCAAGCCAGGCAAAACATCAGCCCTGATGAGGGAGAAAGGAGAGAGCAGCAGGTACAGGAAGGCAGAAACTCCACAACGTCCTTCCAACAGTGGCTAGAAATTCCTCTCAGCTTATCTCTGTACTGAATGTACCCTGAAAGCTAAATGCTCACTTTCTCAAACTTCTTTCCTGTGGTGGAGATTGTCAATCTTGCAGCAATCACTGCAATAAAATAAGCAGACATTTGTAAAAGATTTACCTGCATGAGAAATGTGGTTATATTGGCTTGTCTCCTGTTCTTTGTGCATAAAATGTCAAAGATATCTTGTATCCATGGTGAAGTAGCAAGAAAGGCAGATGAAGGGAGGTTATCAGAGATGCTGGCTTCAGCGATGACCACTGAGGTAACTGGATTATTACCAGCAGGTATCTACCCCTTATTATGTGAAGAAACTAAATGCCTATTAATTCTTTTTTTTTTAAGTGATCAAATATTTTTTATTTATTTTTTATGTGTATGAATGTACTGTCTGCATGTAGGTCTGTGCACCCGTGTCATGCAATGCCACGGAGGTCAGAAGAGGGTGTCAGATTTCCCCGGAACTAGAGTTAAAGATGGTTCTCAGCCGCCATGTGGGTGCTGGGGATCGAACCCGGGTCCTCTGCAAGAGCAGTCGGCGCTCTCAACTGCTAGACCATCTCTCCAGCCCGATGTCTATTAATTCTAACGAATTAGCAGGTCCCTTCTCATCTGAACCTCAACTTGATCACTATGTCTCAGTAGAAGTCACTAGCTCAAGGAGTAGATCTGATGTGCTTAAAGGTACTTCTACTTCATATTCTAGTAATAAGTTTAGGCGTGGTCATGTGGGATGATTTTGGAATGATGTAGAACAGTCATCTCTGGGTTTTATTTTTCTTGCATGGGTATGATGTTCATGATTGCTGTGCCTAACTACTTTCCTGAAGGTGAAGATGACATGCAGAGAGGAACTCGAATTAGAATCAGATCTGGGCTGGAGAGATGGCCTAGCGGTCTCTTACAGAGGACCCGGGTTCGATCCCCAGCACCCACATGGCGGCTGAGAACCGTCTGAAACTCCAATTCCAGGAGAACTCCAGTTCCAGGGGAATCTGAGACCCTCTTCTGACCTCCGCGGCATTGCACGACACGGGTGCACAGACTTGCATGCAGACAGTACATTCATACACATACAGAAAAAAAAAAAAAAAAAAAGAATCAGATCTGTAGCATTAACTAAGTTTGGAGTCTACCACTGAACCTTCAGTCATTAGCATAATGTTCTTCCTTATTAACTAAGTCAATTTGAATTGTGTTTTCTGTTACTTAGTAATAAAACCACCAGCATGATAGACACAGATAAAAGAAGACTTAAAATGTGCATTCCTTCTGCCCTGATTGAAGATGTTTTATCTTCCATCTTAATTGTTCCAGGCTCAGTTCTTGGCACTTGGAGTTCCAAGACAAAAAGGAAATAAGCCTATTTTTTCAATTAGATAAAATTAAATATTATAAATGAATTGGAAAAGAAGGCACGTGAGCCAATTAGAATTCAGAAGTCTGAAAGAGGTGTTGTCTACACTAAACAAGTGTTTCCTGTAGGTGGAGCTCACAAAGGGAAGGGAAGTATTTAAGACAAGGCACTGAACATACAGGTATGAAACACCAAAAGGTGAAGGAAGGTGTTAATAAGGGTGTGTGATGGCGGATCCTGTCTCCTGGGTGTCAACTTGACCAGATTTGGGATTAAGTAAAATAAGAGAGAGGTAATTAATTTTAGAATGAAAGTATTAGTTACTAATTTAATGCACAAACATATGCTAGTTATATAAGGACCTAGAAAGATGTCTCTACCAAAACCAGGGTTGGGGCTAGAAACTATGTCCAGATATTGTAAAAAACTAAAGACGGAGGGTAAAATACCTTCCATCAGGGCAGAAGGAATGTATGTTATAAATCCATTCCTATGAAAGATTTCTTATAATATCAGATTATAGGATAGACCATATTCTTGTGAAGGTTTTGCTGAGTTCAATCTGTAAGCCTAAATCCTTTCCCTCCATTTCTGACAATATTGTGTTTCTTGGATCTAAAATCAGAAAGGTCAGGAAACCATTCATCTAAGGACTTGGGGCTGTTCACACCTCTAATCCACTATGGGGCACAAGCCCACATAAGAATTTTCTCCAGCTAAGTTGTGAAATAAAATTCCCTGAGTCAAAGCCCAATCCTACTTGGAATCAACAGGATATCCTCTCTGTTGTTTCTTCCAGATCTGCAGAGCTGGCTCTGCCCCATAGTACAGGATGGGTGAAGTTTTGATTCAGTGTTGCTGATGGATGCACCTTTGGGACCAGGCAAGTAAGAATCTGTACTTAGCTAGCTGTCACACTGGGGATTCAGAACATTCCAAAGAAAATTCATCTTGGTTTATTGGAAGTCATTAAACCCAACAAGAGGACAGTGGTATTGATTTAAAGGAAGAAAAAGAGGCAAAAATAGAAATGTTATTTTAGATTAAGGGACTAAATAGCTAGATAATCATAGGAAATTAATAAAAATACACTGGACCAGAGAAGGAAAATAAGGAAGTTATGTAGATACAAGATATATCCAGTTATACATCACCATTTGTGTGATAGAAAACTTATGATATTAGCTGGGCGTGGCGTTTAATCTCAGCACTTGGGAGGCAGAGTCAGGGGATCTCTGTGAGTTCAAGGCCAGCCTGATCTACATAGTGAGTTCTAGGGCAGCTGGGGCTACAAGGAGATCCTGTCTCAAAATGACAAAAAAGAAAACCCCAAAACAAACAGAACTTATGATATATATTAAAACAAAACTCAACAACAAAATGCCATTGGTAGAAAGATTCAAATTATCTATCTCCTTATCCTTTACTGGATGATAAAATGTCACTACCAGTTATTCTGAACTGTGTATGAAGATTGCCATTTATTTAGCATGTAGTTTCTTCTAGTGAATTACTCCAATATCTTGTACAATAATCCATATGATATACACTATGAGTCTTATTTTGCATATGGTACAATTGAGGTAAAGGAGAGGCTGAATGTTACATAGCTGTTAAGTGGCCAGGTTGAATTAAAACTCTTCTGACTTTAAAATTCATAGTTTTCATTCTTTTTTATTTTCTGTTTTTACCAATACACAGCACACATCTTGGGTTAGATAACTCTCCCTTTAAGTTGAAATTATTCTTTTCTATAGAATGACCACCTGCTTTTCTTCCTCCTGGCTGTTCCATTTTCTAGGCCAAGATTTTGTGTATTTGGCTTTCATCAGATTTTTTTGTCATTTTTGCAGGTGTGTATTCTCATCTGGTTATCTGTGTGTGGTTTGATTTAGAAGACCTGCTGTTAAGATAGGAAGAAAATTATAGCTGTGTATTTTCAAATCAGGCCTTTTGTTTGAAGAGTGGAATGTAGAGACTATATATGAATTTTTCTTGGATGCTCAAATTTAAACATCAAGGAATAAGAATTCTGGAGGTCCCATTTCTCCAACTGGACTGGATTAAACGTTGCCATTAAAGTCAAGATCTCATGGAGCCAGGGACTGTTGTCCAATTGTGCATCTGCTAATGGAAGCAACTTGTTAATCAATGCCACTCAACATCGATGGTTCACATCTATTCTTCTTGCCTTTACTTTGACAAAGTTTTCCCTACGAACAGGATGTTTCTATTATCTTTGGCTCTGAGGAACATGGTTGTATGTATATGTATGTATATGTATGTAAAGACTTCTGATAGAGAAGTTTTTCTAGGACTTTGTTGCAAAATGTCTTGAAAAATTATTCTACAGATAAATTAAAAAATATTTTATTTATTTTTATTTTTATCTGTATGATTGTATTGCCCACGTGTGTGTATGCACTGCACCTATGTTGCACAATGCCCATGAAGGTCAGAAGAAGGTATTGAATTTCCCTGGAACTGGAGTTATGGATGGTATTAACCATCATGTGGATGCTGGGAATTGAAGCTGGGTCCTCTACAAGAGCAGCCAGCACTCTTAAGCACTAAAACATCTTTCCAGCCCCAATTTTCTAAAGCATGGTGTAGTATGAAGTTCAGAAGTTTCCTACAATTGATGTACTGAGCTAACCTTAAAAAAAGAGATCTTAGTCGTCTTGCATGTACTGATTAACATTTCTTGCTTGTGGGTTAACAATAAATGAATTAAGTATCCCATCAATGGACATGCAATGGTCAGGTTTCATATATGATATGATATGATATGATATGATATGATATGATATGATATGATACAGAATGAAAAATTTGGGCTTGGAAATATATATAACTCTTTGAACACACTGATCTCTCATTCACAAAGTAAACAAAAGATTCCCAGGACTACCTTCCCTTATACATGAAACACAGAGTAAGAAAAGATAATTTGCCTATCAGTCTCACCATTCAGCACTTCTTTACACACTTTTCCTTCTGCCTGGATTGTCTTATTGTTCTTATGTATTCAGATGATATTTACTTACACTTCAAGGTATAAATCAGCGCTCACCTCTGCTGTGACATCTTTGGCTGTTCTTCCCGAGGTAGTGTTAGTTTCTTTCTCTGAGTTCCAGACTATTTTATACCACTATATATCACATTAACTTGAAATTGCTTATTTTTCCAGGTGTGTCTCTGATTATACTGTGCCAAGACTCTTTCTTCTTTGACTTCAAATCTACAATGTCTGCTATAGTGCCCAGTGCCCTGAAGGTAAATTCAAAAATATTTATTTTGATTGACTTGTCCTCTATATATTGAATGATTTTCATAATAAAAGCAATTTGGGTCACACTGTCCAGAGTCTTGTCCCAGTTAGCCATTTGTGATGGAATTGCGGAGTCAAATCTGACCATGTTCCAGTCCATTGGTTTCTGTCAAATCCATCTACATCCTCTACCATGATTCATGTTTTTGTTTTATTTTGTTTTTGTCTTTTCGAGACAGGGTCTCCCTATAGCCCCAGCTATCCTGGAACTCTTTAGACCAGGCTGTCCTTGAACTCACAAAGATCTGCCTGTCTCTGTCTCCCGAGTACTAGGATTAAAGGCGTATGCCACCGCCTGGTGGGATTCATGTTTTCTTATACAGATTCTTTAAGAAAAGATTAAACAAAAAGAATAGAACTCTATAAGAACTGTTTACTTTGAAACCACTCTAAGAAGGTATTTATACAAGTGATAATGATCTTTGTTCCAATAATTCACAAAAGCTAAGATATATTGAAGTTTATCTAAATATATAGGTGCAAGTTGTACCTATAAACATGTCATATATTGTCAGTGTACAGTCGTGGAATCTCTGAGCCTTGGGTTCTCCTTATTTACACACAAGGACTTACTATACTTAGAGAAGCACGGGTCTAAGTTGGAGCCCCGCAGCTGCAGATTTTCCAGAGGAAAATCCTGGTCTCCTGAGCTGGTCTTTAATGGGAGTTCCACAATTAAGCCAAATACATGCATTTGTTTGATGCTATTTGTTTGTCCTGGCTCCAGGCTTTTGTGGCTGGGGTGAAAGCAAGATACTGCACAGCTCCTGGCCTGTGCCCTAGCAACCAAGCACAACACAGATGGCCAGCCTGGAAACCTGCCCATCAGACACTGATTGCATACCTGGGGGTGAGACACAATGACAGCTTCCCACACACAGAGATAGTGAGATAGTGAGATAGCGCGCGTTTGCACAGTGCATTTGGTGTTTATAGTGATATGCAATAGAGATCGTATCCTGGGACTTCAGGCCAATTGGCTGGTTTCAAGTCTAGAGGCAATAACTTTCTCTTGGTGTAATGACAACGTGTCTGCAGCAGCTGGATCATGTTAGGACAGTAGGAATTTGGTTTACTGGGGCCTTTTCAATAGTGCCTTGTAATAATAGGGTAGCATTCTCCTAAGATGTTTCTTGCCAGTTGCACACATGTGCTGGCTCACAATCACAAAATTTAAGCATTGTTGGCATCAAAGAATGGGAATCGTCCCTGTGAGAAAGCAAAGAGTTCTCACGTTAGAGGTATAGACAGCGTGATTCATTCCAAATCCAAGAAGCATTTCTTATATGAAGTTGAATCAATGACCAGCATCCATACAGTATTCTACCAAGACCTAGGCATGCAAGGATAAAAGAGGCACCCTGTAACTCAAAACACACTCAGACAGATACTTAAACTAATAGCTATAATAAAGATGATAAATGCTCTAATAGAGGTGAATACCCAGGGCTAAGTTCCTGCTGGGTGTTCTACCCAGGGACATTCACCCTGGATGTGTTGAGAGCTCTTACTTCCCGGCCTGAGGACTTCACTGCCTTTCAGCCTCCCTCTTTGCTACCTACTCATTTTGTGACCTTGGGCAACTGAGTAAGTTTTCCAGATTGCTTTGTCTTTACAATGGCAGGAGGATGTGGTCATGTTTTATAAATGTACATAAAGTGAGAACAAAATGAAACAGTCATAAGACATGCTTAGTGTGTTTTCTGGCATCAAATAGTCAATAACTATTAGCTCCGGTTGTCATTTTAATTATTATCACTATTATTTATGCATTAGTTATTTGAGCAGCTTTGTGGGCAGGCTTGTGGAATGATGTTATCATGGCAACAGGAAGTTCTGGTTACAAATGCAGCTCTGAATTTTACTACCTGTGTGCACTTGAGCACGATCTTTAGTCCTCTGAAGAAACTGATGCTATTTAACCAACATGAAGTAACACAATTTTTAGACCCCTGTAGCTTTACTTTCAAAAGAAAAATCTTTTAAATAATGTGCCACTTCCAAAACTGTGGTGTTTAAAAAGATTTCATTATGCTTCCGATGACATTGGACATCAGGTTTTGGAGGGAACTTGTTTCAGAGACATGCCACAACATGATGCTCATGGTAGGTTGCCTTTTCTGATATATGCGTCGAATCTGGATTAGGCTCACAACAAAAAGATGCATATCAGTCCTGGAACTTGCTTTCTGATGAAGCAGGAAAAAAATGGGACAAACTTGAAACGATGCCTAGGAAGCAAGGAAGGATGTATCTGAAGAAAATGTCCCAAGGCAGTGGAGGAAGAATACAATCAATACTGTCCTGGAGGGTAGGATGGCATGATGGTAGGAGACAGAGTGAACGCTTCTTCTTTCCTCAGGAAAATCATGGGAAGCCCAGTCAGAGCCACCATGGGGACCATAAGAGAGATGATCATCCAGGTAAAGAGAATTATAACTACTTGGGCAAAGAGGGGAAATGTTGAGAGAATGATGGCACATGACTGCCTGGTGTAGTTCTGAAGGAGTGTCAGATTAGATAGGAAAGATTTGTTGAGGAAGATAAGAGCTGGGGAAGGGGAGACAGTGGGAACTATTCTCAGTTGAGTCACCTTGATGGAGTAGTGCCCTTAGTTTCACATACTTAACATCCTCACCGAGATGGGCAAGAGCAAATGTGGGCCTTTGCTATGTGTCATGAGAAGGGGTTTATGTAGTAAATCTCTTTAAATCTTCACAAAATGGAAGGAACTAAAGTGTCCACTAGGATTAAATTTGTTGAAGAATAATAATAAGATTTCTCCACCCCGACTAACACAAATTAGATGAGTTACTTTCTTTCTGTATAAGTCTATAATTTAGAACTCTCACAATGGCTCTAGACCAAGAGAGTCTCAGGCACTCAGATTGCTTCCGTTTTTGTTACCCTTTGTCATGGTTGAGATGAGCTGTCCCTCATAGGTCAAGTATTTGGATACTTGGTCAGTTGGTGGTGTGTTTGTGGAAATTCAGGAAGAACTCGCTTGCCCAGGGGGCATATCATTACATCATTGTGGCAATCAGAACCACAATGTGGAATCAGAACCTGGTTCTCTCTCTCTCTCTCTCTCTCTCTCTCTCTCTCTCTCTCTCTCTCTCTCTCTCTCCTTCCTGTGCCTACTTAAAGATGTGAGCACTCAGCTTTCTGCCATGGCTGCCATGATGGACTCTTATCTCTCTGGAACTGTGAACCCAAGAATCCTTTCTTCTATAAATTGTCTTGGTCTCCTATTTACTTTTTAATCACAACAAACAGAAAAGCAGCTCCTCTATCTTAATGTTCTAGGCATTGTAACTGACTGCTTTGGGATACTGGGACTCTGGGTATATTGTTTATGTTCTTGTCAGCATCAAGGAGGAAAAATGAAAGAAAAAGAACAGTGAGAGTCTAATATACATACCCTGAGAATGACTTTCAGAAATTACTTCATGGCTCTTTTCCTTGCATCTTGTCTATAAGTTAGTCCCTAGGTTGTGCTCTACTGCAGAGCCTCAAGGACACTTACTAATAATTATTCTGGTCAGCTTGTTGAGCTAATGATGGGCTTTCTTTCACTATGGAAAAATGAGTAGATAAGTTTAATAAAGGTAGATATTTTGTTCTGAATTTCCCGATAAGGAAACAAGTTTAGAGACACAAAATGACTTATCTCTAGTGACAGAGCTAATAAATGCCTAAAATTCCACATGATTACATTTTTTGGTGGTCCTAGTGTTGAGTTTTCCATTCTGGAATTACTCATAAACCATCACTGGAATATGGCATCCCAAAGAGAGCAAAGACAGGGACTTTTGAGAGGAAAGAAATCATAGGGTGACCAATCACTTTAGCTTTAGAGAATGAGTTTTCTGGAATAGATGACTCTCAGTTTTATGAGGATGAGATTCTCAAAGAACAGAAAGCAAATGTTTTAGAGATGCATGCTGCGCTATATATACTACCTGCCTTAAGAACTTTGAAAGGTGAGATATCATCCAGTGGGCAGTAAGTTTTAAACTGTAGTCCTTTGTTTTTATTACTATTCTTGAAATTCTTTCTGGACAAGACCTGTGTGTGTGTGTGTGTGTGTGTGTGTATGTGTGTGTGTGTGTGTGTGTGTGTCTATGTTTGCATGTTGGTATGCATATGTTTCTATTATACAAATCCTTAGTGCTTCGTTTTCTGACTTCAGCCAGACAGGTCAAAGTTTTGTCTCGTATGTACTACATATAAGTTTCACTTGAAGGAAAGCTTTATAAAGCCTCACCTTAGGTACTAGAGGCATCACCGTACTTATGTAAAGGGTGGAACTATCATGTGATCTTGAGAAATTCCAATCTAGATGTACTTAGGAGAATGGATAAGAAAAGGAATTCTGCATCCAAATAAAATAACCTTATAATTGCTGCAATCACGTGAGCAGTGGAAGGCACAGAACAAGTCAGGGAAAGAGAACTGAAGACCATACCAAAGTAAGACTTATTCTCCAACATGACTATAGGGCCTAGTTTGGGTTCTCCCTCACCACAGAGTCCAATATAAAGAACTGAGTTAGCATATTTAGAAGAGAATGTTGACCAGCCATGCCAGTTCCCCTGCCTTAAGGGGAAGTGTGTGTATGTGTGTGTGTGTGTGTGTGTGTGTGTGTGTGTGTGTGTGTGTGTATGTGTGTGTGTTGGGTCTGGACTAGATAACATTTTCAATTTGGATGAGGCTCTTTAGCCAAACATGAGGAAATTTTATTTGAGGAGGACATGAGTGTTAAGAGATCACCCTAGGCCTCTGAGTCTTCCTAGAACCCCACACAGAGAGAAGAGCCTAAGTGAAATGATCTTTATCCAAAGGACTCATGTAGAAAAGAAGTTAATTCTTCCTCCTCTGAAAAAAGCACATCAAGGTATAATGCCTGGGGTCTCATCCTCCATCGCTTCAAGAAGCATTAAACACCAAGTTCCTAATTATGCCCTGGAGAAAATATCAGACAAAAGTGAAAGTGATCTTAATTCATTCATGGATGGAGCATCGTGGAAGAGTTTGTTTCTGAAATCCTCATAAGATGATAACAAATTGAAAATGACAAGGTTCCTGCCTTGATGAGCACTTTGGGGCTTCTCTGCCAGTCAGCTGTTTAGTGTTTCAGTGCACCTTGCTAATGGCAACACATACTGATGCAATTAGTGGAAAAACAAAGCCACAACACACACCAGAAAATCTATCCTATAATTACAAATAGAATAGCATTCATAATCTGTAAAATAGACTTGGAAACCATTAGCCTTGAAAACTGTTATCCTTGAAAGGAACAAAGAGGGAATGTCTCGATCCTGAACCCCCAGCTAGCTCCACAGAGTGGTTACTTTAACATTTTATAGCATATAATTGAAACATCAAAGAAATCTCAAGATTTTAAAGTTTTTAAAGGGATACTGTTTTATTTACTAACCCATTTATCTTCTCCAGAATTCATCCTTACTCTCTTATAACAAACAAGGAAAAGCCACAAGGGTACTTTGAGGAGCAATTTCAAGTATGAAAGCATCTTAAAATGAAGTATGAAAGCATCCTAAAATGATGTATGTGTTAGCAAAGAGAACAGCAGACACACGACTGAACGAAATATTTGTCCTAACTCATATCAACAGCTACACGTGCAAAATTTGTCAACCAAGTATCTTTGGAACCCAGACTGCCTTTCGCTTGGTTGGACTCAGGCCTCCTGGAACCTGGCTGCAGTGCTGCTGTTCAAAAGGACAGTGCTGAAATGCTCAGACTGCCTAGCACACATGAAAGCTTCCACCCAAGTCTCCCCAGGCTCTACCTTGGCTGGGGAACCCCCTGTAGTACCAAGACTAGGGTTAAATCTTATGTGAATTATGTCAAAACCAGCATGGTGATGACTCCTTTCACTTTCGCTTTGGGTTCTTCTTCATGCAACAGGTGGTGATTAACCCAGAAAGCTACAACTGGCCAATGCATAATGCTTGTCTCTGAATAGGACACCTATATCTAACCTCTTCCTCCCAAGGCTCCGGGACCATTGTGGAAAAAGGGCAGAAGAAATGTAAGAGCCAGAGGTGGTTGATGACCACAGGAAACCGAGTTTTCCAGACAGCTGGGATGTTACTCATCTGAACTGTTAGCAATAGTAGCAGTGTGCACTAAGCCCAGGCAAGCTCAAGGCAGACAAAAATCTCAGCACAGAAATAGAGAAGAGGGGAACAAGCCCCAACATCAGCCACTGATAACCACTGGGAAAAGGAGAGTTGGTTTTCTTTAATGGAGTGATGCTAGTAAGTTAGACAGACTCCCATGAATGGACACATGCCACAGGCCAGTTGGAGAAACAACCTTTACTTGATAGGCATATATCTATCTATCTATCTATCTATCTATCTATCTATCTATCTATCTATCTATCTATATATATGAAATCTGGAAGGGGCTAACAGATGAGTGCAGATAGGAGAGGGGGGGTCTTAATATGATCCAAATATGAATTTTGTATAAAATTTGTAAAAGTTCCAAAAAGTTAAGCCTCTGTCCACAATGAGATGACTAACCCAGAACAGAATGAAAGAACACAGCCAGCCAGACTGAGCTGACTGGGAAGGACCCACACTGACAGATATTTGGGAATACAAGTTATATGCTATAGGTCTTATTATGTAATGGAGTACATTAAATTGGTGGGGGGGGAAGCAAGTGGTGGTGTGAATGGGGGAGCCTCTAAATACCATCAAATTATATAATATGAAAAAAAAATCAATAAACATTTTAAAGAAGGTCAGCACTCCTGTATTGCTCTTGCAGACTTACTCATTTCTGATTTATTTTCCCCTTAGCAATTGGACAATAGATGATTCTAAAGAGGAAGTATTCAGATCCTCATGGCTATATATGTGGACAGTGCTTGGGGACGAGTGTCCTCCTCAGTGTATTATGAACTTTTCCACAGGGGATGGCAGTAATTATGCATTCAAGGGCTCTGTTCCTTTTGAAAGCTTTAATGGAGAGTGACCTCATGACTATGTAAAATCTTAGCACAAGAAAACATCTCTCCACATTCTCCATTCTTGAATACTTTGTTGCTGCGTGTTAGCCTCATGGATTTCAATTTCTTTGCTCAGATGTTGAACAGGTGACACTGTGCAACATGGATCTTCTCCGCAGAGTAGGATTCAAATAATGCTTTGGCCGTGTCCTATCTCTGTGGCATTTATGCCTTTCTAATTCTTTTAGCTATTTTTCATTATATTGCAAAGAGGTGATAGTGAAGTTAACGCAATGGCAAGATCTGGTCTTAGTGACTGAAGTCCTCAGGGGATGGGACTTATTATAACAATTACTAAGTTCATCATCCCTGTCCATTGCAGGAATCTGTTTTTAGATACATTCCACCCAATGCAAGCTCTTTTCCCAAGAGTCTTTGTGTTCTGTATGGGCAAGCCGGCGCCAGGCTATTCTCTGTTCCCTGGATAAAGGCATTTCTACCATCAAATAGCCTCACTGAATCAACCCAACATTTCCCCCTCTCCAACCCCTCCCTCCTAACTACACTTTGGCACTTCTTCAAGGGGGCCTCTGTAATGAGCAGGTTCCCAGAGGAAGCTGTTTCCTGAAAGGCTTATAGCATTTAAAAGAAAACAAGTTTAGGGTCTCAACATTCTTGTTTTTGAAGAAAGAAAGGAGCTTAATCTGCAGGCCTGGCAGCTGTAGCTGGAGCCTCAGGCTTTCCTGGTCACAAACCTAAAGAACCACCATCTCATGTGCACACTATTTCCCAGCTCCGTTTGCAGCTCTATTCTGGCTTGGTGATTTGCCTGGGAAGGGTTTGGTGGGAAAGCCAACCTTTCCCCTAATTCTTTGTTTCTCAAATTAGGGCTGGGTACTGTTGCTAGCCCAATCAGCATGAATAGCATTTTTCATATAGCACTGTGAAACACACGGGCAGTGGTGTGGACATTGTTTCTTTGATAGGCTTAAAGAATGGGGAGCATTAGGGAAAAACCTATGTCTAGGAACCAGGCAGAATTGTGTGCCTATTTGCCACACCACCACCAGGCTTTGGTTATCACCAACAAATAGCTTATTCTGCCCTTACCTCCATTGTCTTTCTTAGTCAATTGGGACTCACTCTATCTACTTTGGTTCTGTAATGAAGAGGACATACAGCAACACACTAAATACCTAGCGCAAAGATTTAACAATCTATTTGCTTAATATATGCTAATTTTTTCATTTATTCCTGTGTATATTTTATTGAATTTTTGTGCATGTCACGCAATACATCTTAATCGTATTTAGACTGCCTCCTCTCTCTGTACCTCCCATAGTTCACCCACAGGAGTTCATGCATTCTGTCATATATGTTAAGGTCTATTGAGTCAAGTTTGTGTACCCAGGTGCCCCTCCATGGGAGTTCATCCACTGGAGCCTGTTCACCCTACTGAGCATCACTCAGTTAAAGAAGACCAATTGTCCCTCACCCAGCGGTGATCAGCTGCCAATAGTTACTCAGCTAAGATTGGGGCCTCCTGCCTATTTCCCAATGCCTATGCTTATTTTTGGCTGATTGAGTTTGCATGGGCCTTTTTCACATGTTGTCATCATTGCTGTAAGTTCATATGAACAAGTTCCCCCAAACCTGGAAGACTTTGCCTCCTTGTGATCATGCATAACTTCCAGCATTTACACTCTTCTGCCTCCCTCTTCTGATGTTAATTTTTAATGACATATAAATTCTTTCCTTAGATAAGGTATCTTCTAGGCTCTTTCTGGGTGCCACACAATCTTAAACATCTGAAATAAAGAGAATGAGATAATTGAGATAGTGTCACACTTTTCATAGTGATTTCAGTCTGGTGAGTCGATGTTACAGAAATCAGGTAAGGGGGCTGGAGAAATGGCCTAGCAGTTAAGAGCACCGACTACTCTTGCAGAGGATCCGGGTTTGATCCCCAGCACCCACATGGTGGCTGAGAACCGTCTGTAACTCCAATTCCAGGAGAACTCCAGTTCCAGGGGAATCCGACACCCTTTCTGACCTCCGAGGCATTGCATGACATGGGTGCACAGATCTGCATGCAGACAGTACATTCATACACATAAAAAAATAAATTAATTAATTTAAAAAAAGAAATCAGGTAAGGAAGATTGAGGATAAATGGCCAGTATGTTATAGTTAGCTATAAACCCACTGAATATTAAAGTTGTAAGGGACCCTGGAGACCAAATAATCTTTTCATAGGTTAAAATCAATGGCATAGTAGGAACAGGAAATATCTATTTACAACCACGCAGAAAGGCATGTAAGAAGTCAGAACTCCAGTAGTAACTTAACACTTTCCCTTTTCTTGGCTCTGAAGCTTAAAGCTTCACTGACAGATGGGAAAATTTACGAAGAGGATGCACTGACACATACTATTTTGAAAACAATCCGGAGCTTTGCTGCTGAGGAGGTCTGAAGGGGAAACTTATCAAGAATGGGAGACCTGATTCAGGCCTTAATGGGCGATGAGCTGGTAGAGAAGTATGTGCACCAGGAGAATAACAAGAACATTTGGCATCCCATTTTGAGGCTCCCCTACGACAAAGACATCAAACTTTTTAAGGCATATTCTTCATCACAAGAGTTTTCTCCTGGAAGCAGCTCTGCTCAATGTAGATATTGGACTCAGTGGGTGATAAATTACAAGGAAATAAACATCGTGTATGAGTTCTGATGACTCTCTGGATTATGGAAACATTACCCCACGGAAAGATTATACTGCACGTCTGATCTCTTTCTGAGGGCCATGGAAGATATACTTTGCTTCAGTCTTGACATGAATATCTTATTAAAGAGCCATTTAATGTCAGCCTTTGTAGTTCTAAAATCTGTGGATTTGAAAGTAGTCCAATCATTATATATTTATTTTTTTTTCCTTGTGGGACCTCACACAGGGTTTTAGTCAGAGGCTTTTTTTTTTTTTTTTTGGCTTCCAGAAAACATTATCTGTCAAAAGGTTATTAATTATTCAGGCTAGATATATTGGAGGGAAATGAAATTCAACATTCAATATGATTCATAGACATTAGTACCATAGGAGAATCCATAAACATGCAGGAGTTTAGCTTAGAGACAAGTAGATTCTTGACTAAAATTTCCTGCTGATATCAGGACTTTCTCAGGGCAGGAAACTCCTTCAAGTATAATTACTATCCCACAGGATTTGTAAAATGGCATTGCTTTTGGGAACTGGAGTCCAAATTATTTTGGATGTGGTCAGAGGTCCTGGAACCTTTTCTCTGCTTGTCAAAGAGGGTGAACTCTCTTTTGGAACGTTCTGTTTTCAAGATTGAGCCAAGATGTTTTGGGCATCTCTAATTGCTCGATGGTTGGCTTATAAAGGCAGCTAGCCAGCTTCAATTGGTTCTTGTAATTGCTGTCCAGTAGATGTTGAAAATGACATGTTGAAACTGACCTAGGTGGAGCTCTAGTTTTATCCAGGTGTTAACATTTTTATTTTTATTACAGTATATTAGTCATATAAAGTAAAACATTTTATGGATATTTTATGTACATATACAATGTACTTTGGTCATATTTGCCTCCCCAATTTTCTTTTCTTATCTCCTTCCCTCTCTTCCATCCCTTCTTTTTTAATATTTTTTTAATTTTTAATTTTTTTATTTTTTATGTGTATGAACGTACTGTCTGCATGTAGGTTTGTGCACCCGTGTTGTGTTGTGCAATGCCGCGGAGGTCAGAAGAGGGTATTGGATTCCCCCTGGAACTGGAGTTCTACTGGAATTGGAGTTATAGATGGTTCTCAGCCACCATGTGGGTGCTGGGGATCGAACCTGGGTCCTCTGCAAGAGCAGTCGGTGCTCTTAACCACTAGGCCATCTCTCCAGCCCCCGTCCCTTCTTATAACCCTAATGGTTTCCCTTTCATTTTTGCGTCTTTCCCCTCCACATTTGGATTCTAAATATGGGAGAAAACATGTGATACTGGTCATTTGGAGCTCGTTTATGTCACTAAATGTAATAACCCCACATTCCATCCATTTAGCCGTGAATTTATTTCATTCTTCTTCGGCTTGAATAAAACGCCACTGTGTAAATTCATCACATTTTCTTTCTTTCTTTTTATTTTTACAAGGAAGATTTTATTTGAGCTTATGTTTCCAGACAGATGCGTATCATCATGGGGTAGGGGAGGCATGGCAGGAGTCAGCGTGAACAGAAAGCTGAGAGCTCACGCCTTCAAGCACATGCAGGAAGCAGAGAGCAAACAGGAAGAGGAATGAGACTATGAATTCTTCAACCTGGCTCACAGTGACACACTTCCTTCAGCAAACCCTCACCTCCTGTGGGGATATGCATGAAAATGTCTCCCATAGACCCACATATTTTTTTTTTGTTGTTGTTGTTGTTCTTTGAAACAGGGTCTCTCTGTATCTGCAGCTGGCCTGGAACACACTGTGTAGACCAGGCTGGCCTCCATCTCACAGAGATCTGCCTGCCTCTGGCTGCATAGTGCTGGGATTAAAAGCATGTACCCAGCAGGATCAAGTATTTGAATATTTGGTCAGTTGGTGGCACTGTGGGGAAGGTCATGGGACATTTAAGAGGCTGGCTTAGCTGCTGGATGCATGTGACTTGGGGTAGGATTCAAGAGTCCAGAGCCTTGTCCCACTTCAAGTTTCACTGTTTGCTATTGGAGACGTGACTTCTCAGCTTCTGGCTTCTTCTGCCATGTGCTTGCTGCCTCTCCTCCTTGATGGACTCTTAAAAATATTTTAATTGAAGTTTTGTATTTCATCCAACATTTGTCAATCCAGTTTAGAGTCATTTCTCCTTTCATGACCCCACCCCACCTGAACTCATGCAGTCTGCCATACATGTCTTGCATCATTTTCTCAGTCTTTTTAAAGGTGTTCTTTGCAGATGTTTACAGTTTGGGGCAGAAGTTTACTTCTTCAGTCAGTTTTTTGACCCAGTCCTTTTGTTGTTGTTGTTTTTCCTCCAATTTGTATTGCCCTAACATATATATATATATATATATATATATATATGTGATATATATGT
>VZQC01000005.1:4291023-4326656 GCA_009823505.1 Rhizomys pruinosus | reverse complement strand
GACCCTGGCTTAAAAAGACCAAAAAAAAAAAAAAAAAAAAGTTCACACTGCTTTCCATAGGGGTTGCACAAGTTTGCATTCCCACCAGCAGTGAATGAGAATCCCACTTTCCCCACAACCTGTCCAGCATTTGGTGTCATTTGTTTTCCTAATCTTAGCCAGGTTTACTGGGGTAAGGTGAAATCTTAAGCTGGTTTTAATTTGTATCTCCTTAATTATTAGCAATGCTGAACACTTTGTAAGATGTTTTTCAGTCATCTTCTTCATTTGTGAATTCTCTATTCAACTCTTTACTTCATCTTTTGATAGAGTCATTTGTTTTCTTGCTCCTTTGATTTTGAGTAATTTATATATTCTGGATGTTAATGCTCAATCAGATGTATCATTGGTGAAAGTTCCCTTCCACTCTGTGCATTTTCTCTTCACTTCTTTGATTGTTTCTTTCACTGTACAGAAGATTTTGAGTTTAATGAGGTCCCATTTGTCTATTGTTGACCTTTTTTGCAATGCCACTGATGTCTGATTTGAACAGTCTTTTCCTATGCCCACATTTTGTAGGGTACTGCCGACATTTTCTTCTATCATTTTCAGAGTTTTGGGTTTCACATTGAAGTCTTTGATCCATTTGGAGTTGATTTTTGTACATGGTGAAATGAAGGGGTTCAGTTTCATCCTTCTATAAGTGGTGATCCAGTTTTGCCAGCACCATTTGCTGAAGATGCTGCCTTTTCTCCATTGAGTCTTCTTGAACCCCTTGTCAAACATGAGGTGGTTGCAATTGCATGCGCTCAGGTTTGGATCTTCAATTTTGTTCCATTGGTCTCTGTTTTTGTGCCAGTACCAGGCTGTTTTTATGTCCATAGCCTTGTAATATAGTTTGAAGCCTGGTATGGTTATCACCCCTGTGTTGCTGTTTTTGCTCAGGGTTGCTTTGGCTATCTGGGGTCTTTTGTTTTTCTGTATGGAATTTAGGGATTTATTTTTCTAAGTCTGAGAAGAAACTCATGGGAGCTTGATTGGGATTGCATTGAATGTGTTTATTGGTTTGGGTAGGATGGACATTTTTAGTATATTAACGCTTCCAATCCATGAGCATGGGAGGTCTTTCTATCTTCTGGTATCTTCTTCAATCTCCTTCTTCAGGGATATAAAATTTTCATTGTAGAGATCTTTGGTGTCTTTGGTTAGGTTTGTTCCAAGGTATTTTATTTTATTTTTTTGAAGCTATTGTGAATGGGAGGGTCTCCTTGTATTCATTCTCCATTTATTTATTGTTGGTGTAAAGAAATGCTGCTGATTTTTCTAGGTTAATTTTGTATCCCACCACTGTACTGAAACTCTTGATAATTTCTAGGAGTTTCTTGGAGTTTTTTGAGTCCCTAAGTACACTATCATATCATCTGCAAAAAGGGATAGTTTGACTTCTTTTAGAATTAGTACTCCTTTAATTTCCTTTTCTTGTCTTATTGCTTTAGTAAGCATTTTAAGAACTATACTGAAGAGGAGGGGAGTTGGGGGCAGCCTTGCCAGGTTCCTGATTTTAAGGGGAATGCTTCTAATTTTTCCCCATTTAGGATGATGTTGGTTGTGGGTTTGTTGTATGTGGCTTTATGTTGAGGAATGTTCTCTCCAGTCAAATTCCCTCTAGTACTTTGAACATTAAGTCATGCTGGATTTTGTCAAAGGCTTTTTCCATGTTGATTGAGATTTCCATGTGTTTTTTTTTTGTTGTTTTTCAGCCCATTTATGTGCTTTATGACATTTGTTGATTTGCGTATGTTGAACCATCCCTGCATCTCTGGTATAAATCTGACTTGGTCATGGTGAATGGTCTTTTTTTGATGTGTGCCTGTATGCAGGTTGTGAGTATTTTGTTGAGAATTTTTTTTCAAAGCCAATTTTTTATTGAAGCTCTGTGCATTTCATACAAAATTTCAAATCAAATCAAGATCCGTGCCCCTTCCCTGCCCTCCAACCCCACCAGAGCTCATGCATTCTGCCAATCATGTTTTTCATCTTTTTCTCAGTCTCTCTCAAAATACTCAATGCAGAAGTTTACTGTTTTGAGCAGAAGTTCACAATTTCAATCAGTTCATTGAGGCAGTCTTTCTGTTGTTGTTGTTATTCCTTCCAATATGCACATATGCATGCCACATATATCATAGGTTTTACCATCTTCAGATTTTTTTTTTCTTTGTTAGGCTGAAAGATGTTATGTTTGGAAGGCTCATCCTTGGCAAGCCCAAACCACCATTGAGAATTGTTTTTTTGTTATCTATGTTCATTAATGAAACGGGTCCATAGTTTTTGTTTGTTTGTATGTTTGTTTGTTTTGGTTGTATATTTGCCTGGTTTTGGTATTAGAGTGATGCTGGCTTCATAGAAAGAATTTGGAAGTTCTCCCTCTGTTTCTATCCTTCTGAACAATTCGAGTAATATTGGTTGTATGTCCTCTTTAAATGTTTTATAGAATTCTACCATAAATTCATCTGGGCCTGGGCTTTTTTTAGTTGGGAGGTTTTGAATTACTATTTCTATTTCCTAATTTGTTATGTGTATGTTTAAGCTGTCAATCTTTTCTTGAGTAAGAAT
Organism: Rhizomys pruinosus; assembly: GCA_009823505.1. Lineage (NCBI taxonomy): Eukaryota > Metazoa > Chordata > Mammalia > Rodentia > Spalacidae > Rhizomys > Rhizomys pruinosus. Next base: position 4,324,064 of record VZQC01000005.1, on the reverse strand, counting down.
TTGGTGATGTCCATCATTTCAGATATTCATTCCTTTCTCTTAGGTTTTCAAATTTAATAAAATATAGATTTTTAAAATATTCTAATATGATTATCTGAATCTTTTTGATGTCTGTCATGATGCTTCCCTTTTCTTTTTTTAATTGATGCTTTGTGTATTTCATACATCATTTTTCAATTCAGTTCAGGCATATTCCCCTTTCCCTTCCCCCACCCCACTCCACCCCACCCCAGATCATGCAATCTGCCATAACTGTCTTGCATTTTTCTCTCAGCCTTTTATTTTTGTGTTTAGGAATTCACATTTTCCTCCATTAATTTCACGTCGCTCTAAAATGTGGATACATACTTTTCACCCATATACAGTAATTACAGAGTCTGAAAATAATTGGTGGGTGGATTCTAGAGCCCACTGAGAGATTCACATTATAACAACATAGTTGCTTTCAGATAAACAGAAATATAACAATAATCTCATTCAGCTTGCCTTGAAGTTTCCTTTTTCATCTTGAATTCTATTGATTTAGAGTTGCTCACTTTTTCTTTTGGTTAACTGGGCTAGAGGTCTATCTATCTTGCTTATCCTTTTGAAGAACCAGCTTTTGGATTAATTGATTCTTTTTTTTTAAGGGATTAAGAGTTTATTCTGCAGCGAAATATAAGTGACCATGGTCTGAGAACTTAGATTCAAGTTACCCCCCCCCCCAATTCCATGTTCCAGTGTGGTAACAGTTGCATTACAGTTTTATAATAACAGAACAAAGAAAAGTCATAGATCAAGACACCTTTCAAATACGTTGGTGGATGCATTCAGTAGGCAGGTCTAGCAGAGTGGATGGTTTCTACTATAGGTCTCAGATGTCGTCTGATGACATCCTTAGCTTTTGGGTTGGTGAGATATGGTGGTCTCCTAAGTTAACACATTTCCAAAGGATTTTTTTATGTTAGCTATGGGATGTTAGGTCAGGAACAGAGGTAGGAAAGGAGTGGCTATTTAGGGCACTAAACAGCACCCAAGATAAAATGTTAATAGGCTGAATCTGCAACATTCCAAACTCTCCCCAGTAACTGAAGTGTTAATCAGATGATCAGCCTTGCCAGAAGTTCAGTCCAAGATGTAGGATTTTTCTGGGAACTTTCTTTCATACCTGCCTATCTTCAGTCACTCTCTTAAAGATCTATTCTTTCTTACCACACAGTAATCAATTATCGATAGTTCCTCAACTAGGGTTGGGGTCTGCTATCAATTTCCCCAGTTCTATGCTGGGTTTTTTTCTGAGTGAGCTGGCCTGGGTCTTGTGCATGCTGTCACCATTGTTGCAAGTTTATATGAGCAAGTTTCCAGTGGCCCAGAGAATCTTCTCTTTCCTTATGTTCATGCACCAACCCTGGCTCTTACAATCTTTCTGCCTCCTCTTCTACAATGGTCCCTGAGCCACTGGTGTGTGAAGTTTAATATAGGATTCCTATCTAGGGAAACACCCCCTTGCAGTCTATTATTCTCTAAAACTTGTCCAGTTGTGGCCATCTGTGTATATCACATTCTGCTGTATGAGGAAGCTTTGCTGTGAAAGTTCAGGGATGTATTAATATTTTTCTCTATGTCTTGTTCCACTGTCTTCCATGAGCGTTAGGTGTCAAGAGTCCACTGTAGATGTCTCACTTTGGGCTAGACATCTCTCAGATATATATTCTCTTTGTGTGACCAGTTGTGGAACTCTGTAATAGTCTCTTTCTGTTGCAAAAAGAGTTCTTTGATGAGTGGTAGCCTGTATACTTGTCTATAAATATAAGGAGTCACATTTGGCATACAGTAAGAAATTTCATTTGTATAGAGATATGCCAGAGATAAGATTTTCTCTAAGATCTATGACCTCTCCAGTCATGTTTATTTGGCTATGCTTACAGTGCTGCCCATGAGTTCCCTCCCACCGAGAGGGCTTCAAGTCCTGTTATATAGCTGCTGATTATTACCTCTAGATAAAAGTGACACTACTGCCGGGTGTGGTGGTGCATGCTTATAATCCCAGCACTCAGGAGGCAGAGGCAGGCAGATCTCTGTGAGTTCAAAACCATCCTGGTCTACATAGTGAGTTCCAGGACAGCTGGGGCTACAAGGAGACACTGTCTCAAAAAAAAAAAAAAAAAAAAAAGACACACACACACACACACATAGAGATAGTTTGTTGTGTACTCAGAACCTTCTTAATGTATATCTAATAAGAGTCTGTGTGTGTGTCTGAGAGAGAGAGAGAGAGAGAGAGAGAGAGAGAGAGAGAGAGAGAGAGAACTGAGGTAGCATTTATTTCTACACTAACAACAACAGTGTAGGGTATATGTGTATATGTATCCTTGGTGTTCCCTAGGAACACACATGGAATAAAATGAACAACTGCATGTGAATGGACATCACTGCTGTGTGTAGTACTAACAGTAAGAAGGGAAAATATTCTGGTAGCTAGTGGTTCTCCAGTACTCTTGGCATTGCTAGGACAAGAACAAAGTACCCATGACAGCATCAACTGAGAGAGAGTGGAAGGGAAATCTTTGCTCAGTGCAAATCATGATATGATAGTTACTGTTGTCAACTTCACAGAATCTAGAATTACCTGGGAAGGGAGTCAAAATGAAGGATTACAGAAGTTAAGTTGGCCAGTGAGCATGACCTGTGGAGGGTTTTCTTAATTAGGTTAATTGAAATGGGAAGACCTGCCATAAATGTTCTCAACTGGGTCCTGGATTGAATAAAATGGAGGGAGACAGGAAGGTGAACACAGTACCCCAGTCTGCTTCTTGACTGTGATGCACTGTGAGCAGCTCCCTGTGCTGCGACTTCACTGTCATGGTGGACTGCAACCTGAACTGTGCACCAAGACGAACTCTTCTTTCCTAAAGTTGCATTTGTCCAGGTATTTTATCACAGCAGCAAGAAGAGAGACCCATGGGATCTGGACATGTGTGATCCCTGAAGAAAATTCAGATGGCCTGTGGACCCAGGTGGGAAATAGAGTTGCTTCTTTACATTCATCATCCTCTGTGTGAAAGGTAGATTCTTTCAAATACCAATGTAGGAGTTTATCCCAGTACTTTGAGCAGAACCAGTGACTTTGTCATCAATAGAAATCATATATGTATTAATAATATATCACGGGGCTTACAGGTTTATCTAAATATCTTTTGGGGAAGGCTGAAGATTTTTATTTATTTTTTATGTTTAGGAATTCACATTTTCCTCCTTTAATTTTATATTACTCTAAAATATGAATACATACTTTCCACTCATATACAGTAATTATAGAGTCTGAAAGTAAATGGTGGATTAATTCTAGAGCCTGTTAAGAGGTTTACATTATAACAACATAGTTGCTTTCAGATAAACAGAAATATAACAATGATGTTTTTCAGCTTGTCTTTCATCTGGGGATTTAGTGTTAGCATCCACAAATGAGGGAGACCATTCACTGCTTATTTTTCTGGGACTTTGTTACTTCACTTAGCATAATGGCTTCGAGTTCCATCCATTTACCTGCAAATGGATGGATGTCATCTTTCTTTACCACTGAATAGTACTCCATTGTGTAGATGTACCACATTTTTGTCTTCCACTCGTCAGTTGAGGGGCATATGGATTGGTTCCAGCTCTTTGCTCTTGTGAAGAGAGCTGCAATAAACATGGATGTGCATGTATCTTTGTGGAAGGATGAGTCTTGTGAGTATATACCCAGGAGTGGTATGACTGGGTCAGGTGGTAGGCTCATTTTGAGTCTTTTAAGGGTTCTCCACACTGCTTTCCATAGTGGTTGTACCAGTTTACATTCCCACCAGCAGTGGATGAGTGTCCCCCTTTCCCCACAACATCTCTGGAGGACTCTGCTTATTGCAGAGAAAATCAATTTAGGACATACTTAAGAAACTTATCAAAGAAAGTGTCAGAGGCAGATGGATTCACTTTTGAAGGCTACCAAAACTTTAAGGAAGACTAACACAAATACCTCTCAAAATATTTCCCAAAATAGAAAAACAAAGAACACTATCAAGCCAGTATTACCCTGATACACAAACTGGAAAAGTACACAGCAGCCACAAAAAAGAAAACTATATACCATTCAGTACCTTGATAAACATAGTTGCAAAAACTCCCAATAATATACTTTCAAGCTAAATTCAAGAACAATTTAAGAGATCATACATCATGGCCACGTGGATTTGATTCCAGTGATGAGAGCTTTGTTCAGCATTTGAAGATCAGCAAATATAACAGTATATAACTATTCTAAGAACAGAATTCACAGAATGCAGAAAAGGTATTCAAAAACCTTGGTATCTACTCATGATAAAAGTCCAGAAGAAGGGGCTGGAGATATGGCCTAGCGGTTAAGAGTGCTGACCCCTCTTACAGAGGATCCGGGTTCAATCCCCAGCGTCCATATGACAGCCGAGAACCATCTGAAACTCCAATTCCAGGAGAACTCCAGTTCCAGGGGAATCCGACACCCTCTCTGACCTCTGCGGCATTGCACGGCACGGGTTCACACACTTGCATGCAGACAGTACATTCATACACATACAGAAATAAATTAAAAAAAAAGTCCCGAAGAAACCTGGAATAGAAGGAACATATCTCAACACAACATGGGCAATATATATCAAACCTATGGCCTGCAATATACCAAATTGGGAAAAGGTGAATCACTTCCTCTAAAACCTGAAATGAGACATGGATGCCCACTGTCTACTCTTATTCAATATACTGCTCAAGGTCTTAGCTAAATCAGTAAGATGAGAGAATAAACTAGAAAAGATACCAATTTGTAAGAGAGTAGTCAACTTATCCATAGGTGTACATAGTAGGTAGTATGGTTCTATTCTATACTTAAAAGACCCCAAAAGACTCTAACAACAACAACAACAACAACAACAAAACTTGTAGATCTGACAGCTGCTTTCAGCAGAGTAGCAAGACATAAAATCAACAGAAAAAACTAAATCAGTGATTTCTCCATACACCAATACCAAAATTAACAAGAAAGATCCTAGGAAATCCATTCACAATGGCCTCAAAACAAACAAAGAAACAAACAATCTATGGATAAACCTACCAAGTAAGGTGAATGACATTTACAATGTATATTTCTAGATTGTGAAAAATGAAATTGAAGAAGATATCAGAAGATGGAAAGAGCTTCTATGCTCATGGACTGGCAGTGTTAATATTGTAAAAACAGTATATTACTAATACTTGTGTATAGATTCAATGTAATCTGCTTTAAAATTCTAATATCTTCTTCCTGGTGCTAGAAAAGAAAATCACTCCCCAAATTCAATCATAAGTAATACCCTGAATAGCCAAAGAAATCTTAAGTAGGAGGTATCACAGTACCACATCTTAAATTATATTATAGACCCATAATACAGAAATGCCATGGAACTGGCACAAGAACAGACTAGTGGATCACCAGAAAAGAATGGAAGATTCAGAAATATACTCACATAGTAACCACATGTTTCACCAAAATTCTCAAAAACATACATTGGAGAAAAGACAGCATCTCCAACAAATGGTGCTGTGAAAACTGGAAATCTACATGCAGAAGATCAAAGTGAGATCCACATTCTGCACAAAAATCATTAAAAGGGCTGGAGAGATGACCTAGCGGTTAAGAGCGCCGACCGCTCTTACAGAGGACCTGGGTTCGATCCCCAGCACCCACATGGCGGCTGAGAGCCGTCTGAGGCTCCAATTCCAGGAGAACTCCAGTTCCAGGGGAACCTGACGCCCTCTTCTGACCTCCGCGGCATTGCACGACACGGGTGCACAGGCTTGCATGCAGACAGTACATTCATTCATACACATATGTAAATAAATGAAATTAAAAAAAATTAAAAAAAATCATTAAAAATGAATAAAAGACTATACTGTACTACTGAGGTATCTGTTCCTCCACGTTCATTGATGTCCTTTTCACAATTACCTGAAAATGGAATAATAAAAGTATTATACATTTACAAAATGGAATGTTATTCAGCTGTTAAAAAAGAAATTATGAAATTCACAGGTAAATGGATGGAACTGGAAATAATCATATGATTCAGGTTTCAAACATTACAGGTTCTATCTCATAGCAGTAGTCTAGCTTTGAATTCTTAGATATGCATGTTTCAACTGGAATACCCAGTGAGGTTGGGAAATGAATAAATGACTGTGGGTTGAGGGGTGGGGCAGTCTTTCTGAAGGGGAGATAAAATACCCAGCGATGTAAATGGGAGGGAAAAGAATAGTAGACTAGGAAGGGTTCATTGGGGGTGTGGTAGGGCAAGGCAAAGAAGGGAGCACGGGAAGGGTAACTACACTAAGGCCTTTAGAAAAAGCCACCTGGAAACCTATCACTACAGAATCTTCTTAAATTAGATACATATAAGCCACAGAAAGAGATCAAATCACTATAACAGGGGGACATGTTTCCTACTAGACACTATAGACCCCCAACTAATCCTGGGCATTTATTGTACACTTGGTTTCCCACCAGAACCGGATGGTAAGACCCTATAAAGACACTACATATGAGAGCTGTAGAACAAAGAAGTAGAAATCAAGCTGTTACTGACTTCGAAGCATCCTTTCTACCAGCTAGCTTTAATGATGCTGGACGGTATTATGCATGCATGCTACTGGAAGAGAAAATTAATCATCAACCTTATCTGTTCATGAATCCTGAGTGTTTCAGCAACACCTGGCTTGGAAAGATGTTCTCTCTGGTGCAATATTGGCATGAATATTATGGGAGCAACCAATCCTTGCTAAAAGGTTCTCCTGGTTAGACAGAACCCATTTCTGATTGGCAACTGACAGTTTCTGGGAATGGGAGAGTGAGTCTTGAGTTTGTGAATTTTGGTATGTTTATCAGGCCATCTGTAGTCCATTTCTGGGCCTGATTACAACCCAAACCCTGATTAGGGTTAGGGTTAGGGTTAGGGTTAGGGTTAGGGTACCTGGTACCAGCGTCACGCTGCCCCCACACTGTGATTGGCTCCCCTCCCACTCCTGACCTTTACAGTGATTGGATGTGCTCCGATGTCCTTAGTGCTGATTGGTAGAAGCCCTCTATATAAGCTGTACCAGGAACTAAAGCTTTGGATCTCGCCCTGCCACGTGCTCCCGGAGTGGTTTTTGCTTGGTCACATTTACCCTCAGTAGGGTGTGGACCGATTGCCGGCCAGAGAAGGCCCACATATGGCGCCCCTGAACAGGGACCCTCCAACCTTCTGCAAGTGCAGCGTCTTGGGTAAGTGATTCCCCTCGATGGGAAATTTGTCATAGATCAGTTGCCTGCATGCCTGCTCCAGTTGCGGGGCATCGAGGTTAATGAACGTCCAGCCCAGGATATATGGAAGACCCTGCTGGATCTTGCCCCTTGAATGGGGAGGAAGGGGAGCAGGCTCTAGAGTGGGAGGTGGCCGGAGGGAGAAACTGTTCAATCCCCTTAGGAAGCCGCTCTGTAGGAAGGTGAGACTTGTGAGTATCCCCTAAGTAAGCAGGAAACAAGAAGTGTCATGGCACCCAGCTCAGATTCGATGAGAGAAGAGCCTCCCCACTGGGAAACTCTTCCTCCTCATTCCCCCAGCCCTGTATCCTTCCCTACCGCCATATCACCCCTCTCAGAGAGAGCCTAATGACTCCTGGTCTCACCTCTTCTGCAGGCAAAGAGACAAGGGGTGGGCTGAGGTGGAATACCCCCCCCCCAGACCAGATGGGGCCTCTGCATCCTTGCTCTCATCTCTGTTCCACACCTTTTTGGTAAACCTAGTTCTGACTCCTCAGTGTCCTCTGCCTTGATACCCACACACCCCTCAATTACTGCCAGCATTACAGAATGCTATCAAAGTGGATGGAGTTAATGCCTACAGATTGGAAGAACATTGCCACATCCACCTTGCCAGGACCACTGGATTTACAGTGGGCTGGCATCTATTGGGATGAATGTGATCCAGCCCTGTCACAATCACAATAATAATGTTCCCATCCCCTGAGACAGTCTTCTTGTCAATGGATGCCTGTATAGCAAGCAGTCCAGCCACTCAAGCCCAGGGTCCGACAGAGTTTTTTGGCCAGGTTCACTTAGGTGCTTTTAGAGCATGGGAGGACCATATAGTTGCTCCTAGGGAACAGAGAGCTGCCCCAATAGCTCAGGTAAAACAGAGATCTGCTGAGACTGCGGATCGGGTATCCAACACTGTGAATAGATGTACAGGTGACCCCAAAGCACAGGATGAGCTCTTTAAATGAGTAACATGGGAGGGGATGACTAAGGAAGGTAAACTTGCCTGTGCTGGCTTACAAAATGCAGCGGTGGGCTGGAGAGATGGCCTAGCAGTTAACAGTGCCGACTGCTCTTGCAGAGGACCCGGGTTCGATCCCCAGCACCCACATGGCGGCTGAGAACTGTCTTTAACTCCAGTTCCAGGGGAATCTGACGCCCTCTTCTGACCTCCGCAGCATTGCATGACACGGGTGCACAGACCTACATGCAGACAGTACTTTCATACATGAAGAGAAAAATAAATAAAAAATTTAAAAAATTAAACAAACAAAACAAAATGCAGAGGTAGGGGATTGGCTTTAGGTCACAGAGGATATTGGGACTCCTGGATAGCTCTGAGGTGCTTAACACTAACTTACCAGTCCTGATTAAGGGACTGCACTCTCACGGTCTTATGGTGGCCTCTGATAAATTCAGACAGTTTGTCCTTTCCACTTTCTGGGTACAGAGATTCATCTTAACCACCTCAGGCCCTTGAAGCCTCTGGTATCACTCCTGATGCAGTGTCACAGTGGCAGGTCCATAATGCTTTCTAGGGGAAGTTAATTGGCTGAGGCTATGGCTAATTGTGTCTAGCAGTGAATTAGTGCTGCTATTCCAACGTCTTTGCCCTGCCCTCCCCCCCAGATGACAGATACAGCCCACCTCAAAAGCCTTATAAACAGGAGACAGAATCCAGTCTGCCTTATAAGACACCAGCCGGGGCTGCTATAAGCCCTCACTGCCAGTGCAATCACTAATTTTTAACACCTATCCAACCATCATTGGCCTAATAGCACAAGGTCTGGAGATTCTGGAGTGGCCTCACACCCCTATTGGTGGGGCACCCAGGGCCCTATCTGAGTTGGACCAGATCGTGGACCTCAGCATTCAAGTTGGGGCAGGATTAAGGAGGTAATGGGAACGGAGCCAGATGTCATCGTTCTCCCTTTTAAGGAGAAGGACCTTACATGGCTGCTGCAACACCATCTGAGGATGACCGTGGCCCTCTTAGACTCCCCAGGAAGGACAGACAGCCATTACCCTAACACCTGCTGGGCCGAGGCCGCCAGCCTCCCCTGGTTACAATGGTCCCCATTCAGGCTCCTTGCTAGAGATCCTATATCTGAGGGATGTAATGTTTTTACTGGTGGTGGGTCACAGGGAATTAATTGCTGTGGTCATCTGTGCCCCTGCTGTGTTGGAACCCATACGCCAGGTGTTTAAGCCTCACAGGCAAAAGAGTTGGAAGCCATTATTCTTGCACTGTGGCTGATCCAGAAACCCCTTAACCTGTTCACAGACAGCCTCTATATGGCAAACTGATACCTGGGCTTCCTCACGCCCAGGTACAGTTAGACTCTAACCTAATTTCCCCCTTAATGCTTCTACTCAGCTCAGCCATCTCCTGCTTGCATGTACTCACCCTATATATACCCAGCTTGTGTGTGGCCATCAGAATATTCCAGGGTTCATCAGTAAGGGCAACACCTTTGCTGATGACTGGCATCTGGTAGGCAGCTCCAAATCCGCACTGCTATTGCTTCCCCCCTCCTTCAGCTGAGGATCTTCATACGCTCATGCACATCAGTCTTAAGGGCCTCTTGACTTTATATATCAGGGTCCCCAAAGACCAATTACTAACCATCTTGAGGTTCTGCAAGCCCTGCTAGTATTTTATATCAAGCCCTGGCCTCCAACCTGCAGAGGTCAATCCCCAGGTGCTCAAGTCCAATATTATCTGTATGTCTCCTTATTAACCTCAGTTCTTGGTAGTCATTCCCAGAAACCTTCCATCTGTCAGAGAGCAGCACCCAGATCCTATCTCTGACCCCACCATGCACCCCATGCAGCAAGTTGCCTGAAGAGTCTAAGGAGTCTTGAAACTTTAAATCCAATTAGAGAACTCCAGCCTGGCCTCCATGCACCTTTAGCTGAGGTCAGTGTGATATTGTCATACTGGACATTAGAGAGCTGCACATGCCCAGTGTGTCTGCAGCCCCTGCCAGTAAAGGACAACCTGGAGAACCACGACGCCTTCCACAGACTTCTGAAGATGTGCGGTGAGAATCTACAAACTCTGAAGACAGTTTATTTCTGCAAACAGAAGTTCACATATGCCGGCCGTCAGGGGAGAATGTCTGATACCCCATTTATACATTGATACAGAATCACTCCAAGATTGAAATCCAAGCACATTTTGCTAGTCTACAGTCTGACCTGTTTAGGTAATAGCAAACAAAGATCCAAACACCAAACACCTTCTCACCAAAGGTAAAACCAGCTATCCATTCCAGGAAACATCACCAAAAAAACCAACTCCAGATGTTTAGGTTCAATAGCAAAACCAAACAATTTGAATAACCAAGACAGAATGTTTCTTCAGAAATTAGTACATCCACCTCCATGTTCCCTGAGAATAGCAACATAGTGAAGCACAAGACAATGATTTCAGATAGTGAGTATAAATATGTTCTCAGAGAGGACATGCATAAATTCTGGAATGAAGACCATGAAAACAAAAACAGCTGAGTGAAATAAGAGAATAGTCCAAGATATAAAAATAGAATTTAAAAAAAGAAATAGAGTTTTTGTCGAAAAGCCAAACAAAACTTGAAATGAGAAACAAATTCAGTGAGAAGTTTTATCAATAGAATGAATCAAGTGGAAGATAGAACATCAAGCCATGAAGACATGGTAGTGGAACTGGATGATTCAGTCAAGGAAAATATTAGATCTGAAAAATCCAGGAGCACAATGTGGAGGAATTCAGCTATGAGCTAACTGAGAATAGCTATGAATTATGGGTATAGAAGAAGGAGAAGAAGCTTAGGTCAAAGGCACAGAAAATATTTTCACAAAATATTATAAAAGAAAACCTCCAAAATCTAAGGAAGGTGATGCCTATAAAGAACACCAAGTGGACAAGACCAGAAAAGAAACATCCCTTAAGGTACAGAACTAAGAAAGGATACTGATAGCTTGAAGAGAGAAAGATCAAATCACATATAAATGCAGTTCTATTAAACAGAGACTTGAATTTACAATAGAGAGTCTGAAGTTCTGGACAGTATGGACTGATTAATGTTTTTAAAATGCTCAAAGAGTACAGATACCAGCTAGGCTTTTATACCCAGAAAGGCTATCAGCTATAATAAGAAAATAGAAAACTTCCCATGATAAAAACAGATTTAAGGAATTTTTGTCCAGAAAGAAAATATCCTCTGTACAGAAGATACTGAGGAGAGATTATCACACAAGGAATAAACAATTTCAAAACAGTTAACTGAAAGATGACAAAACAATACCACCAGAACAAAATATTGATAAATATTAAGTAATACCTCAGTATTAGTGGTTCCAGTTTCCCAATAAAAAATCACAGGTGGGGCTGTACAGGTAGCTCAGCAGTTAAGAGCACAGGCTACTCTTTGCAGAGGACCCAGGTTTGAATCCCAGCACCCAAATGGCAGCCAACAGTTTTTGGTCATTCCAGTTCCAGGAGATCTAACACCCTTTCTGGCCTCCGTGTGCTTTGCACAACATGGATATATTTTCATACATGCAGATAAGATATTCAGATAAGACACTCATACACATAAAATAAAATAAAAAACCAGACTTGTGTAACTTTCACAGATATATTTCAAACCAGAGTAACAACGTACTTTGTTCTTGTGTCATCTCAACTTCCTCTCTTTCTACTCTCTTTTCTCTCTCTCCCCCTTTTCCCTCAACCCACTTTTCGTGTTTTATCAAAATAGATCTGAGCTGTAAGCATCCAATAGGATTTAGAAAGCAATAGTGTCCATCTGTATTTAGTTACTTCTTTTCAATTTTCCTAAAGTCAATTAAGTCATTAAAATTTTTATGATTAAATTACAGCTATCAAACAAATAATCTGTATAATGTAAAACCACATTATTTCAAGGATAAAAATTGCTTTGCAAGTATGAATACAAAGGTATGTAATTTTAGGTTCTGTGACAAAATTAGTGTGAGATGGTTTCTATGCCCCAAGGCCAAATGAAACGCAAACTCTACTGTGAGAATCACATTAAATTTTTATTTAAAATTTAATTGTACAAATATTTTGCATTATCTGTAGTTGCCATTATTCATATTCAACAATGCTGGTTGTGATCAGTCATTTAAGATCAGCATGTGGTGCCTGAATGAATTTCTGTGTGAGACATGGTTTAAATTTAGATAATTTCCTCCATTATAATATTTAACAAGAACAATTCATAGATTTTATTCATTAATCACTGCACAATGATGAATAACACTATCTTAGTGCATTTTTCTGTTCCCAGAAACAAGAATATCTGAGACAAAGAAATTTATTCTCTTTACTGTTCTGAGGACTGTAAGTCCAAGATTAGGTGGTCCTTTCTTACCAGGCCCTTGAACAGAATAGAGAAGGGACAAATGAGAAGAGGGTGGGGGTGAGGGACAGACTTTCTATGTGGCAAGGCATTCTAGAAATGCAATGATTCTTCATCGTTTCCAGCCCTCATCTCTCAACATGATCATCGCAATCACATTTTACCCCAACTTTCAGAGAGTACAAACTGTACCCAAAACCACAGAAGGTACTATTAAGTACCAGGATTCAAGTGTTAGAACAGATAGAACAGAGATACAGTAATACAGAGCCTCAAATTGGCATGGGCCCTAAAATCATGTTGGTTTGGTGACAGACCTGTCCCAGAGAACAAGAGTTTTGGTCAAGGTCTCAGCTTCTTCATACACAGCCTAGCTGGGTTTATAGAAAAGTCTTCCAGTTCTAATTTTAGCATTGAGTTGAGGCCAGTGGTCTTTTCATGAAGATGGATGGGACCTTCATTTATAGCAAAGAAGCATTAAGAGCATCATTTTGGAAAATTCAAAATCCATGGAAGGAAAATGTATTGGACTGAGAGACTATTTTTTTCATCTTTTTGAGAGAGGGTCTTCCTGTAGCTCCAGCTGTCCTGGAACTCACTATGAAGACCAGACTGGCCTTGAACTAACAGAGATCCATTTGCTTCTGCCTCCCAAGTGTTGGGATTAGAGGCATGTGCCACCAAGCCTGTTGCTAGAGACCATTTACATTTTTTTCTGTTTATTTCTAGTTATTGCTGTTGGTTCTCCTGTATGTCTTCACAACTTGACTATTTTTAAGTCTTGGGACTTAGCAAAGAGAATTCTTCCTTTCTGTGAGGTAAGCTGAACCGTAGATCTCCACTGGGAACAGAAGTGGAACTTTTAACTTCCTGTGATCCACAGCCCACGTTGGATTTGCCTAGATTTTTGTGGAGGCGAAAGGCTATCACAGGAAGAACTCTGTAGAATTCAATTGGGAACCACTCAAATGTCCTCATTCTTAGGTCCACCTCCAAGAAGACCCAGACAGCAAGGGTATGACATCATACTTGCTTGTCTGCCAATAGAGAGAGAAAAGGATGAAGAAGTTTTACTTGGAAAGAGGCAGCTTGAATCAGTTTTTAACTTAATGAAATGGAATTCTGAGACAAGGATTTGTTGGAGGCTAACTTGTACAGGAATGGCCAGCTCTATCCAGAGAAGGGATCAGTAGCTAGGAAAAGAGAATTAATTCTTGATGTTTTAGAAAAGATGAGGAGAAAAATTCAGTATCTACCCACTATCATCATTTGAAATAAATGGTGAGGCAAAGTGGTTGAAAAAGAAGCAAGCCTATCTGTTACACACTGAAGCTACACTAAAGGTTTATATGGGATCATTGAAGATTTAAGGACCGTTGCAATTCCAGAACCTCTAATAGATATTTGTATTGATAAGTTAGAAGACTTGTTTTAGTTAACTCTCTTATTGGGGCAGATTCCTTCTGTGAACTATCCATTGTGTCAGAAGCTCCAGTGATGACTGACGTCAGTGTGGTCTGTGATGTTTCTAGCTTCCTTTGCAATTGGCTTGACCATGTGACTGTTTCTGACCAATAGTTTTTTTTAATAGAAGTACAACTTTTATGGTCATTTCCAGATGGAAGTAGTTGAGTATCAAATGTGCCTACCCTTACTTTTCAGCTCCTTCCAGATCCCTGAAGCTGGATAAGAAGATCTGAGCTATAGAAACAGACCAAAAGGGCACAAACACCCGAATCCCTACCTGTGATGAGGCATTCAGGAGAGTGCGTGTCCTGTGTCAGATTCCAAGTGAAGAATAAACTTTGTAATATAGCTAAATGTGTAATTATTAGAGAGAAGGGACTTCTTTAAAACTTTACTTCCATTTTATGTGCATGAATGCTTTGCCTGAGTGTATACGAATGCAGTTATTGTGGAGGCCAGAAGAGGGTGTCAGATCCGGTGGAAATAGAGCTAGGAATAGTTGTTAGCTGCTATGTGGGTATTAAACCTGGGCCCTCTGAAAGGGAAGTAAGTACTCTTAAATGCTGAGCCATCTCTCCAACCCCTGAAAATGGACTTCTATCCATAAGAATAAGATATGCCTTTTAAAAATTATATAAGGATTTACACTCTTATTTAACACAAACACAAAATCCTATCATATTCCTTGGGTAGCTTATTTCTTTATACATGTAATAAATGTAATATTGAAAGCAGCAAGAATAATAAAATCCAACTCTACTATGATTTATGGATTTTTATGGCAGCTGAAAACAACATGGTAATAGGAAATGCAAGGTCGCCTTTTTATACATACAGTTCCAATGTGTTTCAGAAGCTGTCCTACCCCCATAGGCTAAGTGAGAAGTTCTCTGGCCTCTTGCCTGTGTGGCTGGTTGAGTGGTGGACAAGGGATTTGATGGTAAAGATTTGTGGATATCTCAATACAGGTTCAACTGTTTTTGTGAAGAAGGTACAGATTTAAATTGTTCTTCTTTTATTAGAGGCACAACTGAAGGAGAGTGGAATGTCAGCCACGAAGGCCTTTTTAAAATGGTTAATAATATTAGGCAATTTTCCTTTTATAATCAAAATGCAACAATACTAAATACAGTTGATCACATACCTTGGAAATGAAAACAAAATGAAAGAAATAAGAGATGGTGGGCAGGGCTAGGCAGTAAAACATTCCCTAAAGGCAAAGACCCCGTGACCTCTAAGGATAGTGATGCCTGACCCTGAATCTTAAATTGCTACTAGTATGATAAGCTCCTAATGTTACTGTAGATCTTTGTGCACAAAACAAAGTTGTGTGAGTGAGGCTTGAAAACAGAGTGAAGGATCAGAATACGCAGGAAGACACAATAGGTAGTGACGAGGCGGCCATAGCAATTGAGGGAGACGTGGGAGAAAAAGCAAGATCTGATGTGGAACATCATGTTGGCATTCCTCAACATGAGGCCAGGCAGAGTCCCAAATACTACATATGAATGGAACCAAAATAAAAGTATGAAGAACCTTATCACAAGGAGGATAAACCATCCTTTGTGCCAGACATAGTTTGAAGGCGGGTTTCAGTATTACAATAGTTTCTTTTTTCCCATTAGACAGCTTGTTCACATACACAGATAAGGTATACTTAGCATCACTGGAGTTGTTGCAGGAGGTCGGTATGATGTTATATGATGATGCTTTATGCTTTGCTTTGAACAAACATCCATGCTTCGCCAACATTTATATGAAATGTGGCAAAGTCAACATTAGTTTCCAGAAAAATATGGATCGTTTTCAATTGTCACTGTATTTGGACTGGCTTGGGGACCTCCAGAGCTAAGAAACTCCATCGTTGGCAACTCTGAGGTTGCCCTGTCATGTCACCCACACAGACTTATTCTTTCTCTACTTCCAGCTACCCGCCCACAATCCCCATCTGGCTGAGGCTTTGGTCAGTGTGGGAGAAGAGAGAGAGAGATGAGTCATGATTTGGGGCTAGCAGCAGTATAAAGCCAATTAGGAACCCTTTCTCTGTGGCCTGTCCAAACACAGAGGGATTTCGGGAGGTGGAATCCCAGTCTTGTTCCTCTTATCAGCCCCGGGGCATTGGAAACCACCGAGGTGGAATTCTCCGAGATGGCGGAAGAAAAAGGCACAGAGCAGGGGGCTGCTGCTTTCACTTTACCTCCACTGTCTCCCCCAGAAATGTTCTCCGCCCAAACCAAATCCCAGAACTCCTAGAAGGTCCAGTCTACCCAAAGCCAAAAGCAACTCCCACCTCTGAGTCGCCACTTACCGTCCCCAAAGACCTATCTAGTGAATCTGGTCAGGAAGCTTTAAAAATAGTTGAGTGTGTGGTGACAAGCCATGTGGATTTCCTTTGTAAAAATATCCTGAGCAGGGAAATAAACCTTCCAGAGGTTTATTTTTCCACTGCCCCCGAGCGCAGCTCTCACGTTCTGTTGCCGTAGCACTTTGGGCACCTTGTAAATGGTGGAATGGCTGTGCTGGGGGAAAGGGCAGGGCCCACCTAAAGCTGGGATATGGATTGCTCAGGAATGGAGAGAAATATGTTGTTGGAGGACGAAGAAGAGCAAGAGGCGAGTGACTCAGGCTTCAGAGAGGCACAATAATCTCATTTTTGACACATTCCATATTCAGAAGGAAATGTAGTTCTAAGTTTCAGTATTGCGACATCCAGCAAAGGGCATGAGTTGTATCAGATTTTGATTGTCCATCATCTGGCATTTCTCCACTAAAGCATCCTAAAATCCAACTGTTCCACCATATTACAATGCTTCATACCTTTACATTGTTCCTACTTCTAAGAAAGACTTCTCAACTCTAGACCCTAGTCCTCACCGCCAACTCCCATCCAACCTAGTTAGTCATTAAAATTCATCTCAAGGGGCTGGAGAGATGGCTTAGTAGCCAAAGTATTTATTGTGCAAGAATAGCAATCCAGGGTCTAAGGAGAGAGGGCTCATAGATTACGAACACTTGCTACTCTTCCAGAGGACCTAAGTTCTATTCCTAACACCCACATGGTTGCGAACAACCATCTATAACTCCAGTTCCAGGGGATCTGATGTCCTCTTCTGGCTTCTGTGGGCATTGCATGGCATGGGGGCACTTTTATACTTGGAGGCAATATACACATAGATAAAAAAATTAAAAAGAATAGGTGTCAGAATTGAGGTCCTCAGCACTGGGAAATTCTGGTCATGGCAGCCTGTGTGTAACCGATTGCTGGGGAGGCTGAGACAGGAGGATCTCTGGGGTTTGCAGCCACCTAGTCTAGCCAAATCTTATCTCAAAAATAAAGATATAGGGGGCTGGAGAGATGGCCTAGCAGTTAAGAGTGCCGACTGCTCTTACAGAGGACCCGGGTTCGATCCCCAGCACCCACATGGTGGCCAAGAACCATCTGAAACTCCAATTCTAGGAGAACTCCTGTTCCAGGGGAATCTGACGCCCTCTTCTGACCTCCACGGCATTGCACAACACGGGTGCACAAACCTGCATGCAGACAGTACATTCCTACTCATACAGAAATAAATAAAATAAAAAAAAGATATATAGAGCATCTGCCAACATTGAATTTACCACATGGTGGAATATTCTGGAATCCCTAAGGTTTGTTTTAATCACCTTGTTTTTGTAGCCTCCTGTAAGATCTGGCAAGAGTAACCACTGTCAAACAGACTCACTGAATGAGTTAAGGATGGCAATATTTCTGCCACAGAGAAAAAGAGCCAGAAATGGCAGTTTTCTGTTGGGCTGGGTAAGTCTGAGTCCCCGTGGAGTTGATTTTATGAAACGTTTGTACACACCTCTGTTGGAGCAAATTATTCTGGCTGCACCTCTGTTGGAGGAAATGACGCTGCCTGTACTTGCCACTAGCAGCTCAGAAAGGAACTTAGGGCACATGTGCATGAGCAAAGCACAGAGTACCGTCTTTTCTTTCCCAGTGCTCCCCTGAGTTAAATTCCTCTGATCTCATTTTTACATTTGAGACCAAAATCATCTCCACCAAGGAAAGAGGAGACAGGAAAGTGAAGCTGAACTCAGCTCAGATCGCCTATCACCAGGAGCTTTCTATTTCCACAGATGGCCAAAAATTTCTGAGAACAGAAAAAGTATAGAGAGAATGCTGTCTAATAGATGCTCAGCATCAGCACCATTACTAGAAAATGTAAAGGACCCTGAAGATTTAGTCTGTCTGGATTCACAAAAATCAACAAAGGGCAAGACACAGAGCAGAGGAAAGCAGGATGTTCTGTCATTGGATGGATAGCTCAGGATAGCTGGACCATCCAGGTATGATCTTCCTGATAGTTGTCTTCCATGAGGAACAACTACCAACAGGTAGGACAGCTTGATGGCTCAGAGATCTCACTTGGGATTCCAATCCCAGATCCCCACTTAATTGCCACATGTTCTGTACCTCTAATCTCTCTATACCTCAGTTCTCCATGTTTTAGCAGTTACACATAACTCATAGGGTTTGGTAAATTAATACCATATAAGCCATTCACAGATCAGTGTTATCATTAGTGTACAAGGTACTGCCCCTGAATCCACCAGGTAATTCAACTTTCCATTATAAGAATAACTCAGGCATTGTCATGTCTGTTTTAACAATAAAAGAGCTGGGGCTTAGAGGTTCATATTTTTCCTGGTCGGATTTTTGAATTCCAGTCTCTATGGATTTAAAATTGTGTGTATTTCCTCTCATGATAGCAAAATACTCAACTACAAGCTTTCTCTGTGGCAACTGAAAACAGTGCTTCCTTAAGCTCTTCTGAGGAAGGGTCATATGGTTGAAGTAATCTATGGAGTCCAGATGGCAAACTTGATGAACTAGGTTTCCTTGACCTCTTCTCAGCCTCCTGAGTCAGAGCTGACGCTGAAGGTTCTTCATGGAACATGGGTGCAGCTTAGATAAACAGCTTGGGAGGTAGAGTGAAAACATTTGGAGCCAGCAAGTCTGGTCAATTAATAAGTACTTGGGCGGCATTTTCAAAACTGAAAGACCTATTGTAAGTTCCAACTGATATTATTAGTTTGAAAGCAGATCCAGCCCATAGGGTAAAGGGTGCCCAATTTTTGTATATGCCTGTTTATCATCTGGTAGTTATGGTGAAAGTGCCAAGTCTTCCAGCTCAGAAGGCAAATGGGGGTGCTCCTAGGGAGTGAAGCAAGTCTGAACCTCAAGTCTACAGCATGGAGATTTGATTTTGCCAAAAAGAATTGCCCTCAGTATGGTCAAGGTCATGATGGGAGGGTACCATGGAGTGTGACTATGTGAAATGCTTATAGTCTGAACTGAATCAGGCAAGGTGGGAGAAATGTGGTTGATGCTTCTCCAAAGGGTAATACAGGGCCATAAATGGGAGAAAAATGAACCAGTGTAAGGTTCGGAAAGTGGTTCAGAAGGCAGTGAGGAATGAAGTGAGGGCCTGGCAGCTCTGAGCTCAGCATGCCTACTGCTCAGTGTAGGGTCACCTGGTCCCTAGAAGGCTCTGAGAAGGATCACGGTGTTCCCCTCCTTGCATCCGTGAGCCTCACAGCTCTGAGCCTCTCCAGGTCCATCTGTCTTTGTGCCCGTGGCATGCTGCTGAAAATTTCCTTGGTAGGAGTAGGGATGATGGGCAGAGAACAGGCTGCTCTTGGTTGTGGACTGTCTGAGTTCGAGCACAGGTCCCCTCACCAGTGAGCTCTCTGGCAGTGAGAAAAATATTTGCTTTTGGTTTGTCATTTTTTTCTGATCTGGAACATGTAGAATACATTCAGAATGTTTCCTAAGTTTTATTTTTATTGTGTTAAATCATCAGTGTCCGAAGTTCTTTTTGGGATATCCTTTGGAGTGGCTCAGTAAATTACTGGATCCTTACTAAGTGATTCTTTTCAAAAGAACTCCAATTATTAGGTCTTGCTAAAGTATCATAGATAATCCCTTGGGGCAAAAAGGAGCATACATACAGATTTAGTTTTATGTATGATTTATTTCTTTTGTGGAATTTTGCTTTTGAACAAGTTTAATTATTTAGAAGAAATTTATGCCTGGTAGAAAAGTCACCTTCACAATATGAATAATTTCCTCCTGTGGTTTTATAATATCAGATTTTTATCAATAATAGTTCCAATTGTATCTGTGAAACAAGCAAAAGTTTGTAAAATTTAGTTGTTTACATAATCTCAACTGGTCATAAAAACTATCTGTGGTGTTCAGTCAGTAAAATGCAGGCCTTGAAAACATGAAGATCTGAGTTTGGTTTCTTTTTTAATTTTTTTAATTTAATTTTATTTATTTTTGTATGTGTATAAATGTATTGTCTGCATGCAAGTTTGTGCACCCAAGTGTCGTGCAATGTCGCGGAGGTCAGAAGAGGGAATCGGATTCCCCTGGAACTGGAGTTCTCCTGGAATTGGAGTTTCAGACGGTTCTCGGCCACCATGTGGGTGCTGGGGATCGAACCCGGGGCCTCTGTAAGAGTGGTCTGTGCTCTTAACCGCTAGGCCATCTCTCTAAAATTATTTATTTTATATGTATGAGTGTACTTAATATGTCTGCATGCATATTAAGTACAACCATGTCATGCAATACCCACAAGGACCAGAAGAGGGAGTTGGATCCCCTGGAACTGGAATTACAGATGGTTGCTACCTGCCAGGTGAGTGCTGGGATTCGAACCTAGGTCTTTTGCAAGAGCAGCTAGTGCTCTTAACCACTGAGCCACATCTCCCACTGTAGAGTTTGATTTCTAGAACTCATGTAAACAAAACAAAACAAAACAAAACAAAACAAAAAACAAAAAACAGACCCAGGTAGGATGGCAGCCACTCATAGCTGGGGAGGCAAAGGCAGGCAGAACTCACTGGGCAAGATCCAAGTAAAGGCAAGACTCTGTCTCAAAAAAAGGGACAAGATGGAGACAAATGGCTCAGCGGTTAAGAGCACTGGCTGCTTTTGCAGGGGACCTGGGTTCAATTCCCAGCAGCCACATGGCAACTAAGGATCGTCCATAACTCCAGGTCCAGGGGATCTGACACCCTCTTCTGACCTCCGAAGGCTTTTCATGGCACCTGTGTACTTAAATACACTCAAGCAAAACATGAATACACATAAAATAAAATAAAAAAAGGAAAATATTAATGGTTCCTGAGGAATGGCAACTGAGGTTGTTTTCTGACCTCCATGTGCAAATTCACACATGTGCAATCATACCTGCACATGCATGACTGATCACACACGCGTGCATACACACATAGCACAGCAAATCTGTAAGCTAGCCTTTGTCTTTTCCTTTTTTTAAAAAAATAGCGTTAGTAATGTTTAAAATTATAAAATGGATACATGTTTAGCAAGCTATAATTGTAAACATTTAACTTTCAGCCTTTGGATGAAGAAAGAGCTACAAGCAAATCAACCATTTTTAGAAGATTAATTAATGTTTGAGGCAAGACTATGGCTTCCTTTCCAAACATGGAAGAAGTCTACACCCCCCACCCTGTGAAACTAGGACTCACTGTGAGGGGAAAGGAGCCTCACAAGTGTGTGCACGTCTGCTGAAGTTCTGTATTTCTCTTGGTGTTCAGGGAAGTGACCCAGGTGGAGAGGAAGGCTGTCCATCAATCATCTATAGGCAGATGCTGAGGCAGAAATTAATTCTGACTTGGCATGGCTGGGGTGGGATTGCCCTGGGCTTTGGATGGAGCTGAGTAAATTGAACTTGTAGGGCTCTGGGCCTGGAAACCCCAGGGCATTATTATGACCTCAGGCTTGGCACTGAGGGGGTGGAAGCCGCATCCTTGTGAGATGCGTGTGGACTCTCCATGCACAGCACCCGGGTTAGCAGCAGCCTACAGTTTTTTTCTCTAGCTCTGTAGCAGTGACCAGCAAACTTTCTGTTAAGATCTTGTTGTGAAAATACTTTGGACTTTGTGGGCCGCATGGTCTCTGTCAAACAACTGAGCTCTGCCACTGTAGCGTGTGGTCAGTGCTGACATGCAACAGAATGGCTGTGGCTGTGCTTCTAAATACTCCATTTACAAGAGTAGTTAACTGGTTGTGCTTGGCTGACAAGCCATTGTTGGCTGACCCCTAGCTTAGGATATTCACAGGAGCAGAATTGTTATGTAGACTACACAAAAGTTTCAAGAGCTTTTAAAATACATATTATCGAGTCAGCCTCCAGGAGAGTTACACTGAGTGCATATCATGTCCATTTACCTCATGGTCCCTCATTATTATGTACTTTTATTTATAAAGAAAACATAAGGGAGGGGATAGTTGCACCATAACTTTCCATATGGAAAACAAGGTTAATTTGTTTGTAGTCAAACCCAAAGATTAAGAAATTGACAAATTTTTCATTAACGCCTAGAACTTGAGAATATAAGTTGTGCTAATATATGTGGATAGATATTCTCTGAGATCTAGAAACAGGCTGTATTGGACCCAGTGCTCTGCAAGAGCAGCCAGTGCTCTTAACTGCTGAGCCATTTGTCTCCATCTTGGCCCTTTTTTTGAGACAGAGTCTTGCTTTGACTTGGATCTTGCCCAGTGAGTTCTGCCTGCCTTTGCCTCCCCAGCTATGAGTGGCTGCCACCCTATCTGGATCTGTCATGTGAGTGCTGTCATTAGTAGAGGGAGAGCAGCAAAGGTCACAGGATTGTGGTTGATAATAATGTATAATGTCCAATTTCTTCCATATCCAATGGGCTGGGTAAGGTACTTTCAGACTATATCTCAGACTATGGCTGAGATCCTCATTAACAACTGTCTACCTAAAGTGAACCCTCTGGGATATTATGTGAGCCATGTTGGGTAACCTGTACAAGAGAGATATGCTGCCTTGAACTCTGATACCCACTCGCTCCACCACATATCTGCCTAATAAGTCTGAAGAACTAGATAAAGGAGTTTTCCACTGTACCTTTTGGGGAATACAGGGTAGGAGAAATTCTAGCTCAACATTTATGATTATCTTTAATATGTAGGTTCATATGTTCTTAACTATGTAAGCTTAATCTCAACCAATAGAATGTGCTCTTTAGAAGCACACAGATCTGATTTGAATAATATTTCTACCATTCCAATGGTTGTATACAGTCTTGTATGTTTCATCTCTAGTAAGGTGCTTGTCATGTAAAGCAAACATAATAACATCTTCCACTCATTGTGCTTGCATTGATCAAATCATCCCAGTTTTACACTATCTAATCAAATGGTAGGTATTATTTGTATAAACCAGGATATTGTTGCAGGTGCTATCATCATATGATAAGCCATGGAGCACTGGGTTCTGGGGAACATCAGATCTGGATTGCATTCAATCGTACAAAGATTGAGTCTCTCAAATAAAATTTCATAGGAAACAAATTGCAATGGAACTGAGAATCACCTTCACTGTCCTATTTCACGGAGTTAATTTGATTCACTGAACATGTCTAAGTACTTGAAATTGTAAGTCCTGTGTTTTATTCTTACAATGTGCACATAAATCAGAACTTAATATTAATGCCAGGGAAGGTTTCACCAGAGAGGTCTATGCAACTAACAAGGAATATTTTCATGTAGAAGTGGCCTCTGAAATGCCAGAGAGCATTACCAAAGACCACTAAAGCAATACAGCAAAATATTGTTCTCCTTGAGACAAGCAAGACTCCTCCATCAATATCAGCAGCTACACCTTAACTGCCTGGAGATACTGTGCAACAGTGGCAGCCATGTGTCTACATATATCCCAAATCTACTTGGATATTAGCTTTCTCCTTGGAGGAATAATTCATAGCAGATGCCTCTAGTGGTTAGGAGATGCTATAAGCCACAATAAGAACTTGTCACCCTTTATAGAGAAACCACAGTTCATGGATTAGCATACCATCCAAGCAGATGTGTCTATGCTCACAGCTTAGCTTGCCATAATAATTGGTACTGCTTAAATGGCTGTACATCCAATTGCTTGTGCTTTGTTAGTAGGATTAAAAAGATATCACTGGATAAGCTGTCAAACCATGAAAGGGAACAACCTGAACAGACTAGAGTCCAAAATGACATATCCAGAGAAAATAGACGGTTTTGCTTCTCACCCACTTGTGCCCCTTTCCCAAAGCCTAGGGAACAACTTGCAGAAGAGGAGGCATGGTAGAATGTAAGGGCTTCAGAGAGATTGGGGTGAATCGTGAGACTACAGCAATATAGACTGGACTCCTATTTGATCAACATGCTTGTGCATACAAGCTTCTCCAACTGGACTATGGGAACCTTGGGTTGTTCAAAATTTGGACATAGATACTTGCAAATTGGCTTTACATGAATGTTACTTACATTCATTGCTTATGCTTAATAATTTGGCTCACTTCAAAAAAAAGTGCACCAATTACCTAATTGTAGAGCAATCTGAGTAACATCAATGCTATCTGAAAACAACTGTACTATTTATATTGTAGAATCCCTTAAAATAAACAAAAGAGAAAAAATTTCAATATAACATGATAAAGTACTTAATGGGAAAAAAATTATAGGATGCCATATAGGGAAGAAAAAAATACCCCTAAGGTAGATGGGTTGGATTGGGGATAGTGTCTCATAGGGAACATAGAATGAAGGTATGAGGTATATTTGAGTGTACAGGGATGAAGCAGAAGAGTAGACAGAATGTAACAAGAAATATTTGCATTACAGGAGATGTGGTGTGAGCCAGAAAATGGCAACAGATGAGGTCAGTTGTAAATAGGATCCAAACATTTGAAGGTTGTGAAGGGCTTTTGCAAAGCAGTGACATGGTTAGGTCCCTGATTTACAGTGCTCTTCTGTGGCTTCAGTTTGAAGAATGGTTAGAGTAGCCAAACCTGAGCAGAGTGATTATTTAAGAGTACTGAAAGCTGGCTCAATGGGAACGCATGTGTGATACAGCAAACATAGTCAAATTCTCATGCCTGGAGAGATCATAGATCTTAGAGAAAAGCCCAAATCTGTCACATCCTTAGACAAATGTAATTTCTTACCGTATGCTAAATATTGATCCTTTTATTTACAGACAAGTATGGCAGTCACCACTCATCAAAGAAGCTTCTTTTGCAACAGAGACTACTACAGAATTCCACAACTGGTCACACACAGAGAATAATATCTGTGAAATGCCCAACCCCCAAATGACTCATCCAAATTGAACCTCTACACCTAAGGCTCTCAGAACTTAATGAAACAAGGGGTAGAGAGAATACTAATGCATCCCTCAACTCTCAGTGAAGCTTCCTCATGCAACAGAGTGCAATGCACACAGAAGGCTACACCTGGCCAAAGTGAAGAGAATAAGAGATTGCAGAGTGTGGGTCCCTGGGCAGGACTCCTGCATTAAACTTCCATTGTGGAAGAGGGGGTGGGAAGATAGAAAAAGCCAGGGGAGGAGATGCATGAACATAAGGAAACAAAATCTTACAGGCTCTTGAAACCTTGTCCATTAACTTAACACCAACGGTGACAACATGCACAAGACACATGCAAATTCAATCAGAGAGAAACCAGCATAGAACTGGGGAAATGGGCAGGAGGCCACAATTTGGCAAGGAACTAGAAGCAGCTGATCACTGCCGGGTGAGGGAGAGTTGATTTTCTTTAAGGAAGTGACACTAGACACTAAAAGGCTCCAGTGGATGAACTCACACTGAGTGACATTTGGGTGCTCAAATTTGACTTGATAGGTCTTAATATATCTGACAACTTGCATGAAGCATGTGGGTGGGCTATGTGGGATAAAGATAGAGAAGGGGGTTAAACATGATCAAGATGTGTTGTTATGAAATCCACAAAAAATTTGATAAAATACCTTTTTGTATAAATTCTACTATTTATTTATTTATGCATATGAATGTACTGTCTGCATGCGGGTCTGTGCACCCATGTCATGCAATGCCGCGGAGGTCAGAAGAGGGTGTTCGACTCCCCTGGAACTGGAGTTCTCCTGGTATTGGAGTTACATAAAATACTTTTTTAGAAAGAAGGTATTTCAGTAACTTTGTGAGAAGTGGTGAACAATGGAATTGACAGTAAGAAGGAGGATGCGAACCTATGCCAACAATACTAATTGGAGAAACTGGCAAAGTTCCACAGGGGCACCTGATGGGGGGGCATTGATGAGCATTTCTAGTAGTCTGAGCTGAGCACTGGGTGACTGGAGGAACCATTCCTTGATATCCGTATGGAGGACAAGATAAAAATAAGATTGTGAGTTTAGAGAGAGGAGACACTTCAGTCGGAGTTCTGAGTTGGTATTCAGGCAGCATGGCTTCTGATAACAAATTGTGCCATTTTTCTTCCTCTGTAGAATTATTCTCTCTGTTTTATTATGAGCATGATGGCCCCAAGAGAAGTTCCCACACATGCGTTATGGTATCAGAATTATGGTAGTCTCTGATTCAAATGACTAACATGAAGTCCAAGAATCTATATTTTCACAAATTTCCAGGAACCCTTCAGACCACAGTATTTCTGAGGATTTTATGTCTTAAACATCTCCAAATGTATTTTCCCAGACTCTTCTTGCTGATTATGTACATGTAAACTGGCATGCAAGACATCCTTTGGAGTACTGCTTCTGCCTGCCAGGATTCACAGTATACCACGTGTCCTCCCACAATCCTCTGCTACTCCCTCTGCCCACCACAGGAGCTGGACAGGTAGAAGAAGCCAAGTTGGTTGCCCTTTATGAATCTTACACTGGAGTCAATTCTGTGCTGTGACTCCTGCAACCTCCAAGAACATGTGGTTAATATTCCCCCCCTAGTATCCTGTAATAAATCACTTCTGTAACAGCTCATGGGGATGGAGAGTCGCTGTTTGCTTCAAGTGGTGGTCAACACATCCATAAAAAAATTGCCTTTCTTGTTGAACTCAGTTTTAGTAGACAGAGCACATCCAGGAATTGAGCTCTTTCCTTCCGTCTATGCTGGGAAAACACATCACCTCCTCCCTCTCCTGCCGTTTTCACGGATCCCACATCCTGTTACAGACGAGCTCAACAGACACTGCATGTGGACACATGAAGAAAACTCATCCAACATGTCTGTAAAACCTATCGAGGCTTGGCCGTCAACACTGCGTATTTAGGTGTGACTCCTTGCCACTCACAAGCAACATTAATTGCACTGAGACCACCAGGCTGGACCAAGAAAGGGATCCCTTACACGGCATGTGAAGACTTTTGGCGAGAGTGAAACAGCATGGGTCTTTCCCTCATTGCAGGTCTATGATCAATTCTTGGCACCCAAACCCAGAAAGGATATGGAAACCTGGTAGGGACTGCAAAGCCCTGGAATATAAGACTTATGTGCAGAGATGAAAGGCAGTAGGCTTATTCAGCCTGGAGGGATTGTGGAACAGCTTAATTATGGCCTCCCACAGTCCAGAACAAGTCCTTATATCTCCAATGAGGTAAGCCTGCTGCTGGATCCTAAGCTCTCCTACAGCAGATACATCTTATTTATCTTTTATTCTTTCCTTGGCGTCTTGGATAAATCTGTGAGTGTGATGGTCACTGGAGAAGCTGATTCAGCAGCCCTTTTTCCCACATCTTGCCATGGGAAGAGATGAATGTTGAGGTCATTCAAACCTGGAGGTGGATGCCAAATACGCTAATGGAAACTTGGAGAGGATATTTTAACTGCTATATTATAATTTTCTAACTAACAATATGAAATTAGTATACTGGCCTTACAGGGCTATTTTGAGGAATACAGATTGTTTACTTGCATTTCCAGTATGGTTCCCAGCACACTTTTTAAAGAGATTTATTTATTTTTATTTTGTGTGTATGAAGTTTGCCTGCATGCAGATGTGTGCACCATGCACATGCCTGGTGTCCCTGAAGGACAGAGAGGGTGAAAGATTACCTGGAACTGAAGTTACAGGCAGTTCTGACCCACAGTGTGGTTGCTGGGACTGGGATGCAAGTCCTCTGTAAGAATGTTTTTGGCTGGTGAGCCATCTTTCTAGCCCCTCCCAGTACACTTAAAAACATTTTATTTATTATTATTTTTATTTTATGTGTATGATTATATTGCCTGCATATATGTAAGTGCACCCATGACATGCAATGACTGCGGTGTTCAGAATAAGGCATTGGGTCCCCTGAAACTGGAGTTACAAGATAGTTGTTAGCTGCCATGCGGGTGCTGGGAATGAAACTCATGTCCTTTGCAAGAGCAGTCAGTGTTCTTAAGTGCTCTGCCATCTCTCCAATACTCCCACTATAGCTTTAAATATGCATTGAATGAGGGAGTAAATGAAACTTCTGAGAATATTTAGATAAACTATTGAAGACAGGTAAGTAGGTGATTTGAAGCTTACATTTGCCTTGGACAGACCTGGCTTATGGTAAAGCAGAAAGCTTTACCGTAAAATCTTGGATTGAAGAGACATGGAGATTCCTCTCTTACATTGGAAGAATCTTGCTTTAGAGGTTATGCACAGTCTGTGTGCATATGTATGTGTGTGTACATCCACATGACTTTATGAAAGTGCAGATGTATGCGATGTGTAACAACTACTACACTAATGACACATTTTATGCCCTTGGAAATTTGGATAATATTTAATTCATTTCTACATTTACCTTTGTCTTTGAAACACTACATGGGTGAGAACCAACAGAGATTATACCTACTTCAATCTGAGAAAGATGTTAATAAACAAAGATCAAAGATTATTACAACTCTCCTGCTACTCACATTCCAGAACATTCAGGGTTTTCTCTTGAAAACCTTCTGATAACTACAAATTAAACATTACTTTCAATCCATTATATTGCTTTAAAATACAGAGGAGTATAAACAATCTTGAAACCCTTTTCTTCTGCTTCCAATATTATTTCCTCTTCCTTAGAGGTTTATTATTGGATATAACCATAGGTAATATGTATAGTCACAGGTCTTTATAGTTTTACAAGATTATAGCTTATTGTATGTTATTTAATAACTTTCTTCATCTTTTCAACTCACTATCACATTTTAGAGATCTATTCATATCTTTATATATAGATATACATAATTTATTTCAATTTTACTATTGTAGGTAATTGGATGAATATATCATAATATATATATTCTCACCCCCTGCTGACTTTATACAAGTTTATTCTAATTTTTCTCTACTACAAGCATTCATGTTCACTTGGCACACATCTACAGAAACTTCTGAAGTACAATTCTAACTCATTTGATATGCACATTTTGAGTTTTACCATGTTTAGCTAAACCACTCTGCACTGTGATTGTAAGGATGGGTGCTCCCACCAACAGGGTCTGGAGTTCAGCAATCTCAGATCTCCAGCAACATTTTTGTACTGGCAGATTCTTTAAAGCCTGCCAAATGCTCTGGTGTGAAATGTTTCATTGTTGACTTAATTTCCACTTCCTTTATTACTGGGGAGGCTGAGAGTCTTTTCATGGGCTCTTGGCCCTTCTCCATTGCTTGTTTCCTTTCCCTTGTCAATTTTTAAGCTATGTTGTTGATTTTCCAAATTATTGAGGACTCGAATCTGTGTTAATTTTACGTATTATAAATACCTTTTCTTTTTCTTTTTTTTTTTTTTTAATTTTATTTATTTCCGTATGTGTATGAATGTATTGTTTGCATGCAAGTCTGTGCACCCGTGACGTGCAATGCCGCGGAGGTCAGAAGAGGGCGTCGGACTCCCCTGGAACTGGAGTTCTCCTGGAATTGGAGTTTCAGACGGCTCTCGGCCGCCATGTGGGTGCTGGGGATCGAACCCGGGTCCTCTGCAAGAGCGGTCGGCGCTCTNCTTTCTTTCTTTCTTTCTTTCTTTCTTTCTTTCTTTCTTTCTTTCTTTCTTTCTTTCTTTCTTTCTTTCTTTCTTTCTTTCTTTCTTTCGTCTTTTTGAGGCAGAGTCTCCCTGGCCTGGTGCTTGCTTGGCCTTGAACTCACAGAGATCCACCTGTCTCTGCCTATGGAGTGCTGGGATTGCACCACCATGCCCGGCTAATATTTCTTTTGATGTATAAATATTTCACTGTTTAAAGTTTCATTGAATTGTGTGTGTGTGTGTGTGTGTGTGTGTGTGTGTGTGTGTGTGTGTTGAGTGCCACAGGCAAAGCTGTGCTGGTTATTGCTGCTTATTCCTTCCCCACTGGCTAAAAATGCTTCCTCTCCTCACCGGTCTTTCTCCTTCACAAATTTGAGGTTATCAAGAGCTCTGCATTATGGCTTGTTGAGATAGATGGCTCTTGCTCTGCGCTATTATTTTGTTTTCATTTAATTGCTTTAACACATGTCTTACAGGACAGGCAACTATGTGGTGCTTCTGTCTCTTTTATCATTTTGCCCTGAGCATTATTTTGAGCAATGTTTATTGTTTTCATAGTCACATGGATTTTAGAAGTAGTGCAGAACTACTTATGGCAGCCAGGAATCTTTTGGGGATTTTATTTTAAATCTGAGTAAACATGTTTGAGTTTTTTTTTAATTTTAAATATTTTTATGTGTATGAGTGTATTGTCTGCATGTTTCTAAGTGCACCAATATTGTGCAATGCCTGCAGAAGTTAGAAGAGGGTGTCAGGTCTCCTGGAACTGGAGCTAAATATGGTTTTTTTGTTGTTTTTAAAATGATCACTTTTATTTTTTATTTTTATTTTTTTGGTGTTTTGGAGACAGGGTCTCCTTGTAGCCCCAGCTGTCCTGGAACTCGCTCTGTAGACCAGGCTGGCCTTGAATTCACAAAGATCCACCTGCCTCTGCCTCCCAAGTGCTAGGTTTAAAGGCGTGCACCACCACGCCTGGCACTAAATATGGATTTAACCAGCATGTGGGTGCTGGGAATTGAACTGGGGTCCTCTGCAAGAACAGCCAGTGCTGTTCACTGCTGAGCCAGCTCTCCAGCCTGAGTTTTATGATTTTTAAACATCTCCTTTATTAAAATGGTACCACTTTGTATTTATGTATATTTTGTTTTATCTTACTTCTTAAGGATATTTAGTCATTTTCTACATGTTTTACAAATGTGCATTTTAAAATTTACTCATAAATATGTTTTTCCTTTTTAATTTTTAACTTACATATAAGTGTACTTATATATTACGTATAAGTGTAGTTATATGTCTGTCAGTTCAAACATTCATCACTTCTTTATAATAAAACCATTCGAAATCTTTTCTTCTTTTATTAGTGTGTCTGAGTGTTTGGTGTGCATGTATATAAGAGTATCCATGTCCTGAGATGCTCCTGGAAGCTAAGAGAAGTGTTGGATCCTTTTGAAGTAGAATTGATGGTTGCTAGCAACCATGTAGGTGCTGCAGAAGGAACTTAGTTCTTCTGTAGCAGCAGCCAGTATTCTCAACCATCGAGCTGTCCCCAGCCCTTTCCAAAATGTTTTCTGGCTTTTTCAGATACACAATTTGTAAAAGCAGGAAACCAGAACTTTTTTTGCTAATTTTAACTGTGACTTAGTATCCATGGAATAACCTTTCCCGATACCTCTTTCCTCTCTTCTGTTGCTAGCTTCTGGTAACTACTATTCTCCTCTTAACTTCAAGATCAAAGTTCTTACATTTCTCCTGTGAATGAGACCATGAGGTGTCTTTCTTTGTGTCTTTATGTTACTCATCATAACTGATCTCCAATTCTGTTCAGTCATCACAAATGGTAGCATTTCATCTTTGCTTATAATTGAATAGAATTCCATTATATACATGTACCACTTTTTTCTTTATAGATTCATCACTTGGTGAATAATACTTTGTTCTTCTATTTGACTATTTTGAAGAGTGTTACGGTAAACCCAGAAAGGAAAATACCTTGTAAGATAATGATCTCATTTTGTTTGAATGTTTATACTGGCATGGGATTGGAATGGTGATTATGTTTTATTTGGGGGAAATTTCCACACTGGTCTCCATAATAACTGTGTTAATTCCCCACCAACGCCATGCAAGTGTGACCTTTTCTTTGCATCTTTATCAGCACTTGTTACTTTTAGTATTTTATTTTACTATTCTGTGTGTGTGTGCGTGTGTGTGTGTGTGTGTGTGTGCGTGCGTGCGTGCGTGTGGTGTGTGTGTGTGTGTGTGCTAGTGCAGGCACACTCTTAGGCAAGCTTGTGGAGGTCAGGCAACACTTGGGAATTGGTTCTCTCCTGCCACCTTGTGGGATCCAAGGATCGAACTCAGATCTTCTGGGCTGAGCATCAGGACCTCTCCCCATTGGCCAAATGCTGAGCCATCGCACAGTCCATGTCTTTTCGCATTTTGTTTATGTTTTGAGATAGGGTCTCCCTCTATCCATAGCTAGCCTGGAGCTCATTATATAGACCAGGCTGGCTCGATCTCACAGAGATCTGCCTACCTCTGCCTCCTGAGTGCTGGGATTAAAGGTATATGCCACCACACCCAGCTTTCCTTAGTATTTTTGTTTGTTTGTTTGTTTGTTGTTTGTTTGTTTGTTTGTTATGAGACAAGGTCTTCCTGTATCCTCAGCTGGCCTGGAATTCACTACGGAGACCAGGCTGGCCTTGATCTCACAGAGACCTCCTCTGCCTCCTGAGTGCTGGGATTAAAGATGTGTGCTACCAGGCCCAGAAACTTCAGTATTTTGGACAGCAACCATTGTTTCTTCTTGTTTGCTCTTATTGCCATATTACACATTTAGGGCAATACTATTGTTTTGTCTGGATTTTTTTTTCAGTATTTTTGAGACAGGTTTCCCAGGCCTGGAATCCACTTTGTAGACCAGGCTGGCCTTGAATTCACATAGCCCCGTCTGTCTCTGCCTCCCACTCCAGTGTGCTGGGATTAAAGGCATGAACTACCACACCTGGCTTGTTTTTTTTTTTTTTTTTTTTTTTTTTTTTTTTTTTT
>VZQC01000005.1:4230594-4291008 GCA_009823505.1 Rhizomys pruinosus | reverse complement strand
CCTGTTTTTTTCTTGATTTTAATGGAATGCTTTTAAGGCCTCACATTATGTGTGATTAGAGATCTATTTCATCTATGCATTACTTTCCCAGATATGTATAAAGCTTTGAGCATGATCCTAAACACACTTCACAAATATATATAAAACTTCACAATTAAATGGTATATGCCAGAGTGTGTGTGTGTGTGTGTGTGTGTGTGTGTGTATGTGTGTGCATTTTTTGGTGTGTGTGTGTGTATATGCCCATGTATATGTATGCAAGTGCATGTGCACATGTATGATACATGCTAGTGTCTTGTGCATATGTGTGGTCATTTGTGCGTGCATGCATGTGTGTGTGTGAGAGAGATACAGAGAGAGAGAGAGAGAGACAGAGAGAGAGAGAGAGAGAGAGACAGAGAGAGAGAGATTGTTGCCAAGTGTCTTCCGTTACTGCTCTCCATCTTAGTTTTGGAGAGAAGGTCTATCTTTTTATTTTATCCTTTTAGCTAGGCTGGTTGGCCAGCCAGTGAGATCTGGGGATTCACTTGTTTCTTTTCCCCCACTTCTGGGGGGTTATAGACATACCTGGCTATTATGTATGTACTGGAGATCCAAACTCATGAATTTACACATGTACAACAAGTGCACTTAAATGTACTTATACACACACAGATACACACATATACACATAATTAGAAATATCAGTGATAATAAATAATAAAATCTTTATAAAAGATGTTTACAATTTACTCTTGAGGGGAAAGGGCGGGCTATTTCTTTCTTTTCAATATACTGTAATTGCAACTTAAAGTGTTTGAGATACTGTGAGGGTCTACTAGTGTATTTCCACATATTCTGTGTTAGATAGAGTCAAATTATATGATCCGTGCATGAAATTTCTCCATAGTAAAATATCCAGCACCATTGATATAAGTGACACTATTGGTGAACTTGACCCCACTAAGCATTTGTGGCTCTTTTTATGTACACCCTTGCTGATTCTCCTTGTGCTTTCAGAGAAATAACTTGGACTCTTTTTATTTAAATACCATCATTTTTACTTTTTCTATTTCATATGCTCTCATGAAGATCCATTCTACGAAGTGCAAAATGTTCTACGCATACTCATTAAAATGAATTTTCAAATAATTGCTAAAAATAATGTTTTTAAATCTATAATTTAACATAAAATGAATAATATGATAGTCTGCTGTATGTCTACAGGGCAGCAGACTGTAGATTTTAAAGTATTCTGATATCAGAGAATAAAATATTATTTATTTCAAACATAGGTCTGTAGTACAAATACTTGACCAAATAGGACTTAACAAAAATGGCAATTGGATTCTCAAGTGGAAAATGTCAAAGTCTAGACACCCTTCATTTAAACTGTTCATCCTAGTAATGGGTCATAGTGATATCCCATAGTTATTGAAGATATATCTCACCATCCAAAAGAGCATTTATTAATGTTGATTAAATACATTGTCAGTTTGTTGGACACTATAGGAAGTACCATACATTGTCATTTAATGTTTATCAGATGATACAGAATAAGTGCTCCCATTCTCACTATTTTAAGGAACTTGCATAAATATGCCATTATCATAAGGTGATTTCCATCCAGACCTCTCTGACTAAACTACATGTGATAACCACATGATTATTCTTTGTCCATATCAAGTTGTGGAGAGCGTAATGCCAGTCATAACCATTCTCCCTGCCTAACAAAGGAATTCTGTTCCACAGCCTAACACTTTGTTTGGTTTGTACTGTTTGTGTCTCAGGTTCTTTTTTATCTTTTCATGCTGAATCAAAGACACATTTCTTTATTCTTTGGCATCTTATTTCTGCCCCCCTCTTTTTTTGGAACTGTGAACTTTTATTTTATTTTTTTATTGTTATTAAACTTTTTCCATAGGTCATACATCATTTCTCAATCAAATCTAGAATTGCTTCCCTTTCCTTGCCCCCCACTCCACCCGAGTCCCTGCACTCTGCCATACATGTCCTGTTACTGAGTCTTTCTAGAGGTTTTTTTTTCAGTTCTTTTGTTGTTCTTTGCTCCAACTTGTATTGCTATAGTATATATACATATATACATGCATACATAAATATATACATGCATATATACATACATACTCATATCACTTGAATTGGAGGATTTTTTTCCCTAAAATATGTCATGTTTTCCTTAAGGAAGTGCTCAAAGTAAAAAGACAAAAAGAAAAAAGAGAGAGTACTGTTGTTTGGCCTGTCTTCAATTCTTACTGACAAGTGCATCTACTCTGTGACTGCCACCACTTTTGGCACTCCTCAAAGCCATGAGACACAGCTTTTTAACCTTCCAATATGGACTGAGGGCTTATGTCTCTCCAAGAATCCTCCAAACCTTCAATGCCAGATGGGGACTACTGAGATACCCAGCTTGTGGAATAAACATCTAAGGGGATGTCAGCCTCATTAGAATATAGTCTGCCATTGTTGGAATACCTGGGCTGTATCATGGAGGCCAGTGCAGGGGGATCAAGACAGGACTCATGCTTACTGGACTTCATTTGGGGGACCATGGGAGGGAAAGACTCCAATGTGGAGCAAGAATGCAGGATTGTTAGTTGTTTGGGATTGCCAAGGAGGAAGCTTCGACGCCCCCTTTTTTATGTCCAGTTTCCTTTATTCTAGTTATTCCTGTTAGGGTTTATTGAAATTCTTTCATTTTCATATCCCTTAAGAAACAAGCAAAGACAAAGTATTTTAGAAAGATAAAGAAAGAGTTGGACAGATGGCTCAGTGGTTAAGAGCACCGGCTGCTCTTGCAGAAGACCTGTGTTCAGTTTCCAGCACACATGTGGCAGCTAACAACCATATGTAACTCCAGCTTCAGGGGAATCTGATGTTTTCTTTTGACCTCCATGGGCATTGCGTGAGACACATGCACTTACATACATGCAGGCAATACACGTGTACACATAAAAATAATAAAATATTTTTAAACAGAGAGAAAGAAAATAAATTGTCCTGCATTGGAATATTTTTGTTGATGTCTGATTGTATGATACCCCTGAGTCTTTGGTAGTAACTTTAGCAGGGAGAGTATAGGAGACTATGAATGGACTTGGATGATTCTTTTGTCTGGGCTTCTCTGACAGGCTATGTGCTTCAACTTCATCAAGCAGTTTTTCTGGCTGGCCAGCTGTAAGACAAAACACAAAACATGAGCTGCTTGCCCAGTGTTGAATGTTCTCCTGATTCTGTAACTTCTTTGCTGTCAACTCTTTCTTTTCTTTTGTGATGCTTAATTGAAATCACAGCTTAATGAGTCTGGGCAGTCCCTTCCCTTAAGTGAGGACTTGGTGTTATTGCCAACACATTCAATGGGAAGACAGCAATTTCTGGAGAAAAGCAAAACTTGAAAGGCAATTAAAGGTCAATAGACATGTATTATGTATATGACACTGTAACTTTTTACCTTTAAACAGATGAATTTGCTACTAAAGTGATGTTTCTTTCATCAATAATGATTTTTATTGGACAGTCTTGGGATATATTTGGGAAGCCAAATCTAGCCAATGAATTTACATCTTTGTTGGTTGAAGTTCAGAATCTATGATCTCACCTGAATTAGCTCCTGGGAGTGTGTGTGGAAAAATTTAAATTGATCTTTTACATTTTTCTTTCTTTCCAGTTTAGTTTATTGCTATGTCCTTATGAATCTGTCTTTCATTTAGAAACTATAATCCTGTCTATCATCTGATGATTAGGAATAATTCTATTTGAGCTGTTTCTTGGTTGTGGTCATGGTTCACCTTTCACAATGAGACACGGTACCATTAGAAGAGGGGATATGAATATTGGATCTGGACAGGAATGGGTTTGTGCATCTGTGTCATGTATTTAATTGGTGAGTTTGACATCCCAGTATTTCTTTTTCCATAAAATGTTAATATTTGGAATTCAATAATATGACCTGTCCCAGGAGAATTTGATGAGGTCCCATGTCCATCAGACTGTATGTCTGGGGGGAAGTAATCAGTAAGGACTGTATTTCTATTCCTCTATCTTATTTCTTCTACTCTGACAAGCACATGTCAAGAATAGCACTTGGACAAGGCCGAGTCTGTCTTTCTGTACACTAAACATCCATCCTAAGGGCTTTGCATCTGGAGAGTTCTCTCATACTTGAGAAGCTTATTTTTGACACTTAGCACAACTGGTAGGGTTTATTGAAACTAACTTCATAAAGTATTATATTGTTTCACATAGGAGACTACTTGAAAAGTTACTTAGTGGTATTTTAGCATTAAGTCTTTTTTTTTTTTTGTCCTTTTGAGACAAGCATTAAGTTTTTTTATAAGCATCTGGGGAACTCATTATTAAAGCAATCTCTAAGTTAGCATTTTTTTATTAATTTTATTTCTGTATGTGTATGAATGTACTGTCTGCAAGTCTGTGCACCCGTGTCGTGCAATGCCGCGGAGGTCAGAAGAGGGTGTCAGATTCCCCTGGAACTGGAGTTCTCCTGGAATTGGAGTATCAGACGGTTCTTAACCGCCATGTGGGTGCTGGGGATCGAACCCGGGTCCTCTGTAAGAGCGGTCGGTGCTCTTAACCGCTAGGCCATCTCTCCAGCCTCAAGTTAGCATTTTTTTATGCTTGGCTGGGGATATGGGGTTGAGGGTTTACTAAACAGCTTTGAATCCTGGGTTTGATCCTTAGCAAAACACAAGTAAGTATATACATACATACATGCATTCATACATACATACACACATGCATACACACACATAGACAGACACACATCACAAATAAAAACAAAACAAAACAACCACAGCAAAAAAGGTCTTTTTGGAAACTAATTGGGTTTGTATTCTGAGTCCAGTATCTCTTTTATTTTATTTTATTTATTTATTTGTTTGTTTGTTTGTTTGTTTTATGTGTATGAATGTACTGTCTGCATGTAGGTTTGTGCACCAGTGTTGTGTAATGTTGCAGAGGTCAGAAGAGGGTGTTGGATTCCCCTGGAACTGGAGTTAAAGATGGTTCTTAGCCTCCATGTGGGTGTTGGGAATTGAACCCGGGTCCTCTGCAAGAGCAGTCAGCGCTCTTAACCACTGAGCCATCTCTCCAGCCTTGACTACAGTGTCTATTAAGTAGTTACCCAATTCATCTCCCTGTAAATAAAGTACTTTTTAGAATCTTTGGAGAGTTTCTTTTGCTAAGAGTGCTGAAACCAGATTATTATGTCTGCTAAGCATGTTCTCCATCACTTAGTATACCTCTAGTGTCTGTGATCCTTATTTTTATGAAAGAACATTTTGCAGTGATCCCAGTGATTATGTTGAATTATTTGGGGTGATTTGTTTGTAAATTTTATGAATAAATTCAGAAACGGGTTGGTTTATATTTGGAATCTTTATAAAAGAAATTACTTTTATTTTAGATTTGCTCTAATAGTATTACTCTAGAACTATGCGTAGAAAATTTAAAATTGTGTTTATATTTTCCTTTTCAACTCACTTTAACTGCTTTGTTCTTATGAATCAAGCTTTGAATTCTAAATGGCCGTCATATTCCTGTCATCTGCACAATAAGAATAAATGCATTTGAACTCTTTGACAGTGCCATTCATGTTTGACTCCATATAGTGAGACCCAGTGCAGTCAGAGGACAGGATATGGATACTGGGTTGGGCCTAAACAAGAACATGTTTGCGCTCTGTGTCATTTATTCATGAGTGAGTTGGGCATTAAGATTTCATTGATCATAAAATCATATTCAGAAATCAATACTGATCTAAGTAGTACCTCATCTGAGCCAGAGGAAAGCTAGACCTCGGCGGCATTGCACGTCACGGGTGCACAAACTTGCATGCAGATAATACATTCATACACATATGGAAGTAAATAAAATTAAAAATTAAAAAACAAAAACAAACAGAAGGAAAAGGATAACTGTTGAGGCCCTTCAGACTAAACATTGTAAAGTTTTCACTAACATGTTGCCTATAATTCTCATTTTAATCCTGTGAAAAATTGTCCTTTCTTCATTGATGAAAAAACTAAACTACATAAGTTAATTGTCTGAAAATATTAAAGCTATTATTTGAATTCAGGTGTATTGGATGCCATTTTTTTCTAGTTCTACTAAAGTATTCTTTCTTGAGAACCAAATGCTAAAAGTAGGCAGGAGGTAAAATCTAAGATTTGTGTGGCATTTGTCTTATTACTTGGGTTCTTTAAAACATGTCTTTACACATTTTCTTGAGGCTTCATTTTTAATTTTCATATAGAATATGGATCTTCACCTTTGCTCTGAGACCAGTTTCATTGACATTTTGAAGGAATTTAATACTTTCCTTTTTCGATAGAAGGTGAAATGTGGGCTGTAGCTAAAAGCCACAGAGCTGAGTTTTTATTAAATATACTAATTTCTCTTTTATCTAGTCAGCCAATGTTTCCAACCATAATCTAATTTCCACTAAAATTTTCCACAGAGCAGGATGGTAGTTCCTGCTGAAGGAATCACTTAATGACCAGTGGTGAGTTCCTGTGAAATCATCCAAAAATTGTAATGAATGTTTAGAGAAGACTCAAGGGTAGGCTTCAAGTCCCAACAAAATAGCTCTGTGTGTTACAGTTAAGGATCCTCTGGAGGAATGGAGAAATATAAGGTGGAGTGTGTGTGTGTGTGTGTGTGTGTGTGTGTGTGTGTGTGTTTCTGTGTGTGTGTGTGTGTGTGTGTGTGTGTGTGCAGGCACACAAATGAGTGCATGAAGATGTTCATGCGAGTATGCACATAGAAGCTAAAGGTTTATGTCAGGCATCTTCCTTAATCACTTTCTACCTTATTTCCTGAGACATCTGATATATTTCACTGAATGCTACTTCAAGATATGCCCAGGGTGGCTGGCAGCTAGCTTTTGGGATCTGCCTGTCTCTATTTCCTAAATCTGAGACTGCAAATGTACACTGTGATGCCCAGGTTTTCAGGTGATTGCTGAGGATCTAACTCAGGTTTTCATGCTTGCTACTAGCACTGAATTCTCATAAATGAACTAAATACACTGTCTTTAAAGTCACCTAAATGGCCTGAGAAAACTCAGTAGGTAGAGTGACTTTTGTCCCATTCTAGTGTTGATGATACCCTAGTCCTCATTTTAGGCATTCATTCAAGCTAACGAATAGTGTAATTTGTAAATTAGTGGGAAAAATACCAGTGAGAATTGCTTAGCATGTGTGTGAGCCTGAACAACCATTTAATTTGAATTTGTCAAAAGTTCACTGCCTTTAGGCTATGGTGAGAGACAGTCTATTTTTTTAAATTTTATTTATTTTTGTATGTGTATGAATGTACTACCTGCATGTAGGTTTGTGCACCCGTGTTGTGCAATGCTGCAGAGGTCAGAAGAGGGTCTCAGATTCCCCTGGAACTGGAGTTCTCCTGGAATTGGAGTTACAGATGGTTCTTAGCCACCATGTGGGTGCTGGGGATTGAACCCGGGTCCTCTGCAAAAGCAGTCAGTGTTCTTAACTGCTAGGCTATCTCTCCAGCCCAAGAGACAGTCTATTTAAACAAGGACTTGTTTCAAATAAATCATAAGTTAGGGGAAATATATAAACAAATAATTGTGATATATTATGATGAGGACCATAGTAAAGGTAGATGAATATTACATCCATAAGAATAAGAGATAAAAGGAGTTTCTGATAGATGGGCTTTATTATATGGAAAGGAAAATTATAATGCTGTTTGTAACTGCCGCCATTCACTGACCTCTCAATGTCGATGCAATGCCACGCCTGCACATGCATTATTATATATCTTGTATATATAATAACCTTGAAGATTGTGAGGGAGACTGTGATGGTGACAAGAAAAATAACAGGGAACATAATATGAATTTATATGCGTTTATTTTCAAGACATTGTACCAGGTATGTGAATAAGTTATTTTATTTGATCATGCAAACAACTTGGTGTCAAATATTATCACTGTTTTGGAAAGGAACAAGATGGTGCTTAAAGAGTCTATACAGATTCCCCATGAACATGTACTGATTAAGTAGCTGATTCAAAACCCAGCTATCTCATTCCACAGTCCATATTCTTTTTTTAAACATTAAAAAAAATTTATTTATTTATTTATTTATTTATTTATTTTATTTTATTTTTTTATTTTTTGGTCTTTTCGAGACAGGGTCTCCCTGTAGCTCTAGCTGTCCTGGAATTCACTCTGTAGACCAGGCTGGCCTCGAACTCACAAAGATCCGCCTGCCTCTGCCTCCCAAGTGCTAGGATTAAAGGCGTGCGCCACCACGCCCAGCTTATTTATTTATTTTTATGTGTATGAATGTACTGTCTGCATGTAGGTTTGTGCACCCGTGTCGTGCAATGCTGTGGAGGTCAGAAGAGGGCGTCAGATTCCCCTGGAACTGGAGCTAAAGACAGTTTTCAGCTGCCATGTGGGTGCTGAGGATCGAACCCTGGTCCTCTGCAAGAGCAGTCGGCGCTCTTAACCACTAGGCCATCTCTCCAGCTCCCCACCATCCATATTCTTAAGTACAATAACGTAGAGTGGCTCCTGAGAGGCAGAACATCAATGAATATAAGGCAAGTAGAAAGAAAGAGGGAGCACACTCCTGGAAGAGAAAATGACATACAAATACACAGATCAAAAGAAAAATTATTCTAGGGCCTGGGAACATAGCTCATTTAGTACAGTGGGTATCTCAAATGTGTAGAGCCCCACAGAGCCCCGTGTTTTATCCCCAACACTGCATAAACTTATAATCTCAAGACGCCAGAGGTATTGGTAGGAATTTCAGGAGTTCTTGGTATTGCTTAGCTACATGATGAGTTCAAGACCAATCCAGGTTTCATGAGACCCTGTTTCAAGAAAGAAAGAAGGAAAGAAAGAAGAAAGGAAAGAAAGGAAAGAAAGAAAGGAAGAAGGAAAGAAAGAATGAAAAAGAAAAATAGAAAGTGAAAACATTTCAGGGATTCCTTTGTGAAAACATACAGTACAGGAGGAAGCAGGAGGAAATATACCCTAAAATATGCATTCATGTGAAATTACAAATAAAATAGCAGCTTAAAATCTTTATGAGTAGGTAATCTTACCTCCTGGGATTCCTCAGAATTTTTATAAATTCTATTTGAGGAGTATTGTCTTATATCTTTGGGTTTCTAACACACTTCACAACTATAGGCAAATAGCTTTTGTTGCATAAACAACATTCTTGGGATTCCTCACTTATCTCAGTGGTTTGGATTGGTTCCCATGTTGGTTAGTACTGGCAGATGACACCCAGAAATCAAAACATGAATGGTGTTGACAAGATACTGGTGAAAGTTGGTGAGGAAAACAGTCTCTGGTAAATGGTTAAAACTATCTAGACTTTCAATCTAAATGAGCACACCTACTCATGTATTTCAATTCCACATGAGAGATTAGTAAATAACATGAAGGTTGTATCCCCCAAATGAGACCTTTGGAAGACTGTAAAGCTAATAATCCATTCCCAGATCACCATCCTGATATACATTTGAGCTCTCAATCACCAGCCTTCAAAAGAAGTTTCTAATGCTG
This sequence comes from Rhizomys pruinosus, assembly GCA_009823505.1. NCBI lineage: Eukaryota > Metazoa > Chordata > Mammalia > Rodentia > Spalacidae > Rhizomys > Rhizomys pruinosus. The sequence continues at coordinate 4,281,437 of VZQC01000005.1, read as the reverse complement.
TGAAATTCACCTAAATGTATTCCCAAGAAGGACCAGATCTCCAGAGCCACAGAGGATTAAAACTGGTGCCTTATGACTGGAAAGACCAAAGCAAACTTCCTTTCAACTGCTTCCTCTTTAACCTTTCTTTTCTTTTTCTTTTTCCCATCTCTCTCTCCTCTCCTTTCCTCTCATTTTTCCTTCCCCTGTCCTCCTCCTTCTTCTCTCTCCCTTTCTCTCTCCTGATCCTCCCGTCTTTTATTATGTTTCTTCGTTTCGCTCTATACCTTGAATTTTAAAATTTGCTTCTATTTCAGTCTGCTATATTCTCCAAACTCATGTTTTGATCACAAAATACATGCTACTATTCTAGGAATGATGAATATGTAAATGAACAAAACACAATCTCCACCTTCCTGGGGCTCATGTTTAAGTGAAAAAACAATATAAGCATGAAATTATATTACCTGCAGTAGGTGTTGTAATGAAGATCTGCATTGCAAAGGTGAAGTAAATGTTCCTAGCTCAATGTCAAATTTTAGAAGTGGTGATACATGTATAGTCTCTTATGGAAATCTGGTTGTGATTCACAGTGAAACACTGCTTCCAAATGATTGCATCTTTCTTATTTTGTATAAAAGCTACATGGCAAAAAGTCAGGTCTAAACCTAATTGCATTAAGTGGCTCTGTGCTCTGTAGAAGTTCTTTAATACATTTGTTGGGAACTACAGGAAGATTCAAATTTTCTGGTGTGCTTAGGAAGTCTAAGAACATTTGTCTTTATTGGACTAAGTTGAAGGCTGGAATACACCTTCCCCCTTAGGGCCTATAAGACTTGAGGTTTCATATGATCCAACTACCAGGCAGAAATCTTCTAAAACGACCTTCTCTGCTTCAGCCACTCTTAGCTCTTACTGCTGAGAATAACTTTCTAAAGATTACTTATGGAGAAACATAGATTTTCAATAAATGATGTTGGCTCAATTGCATATTCAATGGGATATAGTAAATTAATGTCAATCTTTCAAATTATGCCGAGACAAAGGAGAACTAAGTCATACACTTATACATTATAATGCTAAAAGTTTCAGAAGAAAATTGAGGACCAAAATCTTTATTACCTGAATAGAAAAAGACCTTACATACAATACACAATTATCAACCACAAAATAAAAATAATGAATTTTGTTTCATTAAATATCAATATATCTGCTCTTGATAATATATTGATACAAAATGGAGATGAAGCTATAGACTATGAAAAAAAATGCTGTGTATTTCTCTGACAAGATTTTTATCTAGACAAAATAAGAAACCTTCCCAGCTCAAAGTTGTCAAAAATTCATAGATAATTAACAAGAGACACATGTTAAACATCATTAGATATTATCAAAATACAAACAAAAAACAGTGAAACTCCACAGAGTCATCATTATAATAACTCTAGTTAGAAAGAAAAACATCAAATTTATTTGAGAAATGCAACAACTAGAAAGACAAATGCTACTGGTGGGAATGCTTGTTTAGAAAATTAGTCTGGCAATTTTTAATGAAATTAAACAAACACCATATGATCTACAATGCTCCTCCTAGGTCCATTTCCTAGGGAAATGTAAACATATGCACACCAGGGATTCATACTTGAATAGTCATAACAGCTTTCTATGATAACTGACTTAAGTGTCCATGGATGAGAGGACAAGAAAATTGTTGTCCATCTATACATTGCTACCTGGCAGCATTATGAATGTAACTTTGAAAAATTCATTATGCTAAACAAAAGAAGCCAGAGTCAGAAGACTACACCCTTTAAGCCTCAAGTTTTATTAAATTTTATAAAAGGGAAATTACAGTGAAAGAAATAGAAAAATTTTCCCCAGAGACAAAAGCAGAGCATACCAATTTAAGACAGAGAGACACAGGTATATGCTGGGATTAGTAGAAATATTTCTGATACTGTGTTTGTAACAGTGGTCATAATAATTCATATGTCAGGCAAAACTCACTGAATATTTACCTAACATTCGTCCTTTTGGATGTTTATTAAGTTTTTTTTTCATTTATTTTTTATGTGTATGAATGTACTATCTGCATGTAGGTTTGTGCACCCGTGTCCTGCAATGCCGTGGAGGTCAGAAGAGGGCATCAGATTCCCTTGGAACTGGAGTTACGGATGGTTCCCAGCCGCCATGTGGGTGCTGGGGATCAAACCAAGGTCCTCTGCAAGAGCAGTTGGTGCTCTCAACTGCTAGGCCATCTCTCCAGCCCCTGTTTATTAAGTTTTATTAAGTTTTTATCAGGGTCTCAATATGTCACTCAGGTGGTCCTTGAACTTGGTGGGTAGTCTATGCTGACCTTGAGTAGAGTCTTGCTGCTTCAGCCTCCTGACTGTTGAGATTGCAGTATGTACCACTATTCCTGGCTTAACATTAGTAATTTTAATATTTGTAAATTATACATAAATCTTCCAGAATTAAGCTTATGTTCCTAAGTCAGTAAGGGATACAGTGTGTGCCTGTGTATTGTTAATAGAAAGCAAAGTCAAGATTTATATATAAAGTCTTCTTGCTGTCCCATGCCAACCTTCGACCTAGTTTCTCCAGTTCCACAGATCTCTGGACTAGCTTCCTAACCCAGACTAGCTAAACACCCTAATGTAGATTGCTAAATCTCTCCTAAGGTGTTCACCACCCCTATGTTGCCTGGCTCATTATCAGCTGGACAGACCTGCCTACCTAGTACTCTGGTGAGATCCTGCCCACTGCATCTCTATTCCATTCATCTCACTCACTCCCATCCATCACTTCCAGGCTAGGAACCAGGTTGGCTCTAATTACTCTGCCTCCAATCTCTGGAGTATCATCCCAACCCTTAAACCCCCTAGCACAGACTCTACTGATACCTGATCTGTCCCACACAGACCAGCTTTCCTACTAACCTGAACAGCCTACCTATTACTCTGTCTGACCATAGTCACACAGACCAGTCTACTACCCTGCAAGAACATGAAACAGGCATCAATTTATTTCCATATCTGAACCAAAGCAACCAAGCTACATTAACAATATAAACAAAACTAAAATGAATTTAATTTAAAAAATTTTATGTGTATGAATGTACTGTCTGCATGTAGGTTGGTGCACCCGTGATGTGCAATGCTGCAGAGGTCAGAAGATGGTGTTGGATTCCCCTGGAACTGGAGTTAAAGACGGTTCTTAGCTGCCATGTGGGTGCTGGGAATCAAACCTGGGTCCTCTGCAAGAACAGTCGGTGCTCTTAACTGCTGAGCCATCTCTCCATCCCCCAACCAAAATGAATTTAAACAAATGCAGACTAGAAGCTCTTACTAGACACATCGATGTCAAATGACATCCATATGCCCAAATGGCAGCAGAAAAGAAGAAATAATATGGCCACTACTTTTCAATACAGTGCTTGAAGCACTTGCAACAGAAATAACACAAGAGAAGGAAATTAAGGGAGTACTAAATAGGAAAAAAAGAGGTCGAGCTATTTCTATTCACAGAAGATACATAAGAGCTCCCATAAATCCCACCAAAAAAGTGCTAGAAATTATTTATACTTTATTTAAAAAAATTTTTTTTATTTTTAAGGGATTCTACAATACAATGACACAGTTGTTTGCAGATAACAATGATGTTACTCAGTATGTCATACAATTAAGTAATTGGTGCATTTTGCAAGTATCTATGTCCAAATTTTGAACAACCCAAGGTTCCTGAGTCCAATTGTGTTGCAGAAGACTTTGTTAGTTGCATGCAGCCAGGTGACAATCGACTTGTATCAATCAGCGTTCACAGGACTATATTCCCTAGTAGTCCATAAAAGACTCAGACCCAGACCTAAATTCGATCTTCACAGCCCTGACAACCTAACATTGCCTCCTGCTTGCGACGCAGTATATTGGTTCGCCTGGGCTTGGAGGGGCACAAGATGTGAGAAGCAAAACAGATTCCTAATTCCTTATGGAAGGGTCATTTTTTGGACTCCAGTCTGTTCAATTTGTTTCCCTTTCTCATAGGATTGACAGCTATTTTCATATGACACCCTTTCAGTCATACCACAACGAAGTCTCAAAGCATATGGATTACAGTGCATTTAAAGCAGTACCCGAAGGACGTATTGTGTCAAGCTAAGACTGTGACAATATACACAGATGTTTTGATGGTACGCTAATCCATGAACTGTTGTTTCTCTATAAAGTGTGATAAGTGCTTATTGTGGCTTATAACATCTGCTCACCACTAGAGGACATAAACTGTGGCATCCACGCAATGGTCTAGAGTATTATTCCTCCAAGGAGAGAGTAATAGCCAAATAGTTTTGGAATATAATATAGACACCGACTTGGCTGCCCCGTTCACTGTTCTCCAGGTCTGTTGAGGTTGTAGGCTTATTATTCTTTGGAGGATCTTGTTTGACCACTAGGAGACCCAATATTGCTTGTAGTGTCTGTAAGTGGTCCTTGGTAACAGCTCTCTACATTTCAGAAGGCCAGTTGTACCGCTAGCCAAGTGTAACGTCTATAAATTTTCATGCTCCACCAGTCTTCGAACAAACAGGGGACTTACTGCTTTCTCCTGCATTTACATTTATAGGCAAGGCCTTTATAATTTGGGCGAGTGGGTTTGAATCCCCTAGCAACATCTCCTACGATGAATAATCATGCTGATTCGTCAGAGAGCTTCCTGTAATAATATATTTGCTTAAATTACAACAACTTAAAAAACGACTTTACTAATTGAAATTTGGCTCTAGTTAAGGAAATATCCTTTCACAGTTTTCCTATGCCTATCAATCAGTTTAATACGTTGTGCCTGTTTTTATAGGAAATTACCCCCATAACAATTGGCTCTAGTATACAGTAGTTTGGGAAGTGTTCACATACACACATTCTGGATGGGCGTTTTATCTGTTCCTTTTCAAGAAAAAAAGATAAACCACAGAATAAAAAAAAAAAAAGGGGGGGGAGGTAGGAAAGTTTCTCAGTTTCTTGAAGGTAAACTTCGTTAGGGTTCATTATAAACAGTCAACCCCTTTATTATTCAGAGAGATGCTCATTGACCGTGTCTCAGGCAGTCTGAAGTTCCACTTTCTTCAATGTTCAGATGAGTCAACCTCTCTGTTGGCATTCCCAGTCCATTCGCCTGAGCAGCCAATAAGTTGTAATGTTTTCAGGCATTTAGATTGGTTACTTTTACCTGTGGGAACATTAAATTCTCCTCCCAATGTTAGTTTCAAGATCAGAAAAATGAAAATTATCACATAGGATTGAAACACAGAGTTTTCCAATTTGTTTCCAAGAAAAGGGATAGTACCCCACCCCTCACCCCATCCCCCTCTTTTTTTTTTCTTTTTTTTTTTAGTTTTATGTTTTGGAACCTATAGATGCCTAAGTTGTATTACACATCACCATAAGCAGGACAAAGGCGAGAGAGCGCGAGACATTTACCCAAACTGGTCATTGATGTAATGCCTACTTATTATGGGATGGATTAGGCTTAAGTTCCTTTAACTTGCGCGACAAGTAAAGAAAGTGTTCATAATGTGATATTGTGTTTTCAGAAAATTTTATATAGGAAAGCCCTTTGTATACCTTAACCTGATACAAATTATAAAAATAAGACCAATTAAAATATTTTATATTCCCATTGGTTCTAATTGTATTCACCAATTTCCAATCCAAAACTACACCTAAATTTAACAAATCTAAACAATTCACTAAGCATATTGAAATATCCTGTACTTTGTGAATAAAGCTTGGGCAGAGTTGGAACATGCTAAATAAATTTTACTAAATAAACACTTTGCTCTTTAACGCTTTATGATGGGACTAAGACTTCTACTTATTTGGTATGTAAAAATTTAAGCTTTAAAATTCTTTTTAAATTGTCCTACAAGTGAAAGAAAGTGTTACACTGTGATGTTGTGTATTGCAGAAAAATATAGAGCCCAACACAATACTAACTATGAATAAAACAACTAGAATTTTATATTCCCAGTTAGTTCCAATGTCAGTATCTAGCTCCTTTTCCTTTTATTCCCAGCACAGAAAGATACTGCATAATAAACCCATTTTGGGGGCCCCCCAGCAGTTGTGTCCAGCCCACAGATGCCCAAGTCCTGCCCTGGACCACTAGCGGAGGAGGCTTGAAGTTCAATCAAGTGATCCAATAAGTGTCCAGACTATATTGTCATAGTTTTTACCATTCACCCCAATCCAGCCCTTACAAATATACCACACTCCCCTCTTCCACAGATTGGTTTTCTTCGGCTTAAGATGGGGCACAGGTGGACAAGAAGCACAACATCTAACTTTGTCTGGAGAGTCGGTCTGTGAGACTCTAATCAGCTTTCTGCTGTTTCCTTTGCATGGCTGCCCGATTGCCCAGGGAAAAGGCTTCCAATGCCTACAATAGCAGCAACGGTTAGATATATAATGTTTTAAACACTGGCTGAGTTATTATGGTATGTCGGTATTTTGCTATAGACACAGAGTTGTGATGGTATCTAATCCCTGAATTACTTTTTTTTTCCCCTGAGAGAGATGACAAGGCCTTACTGTGGCATATATAATCTCCTAAGTGCTAGAAGGTATAATCTTGTGGCACATCCTTGATTATTTGTCCAAGGAGAGAGGCTATAATCAAATAAAGTTGGGATTACAGACATATGGCTGCTCCTGCTGCACAGTATCACCAAGCAGTGGGGTGTAGCTTGATGTTGGTGGCGGAGTTTTTCTTGACTCAGGAGACTAACCTTGGCTTTATTATTCAGTTGGTGGCCTTTGGTAACACCTCTGGTATTCCAGAGACCAACCTGTAATACTTTGTAAGTGCGACTCGATACAATCCGCCCATGTGTTACATTAGGTCATTGACAGCAAGGGCATGACCTTACCAACCTCTTTTCTTGCATATATCCCAGTTTACAGGCAATAAACCTTAACCTTGTTTTTGGGGGGGGGGGCGGGTCCCTGGCAACATCTCCTGGGCAAGGATAATCCCATGCTGCTTCATGTGCTCTCGTTATTAATTATATGAACTACTTAAGTAGTGTTTAAGTGTATTGTCTATACAGAAAACAAACACAAATAACTTTAGTAATTTCTGATACAGCCTGTCCGTCGTATAGTTGTACCATGAAATACCAGCAAGAGAAATTCACCAATCTTAAACACTTGAAAGAATAAAACCATCAGACTGCTAAGACATCAAACATCTCTGAGGACCATAGGTGTAACATCTGTTTACAGTGAGTCCTAACGAACTTTACCTTCTAGGTGCAGCACAGTTTCAATATGAGAGATCTCCTTACCTCTTTTTCACAGAACAAAGAAAAACAGGGTGGTAATGAAGTCATCCATTAATGGTAAATTAGAGCTGACTGGTATAGAAGTAATCTCTTATAAAACTGGAAAAACGGCTTTCTTCAATTGACTAATATACATAGGAACTGTAAAAAGGATTATTGTCTATCCAGAAATTATTTATACTTTAAATAAACTGGGAGGTTATAAAATCAACTTAAAAAATCATTAGCCTATCTCTATACCAATAACAAACAATCAGAAAAAGCATTCAAGGAAATCATCTCATTCACAATAACATCAAAATATATTTGGGAATAAACCTTACCAAAGAATGTAAAGATCTCTAAAATGAATATTTCATTTTAGAGAAATGAAGAAAAGAAAGAGATAGAGGAAGACACAGGAAATGGAAAGATCTACCAAGCTCATTGATTGGTAGAGTCAATATTGTGAAAATGACCATCTTACCAAAAGCAATTTATAGATTCAAAGCAATGCCAATCAAAATGCCCACAATATTCTTCACAGAGCTTGAAAACATCATCCTAAAATTTGTATGGAATAAAAATATCCTGGATAGCCAAAACAATCTTGGGCAGAAGAATTACATTGGGGGAATCAATGTACCAGATCTCTATATTAGAGACCTATAGTCATAAAAGCAGCATGTTACTGGCACAAAAATAGACATATAGGTCAATGGGACACATTAGAAGACACAAACATGAGTGCAGGCAATTGCAGCCACATTTGACAAAGGGGCCAAGAATACCCAATGTAGGAAAGACTGCATATTCAACAATGGTGCTGGGAAAACTGGATCTCCACCTGTGGAAGAATGAAATTGGACCCTTATCATTCAATGTGCACAAAAGTCAACTCCAAATGGATCAAAGACCTCGATATAAAACATGAAACTCTGAAACTTCTAGAAGAAAACATAGGCAGTACCCTCTAAGATATAGGCATAGGAAAGGACTTTCTAAATCAGACATCAGCAGCTCAGGCATTAAGGTCAACAATCTCTAAGTGGGACCTCATTAAGCCACAAAACAAAAGAAACACCCAGTAAATGAAAGATGAAACCCACTGTGGGAGAAAATCGTTATTGGCTACACATCTGACAGAGAATTAATTCCCAGAATATACAAAGAATTAAAAAAAGAGAAAGAAACATAGAAATAAATGGCCCAGTAAAAATATGGGCTATAGACCTAAACAGAGAGTTCTCAGATGAAGAACTAAAATGGCTAAGAAACACCTTAAATGTGCTCATTATCTGTAGTAATTAGAGAAATGTATACAAAAACCATTTTAAGATTCCACCTAACCCCAGTCAGACTGGCTGAGATCAAGAGAATGAAAGACACTAAATACTGGTGAGTTTGTGGAGAAAGGGGAATGCTCATTCACTGCTGGTGGGAATGCAAACTCTTGCAACCACCATGGAAAGGAGTTCTACCATATGATCCAGTTATACCATCCCTTGACATATACCCAAAGATCTCATACAACTGTAGAGATTCCTGTCCACCCATGTTTGTTGCTTCTCTTTTCACAATTGGAACAACTTAAATGTTCCTCAACTGAAGAATGGATAAGGAGAATGTGGTATGGTTACACAATGGGGTTCTACTCAGTGGTAAGAAAAGATGAAACTATGAAATATGCAGGTAAATGGATGCAACTACAGAGTGTAATACTAAATGAAGTAGCACAAACCCAGAAAAGCAAGCTTTAAAGAATAAGACTTCGGAGTGTGTGTCCCTAGACGGGATATTAAAACTCACCCACCCACTCATGGCTCAGGGACCATTGCTAAAGAGGGGACCGAAAGATTGTAAGAGTCAAGGCTGGTTCATGCACAGAGAGAAACAGAGGCTTTCAGACCACTGGAAGCTTGAACATTTGTACTTCTGGCAACGGTGGCATTCAACACAGGACCCATGCCAACTCAATCAAAGGGCTCCAAGTGGAGCAAGAGAAATGGGTGGTGGACTGGCCCTAGATTGAGACTTATTGGAGACTGATTACTACTGGGTGAGGGAGAGCATGCCTTACTTATGATCTCTAGATAGGCTGACTAGACTCCAGTGGATGAATTTGCATCAAAGGACATCCAGGTACAAATGCTTGACTGGATAGGACTTAACATGTATGGCAGATATACATGGTCCATTGGGCGGGTGGGGGGGATTGGGGGATAGCATGAATGGAAGAGGGGATCAAATTTGATTAACAACCACTGAATGAAATGTACAAAAGCCCAGTAAATAATAAATACATAAACATAAATGGATCAAAAAGTCAAAAAAAATTAATGAAATATTTTAAAAACTATTTGTCATAAAAATCAAGATCAGATGGGGCAATTCATGCTTTATGTAATTTAAAGCTTTATTTTAATTATGAACTTTAGCATTAAGTAATTATAATATCAGTGTTCAAGTTGATTATTTTATGGTGGTGAACTTTGGTATTATTCTTGATTAATTGACATTTTCTAATACACATATACCAGTTTTTAAAAATAAAGTCTTCTCTCAGCAAATGTTAATTTATCATGTGTTATAAGCAAGAAGTTGGGTGGATGATCATTGCAAAGTAGTGAACTAGAGAGCAGGTGACATGATTAAAGAAGCAATTTATAACATGAATTTTAGAAGGCAACATGCTATAGGGTATCCAGGGAGTGTTGGAGAAGGAGAATTAGAAATAAATACAATAAAAATAAATTATATATATATATATATATTTATGAAATTATCAAAGACTAAAAATTAAGTTAAAATGCTGGTGTCATATAATTTATATGTTACAGATTATTACAAGGTGTTTTGGCTGGAACTTGGAAGGGGGGAGTTGGTGGTTTCTTGGACATAAAATAGAAATGAAATAGAATGGCAAGTTCTGTATTTAGCTGAGAAATAGAATCCTAGAATTTAATGGTTTTTCCACAAGGAAGATGAGTCAAAGAAAACACTAAAAGCATATAGGGAAATATCAGAGACATTGAAATGGGAGGGAAAGAAATGGGTTGGCAGGTCTAGGAATATGATATAAATACTCTGAGTAAAACACACACCTCACACTTCAGTACACTCTGCAAAGAGCCCTGAGCAGGAAAGTCTTGAGTGTGGAAAAGTGAACTCCGACAGACATGCAGGCTTGTGAGGCAGGAGCTCAATGGAGTTAATACAGAGCAGCTCGAGATCAACCAGCTTTCCAGGAAAGCTTGCTGGTCACAAGACCATCCAAGACTTGGGGAGATGTTGGGTCATATGTTTGAATGCAGAGGAGACAGTCTGACATCTGTGGCTTCAGATAAAGGGAAAACAGTGTCTATAAAATCATAAATGGGACTCTTGGGCATTGTTAAGTATGGATTTAAAGTCGAAAAACATATATTAAGGCATTTTCCAATTCATGGTGATATTTGTTCTTTTTCTGCTGCAATTAACCAGTAATCCACATATGATAATTAAAGAAGACAGCAAGTTGAGTTATTCAAGTTTAGTGGTTTACAGGGGACTCAAAGAAGATAATTATAATTTAAGAAATATGAGATTTAAGAAAAACGCGGTTGGTGTGATGATGAATGTAATCTTCACTGGGTTATGAAGAATGTCTGAGCAAGGCATTCTGAGAAGTGAGAAGGAACTCGAGGAGTATATAAACTGAAGTTCTAGAAGGGCTACAAAATGGTATACTGGAGCTAATTCAATTGAGATAATATAGAAACACAGAGAGGGAGATCACAGGAAATAAAGAGGGTCAATATTTCTGAAGGGCCAGGATGGTAGGAGGATTATCAATGCTGAAGTCACTAAAGATCTTAGTAATATACAGGATGGGGAGAACGATTGTCAGAAGCCAATCTACAGATAATGAAGATCAGAACCGAGTCTTTAGATGATAGTGCCAACAAGGAACACAGAAAGGCAAACCCATGGGATCCACAAGTAAATACCTGGAATAAGTGAAAACTATGAGGACTGAAGAAATCTAACCAAAGGTGGCTGTTGCAAGCCAGAAGGAAATGCATTCCAATTCTTTAATGAGGTGAGAGGAAGTGCCTTCTCCACATGGATGGTCTGCATCATGTCTTCAATGGCTGGGGTCCATGACAGGGTTCCTGGGTTAATGATAAGGACAGAAATAAGACAGACTGTTAGGTGAGGCTATGGGAAACCCTTCATGTAAAGCTTCTTTGCAGCCACAGGGAGCTCCATGCACCCTCCATTCATGTTAATGATCACATCTTAACCTGAGCAAGCAGTGAAGTAGTTACATTTCCAGAATCACTCAGACCTGGATTGAATCAGCTTCTGCTAAACACTGAAATATCAATAAAGTTTTCAATAAGGTTTATGCTCATCAAACAGCATGGTATAGATATAAAGTAAATATATATTGTAGGATAATGCTATCATTACAGTTCTGGGTATTTGTGATGCCAAAGCTCCCAAAGAAAGCATTGTGCTTAATGAGATAATGTTTCAGCTAATGTGGGTGGAAGGAAAGGTGAAAGGATAGTTCGCCAAATGGAAAAGATGAAATCATTCAGTGAATGAGACCTTTATTTTGCAGGATGAATCTTTAAACCATGCAAAATGTCAAAGCAAATCTATTCTATTCTTCTAGAACAAGTGGGTTACAAGGGGCTGGAGAGATGGCTCAATAGTTCAGAGTACTGGCTGCTCTTGCAGAGAACTTAAGTTTGATTCCCGTCACTCACACAGGTGGCTGACACCCATTGGCAGCTTCAGTTCCAGGGGACACAATGCCCTCTTCTGACCTCTACAGGCATTTCACTACACAGAGGCAGGGGTGGTGGTGCATGTATCTATGTGCAAACAATAAACTCATAGACATAAAATAAAAAAATATATAAATAAAATTTTTAAACAATTTGTCTACAAATACAGAATGATTTAACTTTTCTTCTGTTGACAAGAGTGAAATGGTTTGAAAGAAGAGCCTGGTAAGTACCCTGTTGCTCCGGCTCTTCTGGATGTCCCAGCTCTGGTTGCTTAGTCTGCTTCATTTTGAGGAGAGTGCTGTTTTCTTATTAGAGACATCACTATGCAGATGTCCAGGTGCTGCAGTGGTTTCCAAGTAGGAAACAAAGATGATGTGGTTGTAGAAACTTTCCTGAACTTTGAGCCCTGATGAGTGGCCCTTTTTGTGTATCAGAAGAGTCTTCATGTAACTGAGAGATCTCTTCACTCTCCTCACACCCTATTTCATCCCAAGGGCCTTTCTATAGGAAGCAGACTGCTTGACGTCTGTGATACTTTTACAGGAAGAATGGAAGATACATTAGACAAGTTAAAACACAATTGCTTCCCTGAATCCAACTTAATCCTTCACATAAGTTTCTGGAGCCTGGTCAATGGTTCTTATAGTCTCTTGACCTAAGAGTTCTTTCCCTTCTTTTGGAATTACTTAGGTTCATTTCTTTTCTTTTAACATCTATAGTTTTTTGATTATCTTTGGTTGTTTACATTTTTTTCTCTTTTCTAAATTCTACTCTGGAATTTTATAAATGAATACACTCATTTAACTTTGGAGTGAGTTAGCAATTTCTAATACTATGAAAGCTAGCCAGTAGAGATGTTACTTCAAGGTCAGTACCAGCTTGATTTTTCCTTGTTTGTTAGGTGAATCAAGTCGGTGGTAACTTCAGCATTAGGATCTTACCATTCAGTTCAGATAAGTAACCAATCACAATGGAAATAGCCAGGATTGTTTGGGGATCTATGGGACCTCTCTGGTCGGACACTAAAACAGGGATTCAATTCATGGCGTTGGGCTTTTCATTTGCTAGTCTGTGATATCTATTAGGGACATGACCCTCTTTGAATCTATGTCAGAATGGCTGGGAGGCTAGGCTTGTTGGCCAACAAACACCAGGGACCTGCCTCTCTGCTGTCCTAATACTAGGAATACAAGTATACACCATCACTTTCTGTCTGTCACAGACATTTATGCTTATTTCTCTATGCCCAGTTTCATCAATGACCAAGTTGATTTTTTAAGGACTTCATAATTTTTAACTGTCTATGCATTAGCTTTGTAAATATATTTTTTATTTTTAAGAATTTTTAATATAATTTTTGCAATTTTCCATAAATATAATTTAATCCTTTTGAGATCTCTTCCCCTATTGACACCTCCCTTTACTGCTCCTCAGTTAATTTAATGTACTCTATCACATACAATAAAGCCTAGAGTGTCTCATGTGTGTGTCTTCAAATGTTGTTTGGTATGGTTCCATCTACTGGGGTCTGGTATCCTTGAAAGAGACTTACCCCATCCAAATAGCTGTCAGTTGCCAATAGTTCCTCAGCTAGGTTAGAGTTCTACCTACTTCTCCGTCTCTATGCTGGGATCTTGTCTGGTTTGAGCTAGCATGCATAACACCTTCCAGGATGAAATTCATTGTATTCCCACTTAATTTTTATTTTTTTATTAAATTTTTATTGAATTTTTACGAACTTCACACAATATATTTTGATCATATTTAAAACCCCTCCTCTATCTGCAACCCCCTTAGTACTCCCAATTAATCTCATGTACTCGTATATATGTAATCATATATATGTATATATGTATGAGTTATAAAGTCAAAATTTTTTTTAAACATTTTTATTTTATTTTATTTATTTTCATATGTGTATGAATGTTACTGTCTGCATTCAGGTTTGTGCACCCATGTCATGCAATGCTTCGGAGGTCAGAAGAGGACGTCAAATTCCCCTGGAACTGGAGTTAAAGACAGTTTTCAACTGCCATGTGGGTGTTGGGGATCAAACCCGGGTCCTCTGCAAGAGCAGTCGGTGTTCTTAATGGCTAGGCCATCTCTCCAGCCCCTATAAAGTCAAATTTTTATGCCGGATTTAAAAAAAATATACTTATTCTTCCTTGTTAGTATAGTGGTGAAAAAAATAAATATTTATTCTTTGATAATTTCATGCACATATACAGCATATGTTTATCATCTTCACCTTTTACTCCTTGTTAAGTACGTTTAGACCCATTTTTCACACATCTCCAAAAACTTCATGCCCTTTCCTCTTTGTTTTATTTTTTATAAACCACAGAGTACAGAGCTGCTCATGTGTCCATTGGTGTAGTGCTCACCACTGCAGCATGGTTAACTTACCAGGGGCCATGTTCCTAGAACAAACTGACTATCCCCCCAGCTGCCATCAAAGGTCAATGCTTTCTCACCCAGGTTATCCATGCTGGAATCCTGGCTGGCTTGATCTTCTGCAAACAACCACAGCCTTTCTGAGTTCATGGGTGTAGAGCCCTGCCTACACCCATGAAGACACTATTTCACAACAGTCCTTTTCCCTGCTGGTCCCTGAGGCTCTCAGGAAAGGAGTGTGTTACTCAGGTCCCACATAAGGCTGAGCACTCCATAGTTACTTTTTCCTCCACATTTTAATTGAATCGTGAATTCCTGTGCCCATTGCATAAAGAAGCTTCTCTGATAAGGAATGAGAGTTGCATTAACTTACGGATGGAAGAATAAGTATTTAGAAGTTAGTGTGATACTGTGTTCATTTATCAAACCAGTACTAGTAGGTCCTCCTTTATGGCTGATGACCTTAACAACCACAAGTTCTCTGTGAGGTTTATGTGAGTTTCTTACTCTGAAATGAAAATGATAAGCATATACTGTATACATATATGATAGTCTCAAAGAATTGAGAACTGTAGTCGGGATTAAATTAAATCAGAAAGTTATTGGTTAACCGCAGATCTACATGTCACTATTGTACCAATGGGCATATCTTTCCAGGTTGGTCATCATTGTATTTCAAAATGTTTCCAGCTGGGCAAGACTTGATGATTTTTCTTTGCTAACAGCCTGTATAGCACCTTCTAGCATTGCAAAGAGTACCCAGCAGGGAGGGAGCTCTGAGGTACAAACGCAGGTCCTGGTGCTTGCAAGTCCATACATTTTACTGATTGAGAACTCTCTGCAACCAGTGATGTGTACATGTGTGTGTGTGTGTGTGTGTGTGTGAGAGAGAGAGAGAGAGAGAGAGAGAGAGAGAGAGAGAGAGACAGAGAGAGACAGAGAGAGACAGAGAGACAGAGACAGAAAGAGACACAGAGAGACAGAGACAGAGAGGGAGAAAGGGATCCAAGAGGCAGATCTTACTGTTCCTTTGAAGAAGACTGTGAGGAGGTGTGCCTAGCCTTTAGTGTCTGATAAGCCAAAACTTGATTGTTTGATGCCTTTTCCATGTTCTGCTATTAGATTGTGAACAAAATACCTCCCCTTCTATGAGATTATATTTCATTAATTAATTAATTAATTAATTAATTAATTAATTGAGACAGGGTTTCCCTATAGAACAATCTGACCTTGAACTCACAGAGATCTGCCTGCTTCTGCCTCCCAAGTGCTGGGATTAAAGGTGTGCACCACTATGTCCAGTTTAAAGACAGTTCTTAGCCACCATGTGGGTGCTGGGATTGGAATGAGGGCCTTTGCAAGAGCAGTTGGTGCTCTTCAACCACTGAGCCATCTCTCCAGCCCTGAGATTATATTTCTATGAAGAAAACATTGTTATGAGATTATGTGAGGAAAACAATAGAGTGCCAGTCTGGTGGGAAATATCAACAAAATGGACATGTAATGCTTTTGGTATTCTTTTCTAGACAATTTTTATTTTTATATTTTTTATACAATATTTATTTTATAAACATTAAATACCTAGTAATCTAGAGAGAAAAAAATAAGTGAAATTATCTTCCTAATGAGCTAGGTCACTATAGTCAATGCTAACTCCTCTAAACAGTTTTCAGTGGATCCTTATGTTCCTTGTGTGGAAAAATCTGCTTAATTTATCATCTCTGCCAAATTCTTCTAAAAACAAAAAGGTAACAAAGCAGATTAAAAATAAAAAAGAGAAAGCTATTCTCCACGTAGGCATTTATTGTTGACATTGCAGAGTTCTTCAAAATAGGAAACTAAAGCTTTGAAACTAAGACTGTTCATACTCAGAGGAATCTGAATTGGGCTGGTTAGCTGGTTCTGGTCTGAAAGGGTTCTGTCATCTCAGAACTTTGCATGAGCCAGTGTAAGCAGGGATTTCTGGTCTGTTATTGTCTTGGAAGAACTTTCAGGTAACAAAGAAGGAAAGTCTCCAATTTTTTTTTTTTTTGGCTTCGAGCCCTTGCCCGGGTCATGTTAGTGAAGAGAGGGAGAAGCTGACGGTCCCTTCCCCTGATGTGTGAGCAGACAAATAAGGCAACAATTGGGGCCTTGATGGAGAAACCTTCTGTACATTGTAGATGAAGTCCTACTTCCTTCCTCATGAGACTAAATGGGGAAGCCTAGAGGGCCTTACCAGGACTGACCTGGATAAAGGATCTTTGTGAAGGGAAAGCCATTTATCAATGGCAGACTATTTGGGAAATGATTTAACTTCAGTCCCTCTGCTTCTTATAGCAACATTTTATATATCCAAACCCACAGTCCTGCCTTTGCCAACCACTGTGCAAACATGCATACTATGCTGATCTAGTGATTTGGTGGTGGTGGTGGTGGTGGTGGTGGGCTTTCTCTGGGTTTCCAAATGTTTAATTATTATTATTACTACATTTGAGGAACTAGAGAGGAGAGAGCTTAAAGAAAACTTGAAAAGAGAAACTTTTTTTTTTCAGGGATTTTAGCCAATGTTCCAAAGAGCCATCATGATGAAATAGAGCAGTTCAAGTGAAAACAAATTGAGTTTGGAAAAGAAAATTCCCTCCACCCAGTGGCAGTTGGAGCTTCCCTTCGGAGTTACTTCTGACTTCCTGGAGCCATATTTACTTTGCTGAACAGACTAAATCATTTAATTTGTCAGCTTCTTATTCCTGCCCAGCTTCGCTCATGGACCATTTCCAAGGTTACAGGGCTCACCAAGTCCTCCACTGGTCTGAGTCACTCCCCGGGGACTACTTGTCCATAGGGTGAAGTTCTCTGTCCTAGTTCAGCACTGCTAAAATTAAGGGGAGAGCATTTCTATTTCCATTCATAAAACAGGTCAGAAAGATCAGATAATAGCAGTAGCTAGTGCTTTTGACGGTTTTTTAGGAACAGCAAGCTCCATGCCAAGAGCTTTATATTCATTAATTTATCAATTCTTTAAAACCACTTGATAGTGACACTGAATGTTCTTTTCACTCTATAGACAAGGCACCTGGGATCCAGACAGAAAACAATTTGATTAACGTTATGGAATAGTATAGTATTTTGAAAGCAGGTAGTCTGGGTTGACTTTAATAAACTTGGGTCTTAACAGTCATCTCTATATTTCTGGGTATGTTGAATATTATTACACTTCCCCACTGACTGGCCCACTAAGCACTGGGGTGTGTGCTGCATGGTGTAAACTCAGTGACACATTAGCTGTTTGGAGGGTCTCTGCTCAGAAAGAGCTGAAATTTCAGGAAAAGAGATAAACACACAGACTACATTATCAGGACAAACTGATGGTGTGGTAAAATCTAAACAGACTAGCTGGGCGTGGTGGCACACGCCTTTAATCCTAGCACTTGGGAGGCAGAGGCAGGCAGATCTTTGTGAGTCAAGGCCAGCCTGGTCTACAGAGCGAGTTTCAGGACAGCTGGGCTACAAGACCCTGTCTTGAAAAAAACCAAAACAAAAATCTAGACAGACTATAAAAGAATGAACCATTAGGTATGACTCTGAGAAAGAAGGAGACCTTGCAAGGGAGCAGATAACACTTTGCTAAACACTGAAGCATAAAAGAAGTTTATCTAATGCATTATTGACACAGCGACCAACAGAGGCAAAGGAGTCTAGGCTTCATCTAGTGTCAGTCAAAACAAAATTGGGCCAAGAATGCTAATCACTGTCTACTTTTGTTAGCTCCTCTGTTATTAGGTAAAACAATATTTGATTTCACTGGGCAATACAATTAGTAAGAAAATTATATGCATGTTTTCTGAGTCTGAATGATAAAACTATTGTTGAGCCATCTTTTTTATCTTTCTGTATATTGTGGCACATAGAACTCCTAAAACTTGGAGAAACATTACACACCAGGCTAAAGGAAACAAGGATTTCTCCACAGTAATTACCTGTCAGCCCACACCCCTGAGCCCGTTTCACAACTTTAGATGGGGACACAAATAAGAAACTATTTTTTATTGTATTATGTTGTGGATTTGGGGAATTTGCTACAGTTCTTCATCTATCTTGATTAATCTTGGGAGGTCAGAGCAAGGGAAATGATTACTTAGTCACAGAGAACCTTATGCATGAGATGGAGTTGAGAATTACTTGCAAGAATATTGGGGATTTTTGAATAGATATTAGCAAGAATGTGTCTCATGTCTGTGGTTCAGAAACTTGTGTGTACAAGGTCAGAGCTACGGTCAAGATGGTGGGAATGGAGAGTGGGGGTGTACAGATCATGGATTGTCTGTGCTTCCCCCTAGGGTGGGTCCAACACCTATCATCTTGTTTAATTTTGGTTCAGTATAGACTTTGTAGACAGCAAGTACTTATAGAGCACTCAATGCACAAAATGGCATAAATGTGGAAAGGGTTTCATCACAGCCAAGTATTTCATATCAATCATTTTGCTTCCTATTAACACACACCAATATCTCATGTAAAACTCACCCCAAGCCAGGAAGTATATATTGTGATTGCAATAAAATCAGCAAGGAAAAAGCGGCTTAGGCTAGCTGAACTGTTTCCTTCAGGGACTGCAGCCATTATATTCCAGAACTAAGGACTGAACTCAGGCTTTTATGAGAGCAAAGATTATACGATCATGTTACCTCTTACTTTCCAAGTGATCTTTAAGTGTGTGTGTGTGTGTGTGTGTGTGTGTGTGTGTGTATGTGTGTGTGTGTGTGTGTGTGTGTGTGTGTGTGTGTGTGTGTGTGTGTGTGTGTGTGTGTGTGTTGGGGGCATCTTTCTTGAGTTTAACAATTTGCTTCCTAGAGAATTTCTTCTGCAGCCTGTTGTTCACTTAGCTTCTACTTGGTATATGCAGGGACAAGTAATGCCTTCTCATGCCATAGTTTCAATGGGATGTAGGACCCTTTGGGTGGTCAGATATGCTGAGTTACATTTTCATTTCCCAGATGAAAGAATTCTAGGCTCTAAAAGAAAGAAGGGAAAGGTTAGCCTGGGAGATTCTCTGGGAGAAGAAATGTAACCATTTAAATTATCCTTGCAAATATACAATGAGGATTTCCAAGGCAAACCACTGATGGCTGGCAGAGTCTTTATCTTTGGGAAACTTAGCAGCATGCATTCTGTCAGTCCAGGATTATTTATAAATAAGTCTGGAATCTAAGGTCTCTGAGTCTTATCATATAAGTCCTGCAATTACTGGAGAGTAAAGTGAAGGTATTTTATGATCCAAATAGCAGACCTTGGATCTAGATTAGACACAGTAATACTCTGGCAGGAAATAGCTCAAAACATGTGATTAGCTACCCTGAGCCCTTCTCCCCCCACACTGTCCTTCTGCCTTGCATCAACTTGTACATTCAGAATGATTGGTAAAGTTTGATGCTTAATGAGACATTTTATTTTTATTACTCTAATTTAAGATCCAATCTCCATGTTATCTCCAAAGAATACAACCTTTTCTAAGATCATGCAATTTTGTTGAAATGGGAGATCCACTCTCAGACATATCATCTTCTATGTTTCAAACTAGTACAGGGTTGAAGTTGTACCTGTGTCTCCAACAATCTCATCTCTATCCTCTCAAGTAGTGTAGAAAGATGTCGATGATGAGAGTGATGATGATAGTTATTATAATGGTAATCAGCTCCACAGTGATAGAAATAGCAACTACCTTTAATTTCTTACAATGTGCCAGACATAATAGCACATGGTATGCAAAAGCAGTATGAACCAAATAGGTGCACAGAAACTCATGTTTCATATAAATTAGACAGGTAAAGAACTGTTAGTAAGTTAAATCTTATGTAATTTCCCACATTCAACCTACAAATTAGCAATTTAATAGGACTCGACATAAAGGTATATGCCAGATTCTTTAAATTCTGTGGTTGTAGGGGAGATCTGTTTGAGGATCCGAGATCTGAAAAAATAAGAAGAGCTGGGCACATAAAAATCAGATGAGAGAATACCTCATGGCTCATAGGAGGAGACCATGTTGTTACTCAAGCACCAACCAGTACTGATAGAGTTGAAGAAGAGCAGGTGTGACAAGTTGGGGTTGGGGTCAAGTTTGGACAGATAAGCTTGGTTTTATAAGTAAGGATAGAGTTTGTATTTTTAGCCTAAGTGCATTTTGATTGGGGTTGAAGAAGTAAAAACAAGATGAGACTTAAATTTTAAATAAATCTCTCTCTCTAGTTGCCAAATGCAAAATGGATTATAGGGATATAAAGGTGGTAAGGAGGGCATGTGGGTTGTTAGTGTAATTAGTCAGGTAAGAGCTAATGGAGGCCTAGGCTAGAGGGATAGCAATAGGGTGGAGATAACTCTGTAAATGGGACTCAGTTGCTTATGCTAAGCAGAATAGGGCTATTTCTGATACAACTACTTTATGTAGCTCTTACTGGTGTTTTAGAGAATGTTTGCTAATAATCACTCAGCTCACAGAAGGCTGTGGAAATAGACAACTGTTTGCATGAACTTTGATACGTGATTTGCAAAAAAGCCAGTAAGACAGTATAAGTTCATTCTTTCCTTTTTGCTAGAAAAGGGTTTACTTTGGGTGGAAGGGGACATTTGGTAAGAGATGCTTGTAGGATCCCTGTTACTCAAGACGCTGGTATAGAGGAAGCTTTATACACCAGATCTTGTATACTCTTCTCTAGAAAATGAAACTGTTTTCAGATCCAGAGATAATTAGACAAAGGTCTCCCAGCTGCAGTGAGCTGCAATGAGCAGAAAAGAAGGGCTATGATGGGCAGATTCTTGGCATAGTTCTTCAGGATATACAAGGGTTTGCCCAGTGACCAGGAGAGCAGGGGTCACAGAGGAACACTGGCTGGGAATTAATTGAATGATGGGGAGGAGGAAAAGGAGGAGAAGAGGAAAGGGAGATTGGGATCTGGGACAGTGCCCGGACTGCCTTTGTAGATGGGTTCCCTAACAACATTTTCTCGGGGAAGTCAAGGACTGATTGAAGCTTCATTCAGATTCTCTGAATGTGCCTTAAGGAGACAGACTAAGAAATGATCTGATGAAATGCACGGGAAGCAAAACTTGGCAAGGTCAGAGTGGCAAATCTGCCAAGAATATGGGGGGAGGTCTTGCCAAGATCCCCTTCCTCAGGACCACCCTGGATGTATCCGGAGAAATCAATCAATTGGACGGGACTGGATGGCTCCCACAGAAGAGCAATGGGGGACCCCTGTGAAGGTTGAGGGGTCTTCCATTTACAGACAGGATTTCGACTTCAGCAGAGCATTAAGACGGGTCAGTGAAGGCATGGGGCTGGCACTCAGCATCTCTCAATATCCTGTGGGTGTCTCAGAGGTGCCAAATGCTATGCTCATTCCTGGAGGGTACCCAGGGAATAACAGCCTTCCTTCCTACTTTGTGGGACGGCCCTGGAGCAGGGAACGTGACATGACTTCAACACCACATCACACTGAGGAAATCTGCAAAAATCATGTAGAGAATTCCCAAACATGAAGTCCACAAAACATTCCCCATCCCTACCCTTAAGCGACTGCCATTTCCGTGCTATTTCTTTCCTTCCTTTCAGATTAGGGACATTCTTATTTCCATTCTTCATTCTTGCATGCAGCCAAGCATATCTTCATCACCCTCTTCCAATGGACTGTACATGAGGTCACCTAGCAAATTTGTTACAATTAAATGTTGGAAATTGCTTGACATATATAACTTCTTTTTTATATGTTAACTATTACCAGTACCTCTAAGCAGTGTTTTAGCAACAAATCAAGACTTTGGAAAGCTTTTTACAATATCCAAATTGCTGTTTCTAATATGTCTCCAAATCTCATTCTATGTTTGTAAAGTATCTATCCCTATCTCCAACTCAGAGATGTGAAGCCCTGCCTGATGCTACAGAGCAAATTTTTTGAAAGAGAAGGACCTGGACTCTCCTAGTCTCTATCCAGCCTCCTTACCCCTGAACACACAGACTTCATTGTCTTCTTTCCTTAGTGGGCCTTTCCAATAGGTGAAAGTGGGAAAACCGCCCTCTTGTGTTTCCCACATTCCCCCAAGAGTGAATCCAGCCTCTGCTATACTTTTCTTCAACTGAGCTGAGACAATCTCTCATCAGGAAAAAATTTATTTCTTAACCTTTCCAGGCTCATTGGTTGCCCTTGCCAACCTTGTGCTTTCTGACCCAATATCCTCAGTTCCTCCACAACGATTCATGTTTTAAAAATATAAAACTTATTTCCCAGTACAATCTGTTTCTTTGTTGAAGCTTTTTCCCCCTATTCAGACTGTCCTTCTCTGAATGGAAAACTTCTACCTCTACCTTACAAGTGACTTGAAAGGGCCATCCAGGCTCCCACCTTGCTTTTCTGTCTGCTACCCAGCATCACACTTTGTACAGCCCATTCAATTGCTGGTCCTCTTTGATTGTCCCAGGAACCTTTGAGAACAGGGAGTTTCTAACTCCAGCATTTAACACAGGCTAAAGCCTCACAGCACTGGATACTCAAGAAATATTCCTGCCCTGACCTCATATCATAAACTACACAGAGATCTTCACATTTATGGGCAAGTGGTTTTTAATTAACCATTTTCTTGCCTTCAGAACCATTTTCATTGGAATTTTCTTATAATCATATATTACTTTTTTTGGGTCTTTTTGAGACAGGGTCTCCCTATAGCCCCTGCTGTCCTGGAACTCACTCTGTAGACCAGGCTGGCTTTGAACTCACAAAGATCCACCTGCCTCTGCCTCCCAAGTGCTAGGATTAAAGGCATGCACCACCACGCCTGGCTATAATCGTATATTCCATACAGATCTTAAGTCTTCAGTGATATGAATGTTGGGATTTGTATGGTTTGGGTAACTGCCACCTCAAACAAGACATGCAGTATTTCCCCCTGTTTTCCGCTTGCTTCTAGCTCACAAGAACACTCTTATGAGACCTTAGCCAAGGCATTGATACCAGTTTTAAATGACATCTGAATCTAAGCTAACTTCTTCAAGTACAGACCTAAGCTTGAGGGTCCACGACACCATAGCCAACTGGAAGGACAATGACCAATGATGCAGAGATCAGCTTTGCTCTTCTGAGGAGAAGTGGCCCTATTGGAGAGGTGTCACTAGCTAAGTGAGGTTTTTCATCCCTCTCCTTCATGGTCACTGGTCAGTGCAAAATCCTTCCTGCCCATGGCCTATGCAGAGGAATCCCAAGGAATCAAAATCAGCCAGGGGCAGAAAAAGAGAGCTCGGGGTCTTAAATCATCCTTAGGCTTGTGGCCTGGTTTTCATTTGGTCCTGAAGGATGTCCTTTCCTTTCTTGGACTGTGAGTGAATGTTTCTTTTCCTGCTGATTTATGGCCTCATATAAATTAACAAGGGCCTTTCAACTGGGACCAGCACATCCCAAAGGCATGAATCTTCCATATGTGATTCCTCCCTGAGGAAGCCAGAGTTAGCTCTCAATTACATACAGTGATGGAGACACACGGTGGCTGAAAGCCAGCAGATGCTGCTTATACTCCAGCTGGAATTGTTACGTAAAGGCACATTTGAGTCCTTGAAGCAAAAAGCCTTTGCCTGCTTTAGGTATAGAGATTTTTTTCTTACCATGCCCTTAGTTGCATTAAATACAGATTATCTGAAGATCTTCCATGAGAGGAGAGAGAGAGAGGGAGAGAGAGAGAGAGAGAGAGAGAGAGAGAGAGAGAGAGAGATGCTGCTTCCTCTAAAGACATCCTAGCTAGTGGTAAGGCAGAACCATTTATAACTGCGTTAGAAGGTAATATTTTCCACTTGTTGGGGAGTTATTTTTTCAAATATTTTAGTGACTTAGGAATCCAGGGTCATAATCAAAAGGAAAAAAATCACAAAATTATGAATTTTACTAGGACCAATGATAAATTTCTTTGATTCATTTATTCTTTCACTTATCTAAACAATCACAAATAATAGTAGGTACCAGACAGTGTGATGTGGTCCAGGGACAATGTAACAAAAAACATGTAGTCCTTGTCCTTGGGAGCTTCACAGCTGTCATGACTGATTTGTAGGCTGTGGCCTCTCCAATTGTACATCACCTGAGCGCTGATGCAAAGTGAAAAGGATGTGCAATGTTTGAAGTAGAAAATGTACTTTTGGACTCTGTCACTCTTAAATGATTTTATTTTTTCTTACTGATGGAAGAGAATGTAGGTCACAGTTGAAAAGGCTCAGAACCAGGAGGGAGAAGCCTGATGTCCATGTAAATGCTTGCTCATTAGAGTATGAATTGATGAACATATCACCTTACTTTCTCAGTATTGGTTTTCACATATATCTGTGGGCAGTGCTTACCTGGGATGCTGGCAATTGTGCACATGTTTAGTAAGAACCTTCCACTGCAGTGTTCATTCATTCTCCTATTCTTTGGCTGCTTTTTCATTTTTCTGCAAAACAGCCATTCATGAACTGATTTTTTTTTCCTGTGGTTTCTGTAAGAAATTACTAATGATCTGGTAGCTTCAAACAACAGAAATGTATTCATTCTCATTTCTTGAACTCAGGACTCTGAAATCAATACCAATGAGCTGTAATCAAAATGTCGTCTGAGAGGCTGACATGTCCCTTGGGAGGCTCTCTCTGGGAATGTGTTCATTTCATAGTTTCTGGTGGCCACCATCAGAATGCATTACTGAATCTCTGCCTCCAAGGGCACATTGCCTTTTCAGAGTGTGAACTCTCCAGCTATGTTTCTCTTAAAATGACACATATGTGTTCCATGGAGGGCACAAGATAATCTTAAGTGCAGATCTGTAAAAATCACATCTGAAAATTTTTTATGTTACCACATAAGGTAATATTCACAGGTTCTAAATACTAGAATATCTTTTTTTCAGGGCCATGATTCAACTTATCATATCATTAATTCATGTTTTTGCCTGGAAGTTTGGGAACAAGCAAAGGATGTAGACTAAGAATATAAGATTTGTACTTAAAAGAGCCCAGTCCTGAGTACCATCTCTGCCATTTCTTAGCTGTGATCTTGGGCAAGCTACTACAATTATATTAATATATGTCATTTTCTGGATTTTTTTTTTGTCGCTATAGGAAAATAAGTGAAACTAGGTACTCTGTAGGGAAAAGACATTTAGTTAGCTCCCAGGCTTGGAACTAAAGATCCAAGATTGGGCTGCCTTACCTGTTCAACCTCTGACATGGAGACCTCATGGTTTATGGCATCATGAAGGAAGTTGTGGGAAAAGAAAAGATCACCTGGTGCGATAGACAAACAGATGGGGATGCAGGGGTCTACGTTTCTTTTCTCTAGCAATGTACTCTCATGAGAATCAAACACAGTCCCACCTGAACCACATTAAACTCTTCAGAAGGCAGAATCTCCAAGTACTTAATTAGTTTGCATTAACCCTTACTTCTTAAAGATTCAGTTCCCTTTTAATCCTGCCACAGCAAGGACTAAGAGATCAGCCCAAGCTGATATAACCATAGCATCCAAACTATAGCAACACGCATGTGATATTACATGAACACATTATGCAATACAATTAGTTCTAAGTATTTAATGGATCTCAGAAAAAATGTTACTCTTATGTTTATAAACTGCTTACAGTTGTTGGAAGATCTTGTGTCTGCCACTGAGAAACTCAAGATCTAGGTAAAAATGTGGAATAAACAGCTTCAATGAAGCTTGGCAAGTTCTATAAACAGGGGAAAAGTCAGAGCTTTGATCATCCAAAGTCAGAGCTTGTATCTGCATCATAGAAGGGAGATAGTTCCAGGGAAGAATATGGATGGATAAGAAATAGTTGGGACTTGAGTGCACAGAGCTTAGATCAGGGATTTCCCAGGACCACCTGAAGCACAGGGAGTGTCCAAGTGGATTTTTTTGAGAACCTTTAGAACAGAAAAGGAAGAGTGAGTTAGACTTCCAATAGAAAGCCTAAAACTGGGGCTGGAGAGATGGCCTAGTTGTTAAGAGTGCCGACTACTCTTGCAGAGGACCCAGGTTTGATTCCCAGCACCAACATGGTGGCTGAGAATCATCTGTAACTCCAATTCCAGGAGAACTCCAGTTCCAGGGGAATCCAAGACCTTCTTCTGACCTCTGTGTGCATTGCATGACACAGATGCAAAAAACCTACATGCAGACAGTACATTCATACACATAAAAGTAAATAAATAATAAAAAAAATTAAAAAAAAAAGAAAGCATAAAATGGAAACAAGTAAACAGTCCGTAAACAAGGAGAAAAATCAGTCAAAAAAACAATGAAGGCATCTGAAAGAAGCAAGCAAAGCAAGCCTTCAACTCAGTGAAGAGGCATTTGGGATTCCCATTGGAATACAGGCAAAGAGAAACCCACATGCCAGGGACATGACGAAGGTACAACATGGGAAAGTTGCAGGATAATTCCACATCAAGCTCTACCAACCCTGTGGGAAATTCCCACAGTGGGATCCCCCTGGGGATGGCTCAGGACATAGATCTTAGAGGAACAATTTTAGACATATTTAAAGAAATCAAAGAATATAAAGAATAAGTCAGAAAACTAAGGACAGAGAATGAAAAACTCAAGAAGGACAGAGAGAGAGAGAGAGAGAGAGAGAGAGAGAGAGAGAGAGAGAGAGAGATTGACAAACATCAGCAAGAACTAGAGGGAGAAAATGACAAACTCCAGAAGGAAGTGGAAACACTGAAAAGATCCCATTTTGAAATAAAAAAGGAAACCAACCAGCAAAGCTACAGGAAGAGATTGAGACGCTCCAAAAGGAAGTGGAAATACTAAAGAAATCACAAGATGGAATGAAAAAGGAAATTGAACACTCATCCAATCCATAAGAAAGGAATGGAAAAAGTCTCAGAAGTAGAATGGAGGAAGCAGAACAAAGAAAATCAGACTGGGAAGATAACATAGAACAACTAAAAACCTCAAGTAAAGATTATGAAAAATTTAAAAATACACTAAAGTGGAAAAACCAGGAATTGTGGGACACTATGAAAAGATCAAACCTCTGCATCATAGGGATAGAGGAAGGAGAAGAATCCCAAGAAAATGGTATTGATCAGATCATCAACAGAATAATCGATGAAAATTTCCCCAAACTAAAAAAAGACAAACCAATACAAATACAAGAAGCACATAGAACTCTAAGCAGACAAGATTAGAAAAGAAACTCCCCATGCCATATCATAGTTAAAATGCTAGATGCCCAAAAGAAAGACAAAATTCTGAAAGTCACAAGAGAAAAACAACAAGTTACATACAAGGGGAAACCCATCAGAATTACAACTGACTTCTCAGTGCAAACTATGAAAGCAAGAAGAACATGGAGCAAAGCCTTCCCAGTATTAAAGGACTATAGACGACAACCCAGGTTACTATACCCAACAAAAATGTCGATTATAGTTGAAGAAGAGAGAAAAATCTTCCATGACATAAACAAGATGATAGAATACATGTCCGGAAAACCAACCCTTCAGAGAATACTTGAAGCAATTCAAAGGATAGAAGAAAGGAGCAACTATCCCCAGGCACCTAGAAAGAGAAATCAATAAAAGCATAGCTGCAGAAGTAGAAACCTAAACCCAAAATGCAAATGGATAATAAGGTGAAAGGAAGCAGCACGCATCTTTCAGTTATAACCTTAAATATTAATGGACTAAGCTCCCCAATCAAAAGACATAGACTCGGAGATTGAATTAGGAAACAGAACCCATCTATATGCTATCTACAATAAACACATCTCACCCTCAAGGATAGGCACCATCGTACAGTGAAAGGACAGAAAAAAAAATATTCCAAACAAATGGTACCAAAAAAGAGAGCAGGTGTTGCTATTTTAATATCAGACAAAATAGACTTCAAAGTAAAAGAAAACAGATGAGACAAAGAAGGCCATTACATTTTTATCAAAGGAACAATTGACCATGAAGATTTCACAATCATGAATATATATCCACCAAACTCTTGTGCAACAAACCTTATAAAGACAAGGACCACAAGGAACAGATTAACCCCATTACACTCATAGTAGGGGACTTCAATATCCCACTGAGCCTTTCGGACAGGTCAACTGGACAAAGACTAAACAAAGAGACATCTGAACTGAATAATGATACACCAAACGGACCTCACAGACATCTACCAAATATTCCACCCTAATACCAGAGAATACATTTTCTACTCAGCACCCCACGGAACATTCTCCAAAATCGACCACATACTGGGACACAGAAGAAACTTCCACAAATACAAAAAGATTAAAATAATTTCATGCATTCTATCAGACCACAGTGCAATAAAGTTCAGTATCAACACCAGGATAAGCCCCACTACCTACAAGAACACATGGAGACTAAACAACACACTCTTGAATAATGAATGGGTCAAGGAAGATAAAGAAATAAAAGCATTCCTGGAACTGAATGACAATGATAAGACAACACAACAAAACCTATGGGATACTTTAAAAACAGTCCTAAGAGGTAAGTTTATAGCCCTGGGTGCCTACATTAGAAAAACAGAAAGAACACAAGTGAACCATCTAACACTGCAGCTAAAAGCACTTGAGAGGCAATAACAGATGAACCCTAAATGCAACAGACAGGAAGAAATGACAAAAATCAGAGCGGAAATCAATGAAATAAAAACAAAGAAAACAATACAAAAAAAATCAAAAAAGAAATAGGTGATCCAGAAGAGAAGGTTTAGATGGGACAACCTGAGAAAAGAACGGTCATGGCAGCATGTAAAGCTTATTGTATCTGAGAGTGGGGTCAGCTTCTGGGAAGTGCAGAAGACTGATGTACACAGGGCCCTGCAATTCATAACTACCTAATATGGAAAGGGCCCATGATCTGTGCAAATTTTACACTCTGCTTATAAAAAAGACCATGGCCTTGGCAGTACAATTATATTTAGCCATAAAGAAGAAGAAAATTATGTCATTTCCAAGAAAATGGAAGGTCATCATATTAAGTGTAATATGCCAGACTCAGAAAAATAAGTATCGCATGTTTTCCTTATATGTGAAATCTAAATATGCATACATGTATACCTCCCTTTACTGCCCAATTTAATGTACTGATATATATATATATATATATATATATATATATATATATATATATATATATATATATATATATATATATATATGCCTATAGAGTCTAATTGGTGTCTAATTTGTGTCCCTAAATGTCCTTCAATGGGAGTGCATCCATTAAAGCCTGGTTACCCTTCTAAGAGTCACGTCCTTGAAAGAGAGGGACTTTCCCAGTCTCAGCAGTCATCAGTTACCAATAATTCCTTATGGAAGCTTGAGGTTTCTCCTCTACTTCCTCATTTCTACACTGAGATTTTTTTCTGGTTTGTTTTTGCATGAGACTTGTACATGCCATCACAACTGCAATAAGTTCATATGAGATGAGTGACTGACTAGTTGTGATTGAAAATCAGTTTCTTTGTGGTCAATCAGCATCTCTGACTTACAGTTTTCTGCCCACTCTTTCACGATGTTTTCTGTGACTTGGGAGGCAGAAGTGTGATGTAGTGTCTTATTCAGTGATAAGTGCTCTGCAGCCTCCTGTTCTCTGCACAAGGAAGCTTCTCTGGTGAAAGTTGTGAGATGCATTAATCTATGGATTAAAAAAAATAAGTGCTGGGCATGGCAGCTCATGCCTATAGTCCCAGTGCTTGGGAGGCAGAGACAGGCAGATCTCTGTGAGTTCAAGGCCATCCTGGTGTACAGAGTGAGTTCCAGGACAGCTGGGACTAAAGGGGAGACCCTGTCTCAAAAAGACCAAAAAAATGTCACAATTGGTATTGAGCAATGAAAATTATGTGGCCAATCCTCATGATAAGAAAAGGATTTTAGGCTTTTTCTTCATGACAAAAAAACTTCTATTAAATGACTTTAATCAAAAGAGAATCAGATTTCAGAAAGCCATTCTCAACTTGTTTCTAGGAAGTGGGATATATGTGAGTCCATGGGGAAGCATTGACAACAGCTGAATTTAGAGGGTTCAGGGTCTCATCCAAGTCAGAAAACAGTGAGAGGAAGGGAGTGGATATCAAACTTGACACACTCAGTGAGTGGATGCAGAGATGTCTCAAAGTACTGAGGAGATAGAAGCTCGATACAACACGGTCGTTTTGTTCTGAATAAGAGTGCAGTGGTGGGGCTGGAGAGATGGACTAGTGGTTAACAGCGCCGACTGCTCTTACAGAGGACCTGCGTTCGATTCCCAGCACCCACGCAGTGACTGAGAACTGTCTTTAACTCCAGTTCCAGGGGATTCCTACACCCTCTTCTGACCTCCGCGGCACTGCATGACACGGGTGCACAAACCTACATGCAGACAGTACATTCATACACATAAAAAATAAAAATAAAAAAGAGTGCAGTGGTAATTCTGGCCAACTGGGGAACTGAGGGGAGAGTCAACAGATTTCTCAAGAATTCTGCTTACTTGTAAGGACGTCTTCACCTTTTCCTTTCCTCTTTAAAAGTCTTCTTCCTCTTGTCACATCTATCCCTTTTCCTCTTTGTTATTCTTTCCTTTTTCCATAGAGCTGGGAGAACTGAAATAAGCCAATTGGAAAGAAATTCAGATTTCATAAGTCTTTTAATAATCTTTCATCCAACAGTTGTTAGGGTGACAGCCTCTTCTTTACCTGGGGGTAATATTCCTGTTAATATGATCTGTGCTTCAGGAAGGTTTTTTTTCGTATGTTCTCTCCCCACATCAGTGTTCCCTTTATACTCCCCACAGATGGACATTTAACCTGTTCTTGTCTTATTCTTTTGATTATTTTGGCTATGTTTAATTGAATTGCCTTCAGGAAAGACTCGACTATTTTGAAACATTAAATCCTTAATCAGCTAACACACACACAAACCCCCACCCACATTTTCTATTATATGCTCCCTGATTTCCTAGATTTTCCTTTAATAGCACCATCAGACCTGTAATAAAACAATTGAATGCTGATTTACATATTGCCCTTCTCTCTGGTGAATTTATAAGTACCATGAGGGAAATTTCTTCATACTTTGTTCTCTGTGACATTTTTTCAACTGACTGTGGAATCTGGCTAAAAAGAAGTGATAACTATTTTTTGAGTGAAAAATAAATGAGTGAAAGAATGGTGAATGGATGAGGTGATTACAATTATGGTGTAAAGAATCACTTCGAAGCACATAGACAGTGTAATGCAGACTTTGGAAGGTAAGTGTGCCCAAAGCCTCAGAAGTGGCTCCACTCCAGCACTGGGGTATCAGATCACATGATCAAAAGGAAGACTACTTACTGATTACCACTTTGTAGCTCCTTCCCCATAAATAATTACATGTTATCCATCCAGAAATATTGAATCAGACAAATTATTATTTCCAACTGTAAATGATTAAAAGGAGGTCTGGGAAGATGGTGTCACTCTCCAAGGAGTCACAGTGACTAAGTGATGGGGTTAGTCCTAAATGCCATGTGACTTTGACTCTAAGGCTTATGCATACTTCTCCATGTTCTCAAACAAACTAACATTTACTTAGCACCAATTCTGAGTCAGGGCTTGAGTTATTAGCTGATGCTGATGAGATCCATTTTCTTCAGGAAAACAAATAGGCTAGAAGACAGAAGGCCATATACCCATTCAGCAAGGAGCTCTGGGGAGGGGAAAATTGAGTTAGTTAGCTTAAGGGATGGCTCAGCATTTGGGTTCACAAGGTGCAGAGATGGGGCAGTGTCCTCTTGAGAGAAGAGTTAATCCCTTGTGAGCCAAGGCAGTGGAGTTCTTGGGGAATGAGTCCAGAGGCAGAGAGGGAGGGCCCTGGCCTGCTTAACTGCTAACAGCTTAGGTCCTGGTACTGCAAACTGACAGCTAGGGATGGCAGGAACTGCCCTCAGCCTTAAATTGTTCCATGACCTTTTGCTTTCCTTCCACATGCCTCTCTTTTCCTGGCATATTTTCTTCCTGGAAACCCAAATTCATCATTATCCTTTGGTCTCCTTAGTTTTGATTAAAGAGTCTGTTAATGAAGATTTACAGTTCCTGTAAAGGCACAGAAAAGGGAAACACATGTATTATGAAGAAAATTTTGTTGCGTGGAAAAGTCACAGGGTCTCTAAGAAGGAAATCTTTGATGACAGGACCCTGTTCAATGTGGTTATGACTCTATAAACATGTGACAGGACACTGACCACGGAGTGATAAAGAATTTCAAAGAGGAAGCTAATTTCTGCCTTTAGTATGACAAAGAGGAATGGGTATGCCAGGTGGAGTGGGGTGCAGTCTTCTTGGTCAGTATGGACTTTACCTTCTGAATGTCACTTTACAAATTTGATGTTAAGGGCATTTGGGAGTTTCAGAGAGGGCTTGAAGACTGGTGTGACATGTAGTCAGAGCATGTAGGAACACAGGCTTTGAAGTCAGAGATTTAGGGCTAGAGGAACTCTACCTTTTTGCCTTATGATTTTGTTCCTGGGGTAAGCAACTTAACTCTTCTGTGCCTCATTTTATTATCTGATTATATAGAGCAAGGGTCTCAAATACCAACTTTATAATACAGTCATCATAGTGTGTGTGTGTGTGTATGTGAGAGAGAGAGAGAGAGATATTCTGTGCATACTAGTGAGTATGTGTATTGAGTAACTGAATATTTGTTTTATGCAGTGAATTATGCTAACCTCATAAAGCTATTTCAGTGATAAAAATTTTATTAATCTCAACTTACTGAGAAAAATTATGAAGGTTGAGAAGTGAAATGATTTTTCTTAGAAAAATAGCAAGTTACATAGCCAACGTTTGAAATCTGAATCAGGTCTATTAACAGTCAAGCGCATAAGTACTGGTTGTCTTAATACCCAGCCAAGTGGAACTGGCTTTTCATGACCCTGAGTCACTCTATGTGACAACATTTCCAGTTAACATCAGATTTAGACCCTTTGAGGATGAAGTCCCCAAAACAGAAGGTCATGTCTCTAGAGTTTGGAAGAGCCACACCTAAATCTTTCTGCAGAGACTTCTAGAAAGGAATGAAAAGGAGAGACAATTTTACCAAAAGGTTGACACACAAGTTCCAGAAATGGAATGGAGACCATGACTATAGTGACTTGAAATTTTTCACTTAATATTTTATTCATCAGTCATGGGCTGAATAGGAGGCTAGGCCCTTAAGTCCTGTGTAGAAATAAAAATAAAAATGTTGTAACTTTTAACTAAAGAAATCATTTTACTGTGGCCAGGTAACCTTTTGTTCCTGAACAGCTACCATTGTGCTCAGTGGACTATTTATTTGGTGTATTTTTATTGTTACTTGATGTTGCCTGCATAAATTAAAGCAAATAGAATTTTGCAATCCTGTGTATCCCAGTAGGAGAAATATGTGGTCAAAAGCTACAGGGATAGAGAAAAAAAATTGTGGAGAAAGATGGAGTTTAGCTTAAGAAAGCTAATGGGGTTTGCTTTCTTTCTTTTTTTATTTGTTTATTTTTTAAGGGATTATACAGTATTAGAGCACAGTTGTTTTCAGATCACATTAACTTTGCTCAGTTTACCATACAATTAGATAATTGGTGCTAGCATCCACAGATGAGGGTTACCAGTCATCATCTGTTTTGCTGGGACTGTGTTACTTCACTCAGCACGATATCTTCTAGCACCGTCCATTTACCTGCAAAGTTCATGATGTCATCTTTCTTTACTGCTGCATAGAACTCCATTGTGTAGATGTACCACATTTCCTCTATCACACTTGGGTTGGTTCCAGCTTCTTGCTCTTGTGAAGAGAGCTGGAATAAACATGGCTGTGCATGTATCTCTGCGGTAAGATGAGTCTTGTGGGTATATACCCAGGAGTGGTATTGCTGGGTCCGGTGGCAAGTTCATTCCAAGTCATCCAAGGGTTCTCCACACTGCTTTCCACAGTGGCTGTACAAGTTTACATTCCCACCAGCAGTGGATGAGTAGTTCCCTTTCCCCACAAACTCTCCAGCACTTGGTATCATTTGTTTTCTTGATCCTAGCCAGTCTTATTGGATTGAGATGATATCTTAAAGTGGATTTAATTTGCATTTCCTTAATTATTAGTGATATTGAACACTTTTAAAGGTGTTTCTCAGCCATCTCTAATTCCTCACCTGTGAAGTCTCTGTTCAGATCTTTGCTCCGTCTATTGAGTGGGTCATTTGTTTTCTTTCTTCTTTGTTTTTAGAGTAATTTATATGTTCTGGAAATCAATGCTCTGTCAGATGTATCTGCAGTGAAGGTTTCCTCCCACTCTGTGGGATTTCTCTTCACTTCCTTGATTGTTTCTTTTGATGTACAGAAGCTTTTGAGTTTAATGAGTTCCCATTTTTCAATTGTTGACCTTAATTCTTGTGAAGCTGATGTCTGATTTAGGAAGTCTTTTCCTAAGCCTATGTCTTGTAGTCTGCTGCCAACTTTTTCTTCTATTGCCTTCAGAGTTTGGGGTGTCACATTGAGGTCTTTGATCCATCTGGAGTTGACTTTTGTACAGGGTGAGAGGTAGGGGTTTAATTTCATTCTTCTACAAGTGGTGATCCAGTTTTGCCAACACCACTTGTTGAAGATACTGTCTTTCCTCCATTGTGTCTTCTCGGCCCCCTTGTCAAATATGAGGTGGCTGAAATTGTATGTGCTCAAGTTTGGATCTTCAGTTTTGTTCCATTGGTCAACAGGTCTGTTTTTGTGCCAGTACCAGGCTGTTTTTATGACTATAGCCCTGTAGTATAGTTTGAAGTCTGGTATAGAGATCCCCCCTGTGTAGCTCTTTTCACTCAGGGTTGTTTTGGCTATTCGGGGTCTTTTGTTTTTCCAAATGAATTTAAGGACTTTTGTTTCCAAGCCTGTGAAGAAACTCTTGGGGATTTTGATTGGGATTGCATTAAATCTATACAAGAGTTTTGGTAAAATGGACATTTTTACAATGTTAATTTTCCCAATCCATGAGCATGGGAGGTTTTTCCATCTTCTGAGGTCTTCTTCAATTTCTTTCTTTAAGGGTTTAAAATTTTTGTTGTAGAGGTCTTTGGTGTCTTTGGTTAGGTTTGTTCCTAGGTATCTTATTGTTTTTGAGGCTATTGTGAGTGGGAAGGTCTCTTTGAATTCTTTCTCCAGTTGCTTGTTCTTGGTGTAAAGAAAGGCCATTGATTTTTTAAGGTTAATTTTGTATCCTGCCACTTTGCTGAAGCTGTTAATCGTTTCTAGGAGTTTTCTGGTGGAGTTTTTTGCATCCCTTAAGTAAACAATCATATCATCAGCAAATAGGGATAGTTTGACTTCCTCTTTTCCAATTAGTACTCCTTTAATATCCTTTTCTTGCCTTATTGCTCTAGCAAGTGTTTCAAGCACTATATTGAAGAGGAGTGGTGATAGGGGGCAGCCTTGCCGAGTTCCTACCTTTAAAGGGAATGTTTCCGTCATTTCCCCATTTAGGATGATATTGGCTGTGGGTTTCCTGTATATGGCTTTGATTACATTGAGGAATGATCCCTCCAATCCAATTCCTTCTAGGACTTTAAGCATGAAGGGATGCTGGATTTTGTCAAAGGCTTTTTCAGCATCAATTGAGATGATGGTGTGGTTTTTGTCTTTGATTCCGTTTATGTGTTTGATGATGTTTATTGATTTTCGTATGTTGAACCATCCCTGCATCTCTGGTATGAATCCAACTTGGTCATGATGGATGATCTTCTTGATGTGGGTCTGTATGCGATTTGCCAGTATTCTGTTTAGAATTTTGGCATCTGTGTTCATGAGGGAGATGGGTCTATAATTCTCCTTTTTAGTTGGATCTTTGCCTGGTTTTGGTAATAGAGTGATGTTGGCTTCATAGAAGGAATTTGGGAGAATTCCCTCTGATTGTATACTTCTAAACAGTTTCAGAAATAATGGTTGTAGGTCTTTTTGAAATGTTTTATAGAATTCTGCTGTGAAACCGTCTGGGCCTGGGCTTTTTTTAGTTGGGAGGCTTCTTACTACATCCTCTATTTCTTCATATGTTATGGGTCTGTTTAAGCTGCTGGTCTCCTCTTGGCCAAGCTTTGGTGATTCCCAAGATTTCAGATATTCATCCATTTCTTCTAGATTTTCAAACTTGGTAGAATATAGGTTCTTGTAATATTCCCATATAATTTTCTTGATCTTTTCCTTGTCCGTTGTGATATTTCCCTTTTCATCACAGATTGTATTGATTTGGAGTTGTTCCTTCTTTCTTTTTGTTAACTGGGCTAGAGGTCTGTCTATCTTGTTTATTCTTTCAAAGAACCAACTTTTGGCTTCATTGATTTTTTGTATTGTTTTCTTTGTTTCTATTTCATTGATTTCTGCTCTGATTTTTGTTATTTCTTCCTGTCTGTTGCGTTTAGGGTTCATCTGTTGTTGCCTCTCAAGTGCTTTTAGCTGTAGTGTTAGATCATTCACTTGTGCTCTTTCTGTTTTTCTAATGTAGGCACCCAGGGCTATAAATTTCCCTCTTAGGACTGCTTTTAAGGTATCCCATAAGTTTTGTTGTGTTGTATTGTCATTGTCATTCAGTTCCAGGAATGTTTTTATTTCTTTCTTTATCTCTTCCTTGACCCATTCATTATTCAAGAGTGTGTTGTTTAGTCTCCATGTGTTCTTGTAGGCAGGAGGGCTTGTCCTGGTGTTGATGTTGAGCTTCATTGCACTGTGGTCTGACAGGATGCATGAAATTATTTCAATCTTTTTGTATTTGTAGAGGTTTCTTCTGTGTCCCAGGATGTGGTCGATTTTGGAGAATGTTCCGTGGGGTGCTGAGTAGAAAGTGTATTCTCTGGTATTAGGATGGAATGTTCGGTAGAGGTCTATGAGGTCCATTTGGTGTATCATATCGTTCAGTTCAGATGTCTCTCTGTTTATTTTTTGTCCTGTTGACCTATCCAAAGGACTCAGTGGGGTATTGAAATCTCCCACTATGAGTGTGCTGGGGTTAGTCTGTGACTTGTGGTCCTGGAGAATTGTCTTTATAAAGTTTGGTGCACCAGAATTTGGGGCATATATATTCATAATTGTGAAATCTTCTTGGTGGATTGTTCCTTTGATGAAAATGTAATGGCCTTCTTTGTCTCTTCTGATTTCTTTTACTTTGAAGTCTATTTTATCCGATATTAAAATAGCAACACCTGCTTTCTTTTTGGTACCATTTGCTTGGAATATTTTTTTCCATCCCTTCACTTTAAGGTGGTGCCTGTCCTTGAAGGTAAGATGTGTTTCTTGCAGACAGCATATCGATGGATTCTGTTTCCTAATCCAGTCTCCCAGTCTATGTCTTTTGATTGGGGAATTTAGTCCATTAATATTTAAGGTTATGACTGATAGGTTTGTGTTGCTTCCTTTTGCCTTATTATCCATCTGCGGTTTTGATTTAGGTTTCTACTTCTGCAGTTATGCTTTTATTGATTTCTCCTTCTAGTTGCCTGGGGTTGGTTGCTCCTTTCTTCTGTTCTTTGGATTGCTTCAAGTATTCTCTGAAGGGTTGGTTTTCCGGACATGTATTCTTTCAAGTTGTTTATGTCATGGAAGATTTTCCTCTCTCCTTCCACTATGATTGACATTTTTGCTGGGTATAGTAACCTGGGCTGGCATCCATTGTCCCTCAACACTGGGAATGCTTTGCTCCAGGTTCTTCTTGCCTTCATCGTTTGCTGTGAGAAGTCCGTTGTTATTCTGATAGGTTTCCCCTTATAGGTCACTTGTTGTTTTTCTCTTGTCGCTTTAAGAATTTTCTCTTTGTTTTGGGTGTCCAGCATTTTAACTATGATGTGGCGTGGAGAATTTCTTTTCTGATCTTGTCTGTTTGGAGTTCTATGTGCTTCTTGTATTGGTATTGGTTTGTCCTTTTTTAGTTTGGGGAAGTTTTCATCTATTATTCTGTTGAAGATCTGATCAATACCATTCTCTTGGGATTCTTCTCCTTCCTCTATTCCTATGATGTGGAGGTTTGATCTTTTCATAGTGTCCCACAGTTCCTGGTTGTTCCACTTTTGTGTATTTTTAAATTTTTCATAATCTTTCCTTGAGGTTTTTAGTTGTTCTGTGTTATCTTCCAGGTCTGATATTCTTTGTTCTGCTTCCTCCATTCTGCTTCTGAGGCTTTTTCCATTCCTTTCCTCCTGATTGGATGAGTGTTTGATTTCTTTTTTCATTTCCTCTTCTGATTTCTTTAGTATTTCTTCTTCTTTTTGGAGCTTCTCAATCTCTTCCTGTAGCTCTTTGCTTCCCTGGTTTGTTTCCTTGTCTTTTTCAGCATGGGATCTTTTCAGTGTTTCTACTTCCTTCCAGAGTTTGTCATTCTCTCTCTCTAGGTCCTTCTTGAGTTCTTCATTCTCTTCTCTTAGTTCTTTTATTTGCTCTTTATAATCTTGTAGTTCTTTAAATATGTTCCTAATTGTGTTTCTGATATCTGTGTTCTGGGGCATCCCCAGAGGGATCCCACTGTAGGAATCTTCCATAGGGTTGGTAGAGCTTGGTGCAGGATTATCCTACCCCTTTTCCATGTTGTCTCTTCTTCGTGTTCCTGGCATATGGGCTTCTCCTTGCCTGTATTCCACTTTGAGTCCTAAATGCCTCTTCACTGTGTTGAAGGCTTGCTTTGCTCACCTCCTTCAGATGCCTTCGTAGTTGTGTGTGGGGGGGTGCTCTTTAGCCCATGTTCTGGTACCTGCACTTCAGTTGGTCTTGGGACATCTCCAAATACTCATTGTTTCAAGAAGAGTTGAAGCATTTTTCATTCTCCCCATATTGAAAGGGGATTAGTCACCTTGATTTCACTTATTCATTAAAATATTGAATACTAAGGTAATATGAAAGAGTTGTAAATCTTCACTAATAACAGAAGGTAAGAAGTTTCAAGAAGTAACAAAAAACATAGATGAAAGCTACACAAAAATTCCCTACATAGATAAGAGTGAACACAGTTGAAAACATGGTCAGAGGCAAGGTTGTGCTTGAAATAAAATCATGATAGAAGATTGTTTATAAAATAAAGATGATTTTCAGTCCTTTGTATTGCTTCAAGTATTCTCTGTAGGGGTGGTTTGGTGGACATGAATTCTTTCAGTCTTTTTGTGTCATGAAAAAAATTTTCCTGTTTCTCTTTGACAGACATAAATATTTTTACTGGATTAAGTATTTGGTGTTGGCTTCCATGGTCATTTAATATTAGGATACTTTGGTCTAGTCTCTTCTGGCTTTCAAACTTTGCATTGAAAGTTGGCTGCAATTCTGATGGGTTTTCCTTTATATCTAACTAGTTGTTTCTCTCTAGCAACTTTCAGTACCGTCTCATTATTCTTTACATTTAATGTTTTTAATATGATATCCCATGGGAGTTTCTTTACAAGTCCCATATAATTGGTGTTCAGTGTGCTTCTTCTATCTATACAGGTAGGAATTTCCTTACTTTAGGGAAGTTTTCTTCTATAATCCTGTTGAAAATTTGTTCAATGCCATTAGACTGAGATTCTTCTTCCTACATACTTATGATGCATGGATTTGGTCTTTTCATGGTGTCCCACATTTCTTATATATTCCAGTTTCTGTTTAAAATTTTTTATAGTTTTTGCTTGAATAGTCTAGTTCTTCAGGTTTTTTTAAATCCACTTTTATATTTTATCTTCCATTCTATATTCATTCAACTTATGAGGCTTTCTCCTGTTGTTTCCGATTGATATTGAGTTTTTTTTTTCTGTCTGCATGTAGGTTTGTGCACCCGGGTCATGCAATGCCACAGAAGTCAGAAGAAGGTGTCGGATTCCCCTGGAACTGGAATTCTCCTGGAATTGGAGTTACAGATGGTTCTCAGCCACCATGTGGGTGCTGAGGATCAAAACTGGGTCCTCTGCAAGAGCAGTCAGCTCTCTTAACCGCTAGGCCATCTCTCCAGCCCTGACATTGAGTTTTTCAATTCCATCTTCAAATTGGATTCGATTTTCTTTAATATTTCTATCTCTTTAGTGAATTCACTTTTTAGGTCCCGAATTGTTTTCATTATTTCATTCAGCTGCCTATTTGTATTTTCATGAGCTTCTGTAACAAGTTTACATCTATCTTCTTTGAGTTCATTATGTTTTCTTTAAGTTCTTTGACCATGTTTGTAATTGTTCACTTAAATATTGTGCTGTGGTGTTCCTCAGTGTGATTCTCATTGCAGTACACTTTTACAGGATGGGCGGATTTTGTTAGGGACATATTCTTCTTTTTGGGATGGTATAAATCATAAATAATTTGTTTATTCTTATGCAACAAGTTACCTATATAGGCAGAGTGATATCACCTCCCAGAAGCCAATCCCAGACCCCCTATATCATGTGTTGTTCTAGTCTGTTGAGTGGGGTCAGAAAGGGACATGCAGGTGGGCAGTTAAGGCAATGGTGCTGGAAACATACAGCTTTCATTTGCCATTTCTCCCCCTTTTGGTTTTATTTTGTCTGGTAGCTGAGGCAAGCCCAGAGCAGAAGTTAGCATTATAAAAGGACCTGGGTTTTAAATAGTCAGCTGCACAGGACCTAGCCTGGGCAGTCAAACCTATTCTTAGCACCAGGGAGCAAAGCAGAGCAGGCCTGAGACTTTTTAATTTCATAGAAGTGGTGGTCAATCTCCTTTGTCTGGCCCGGATGTCCTTGGCCATTTTATAGAAGAACTAATACTGATTAATGCCCAAATAAAAACAAAATACAAGGTAAAGGATTAACATAAGCAATATTCATGTAAATGCAATTAGCAAGCATCTATGCCTAATTCTTGTATAATACAGGGTCCCCTTAGTCCAGTTTGAGAGGCTTGCATTCACAAACACGTTGATAAAATAAGAGTCCAGTCTGTATTTTCTGTAATCTTATGATTCACTCCAACTCTTCAGCCCTTACAATCTGGCATGCCCCCTCTTCTGTGAGTGGTCCCTGGGCCTTGGTGAAAAGGGTAAGAGAGAGTTAGAAGTAAAATGATCCATTTTTCCTTGAAGTGACACATCAGACCCTTGGGGGTCATTATGGGCACAGAGATGTTTAGATGGTATTTTAATCTAGGAACTGTGGCTTTTTGTGTAACAAGATGTCAATAGCTTTCTATTGTGGCCTGTAATGTCTTTTGGCCACTAGAAGGTACAAGGTTATGTACCCCCCCAAAAGGAGCAGGGTATATAGCCAGTTAGATTTTTTTTTTGGGTGCACATATATTTGACTGCCTCTAACTGTGCTATTTCCAGGGAAGTGAGGTATAGCTGATGGGTCTTGCTTCACTCAAGAGACCATTTCCTTCTAGTGATATGCATAATACTCTCTGGCACTATGAAAATGAACAGTCTATTTGCAGGGTGAAGTCTCAACATAAAAATTTCTTTTTCATGCTAACACCATGTTTTCTTTGGCAGTAGGGCATTACCATCTTTTTTACATCTACCCTGACATCACCGTCAAATAGCCTTTGTTTTGAGGGACATTTTCTTTTGTTTTTATGTATTAGGCACATATTGTGTTTGGGCATATTGATGTTTTTTGTTGGTTGTGTGTCTGAGTGGAAATTCTATTCTTCATCTGTTGAGTTTTATTTCTATTTATATTATTGAGGTAGCTGGGTTGCATTTTGCTCAGGTATGACAAGTGAGTTTGTGTTCTTCAGCTTCTCACACAGTATTAGGCTGGTATTGGTAGTAGGCAGGTCAGGGTAGGAAGCAGGAAAGGTAGAAAGCTGGTCTTGGGACTCTAAGACAAGTTGGGGTTGGGAAAGCCTGTGGAGAGTCTACCAAACTAGGCAGGGAAGAAGGCTGGTCTCAGAAATCCAAGGCAAGATTGGGGTGGGGAAGCCAAGATAGAAGGCTCGTCTCAGAAATCCAAAGGCTGGGTGTGGGTGGGGACAGCCTGTGAAGGGTCTAACAAACCTGACTGAAAAATTGAGCTGCTCTGAATTCAGAGGATTGTTGGTGGGTCTGGAATAAGAGGAACATTCAAAGACCTGGGGTTCTAAGAGCAAGAGTGGTCCTGTGCCCAAGTCTGGAAGGGGAAGAGTATGTGGTGTGGGGAAATTGAAGTTCATCAAATGGTTGGGAAATCAAGGCCCAGTGTGTGTTTATTATGAACCCAAATATGAGTGACCACGTGGTCTGGGAACACAGATTTAGGTCACCCCAAATTCTATATTACTTGTGTCAATTTCATGAATTTTTATCAAAAAAGAACAAAGAAAATCATGTTAAAACACTTTTCAAATACATTGGTGGGTACATTTGTTATACAGGTTATAGCAAAGTAGGCAGAATTTTGCCTCAGGTCTTAAATTCTATGTGGCATGTTTCTCTGCCCTCCTATTGTTGGAAGCCAGTGGTTTGCTAAGATCTTTTTGAGAACATCTCAAAAAGTTTTTATCTCTTAGTCACAGCACATTAGATCAGCCATATGGGTGGGCAAGAAATAGCTATTTAGGAGGCTTAATTTGTCCATGACAAATTGTAATTAAGGTCTATATTGCAAAACTCCAATCTCTCTACAAAAGAGAAAACCCTACTTTTGTCATATCCTAGAACAGCATAATTTCTTATTCTCTTCTAAATATGTATCCTTATATTTAAAAACAAGTATACTTCTCACCAGTCATCTAAAAGTTTCTTTTTGTCTATTACAGAGTTCCAAAACTTGCCAAATGCAGAGAACTGACTGTGAATTACCCAGCCCTATGTAACACATCTGCAGGCCACTTCTATACCTAAGGCTCAGGAAATATAGAAGAACAGGAGGCAGAAAGAATAGTATTGTATCTCTTTACTCTTACCAGATGGTGATTAACCCAGAAAAATTACAACTGTTCAAAGTGCAGCGAAGAACAGACTGTTTAACCCTGAATAGGATACCTGTGTCAAACCTCTGCCACCCAAAGTGCAGAGAAGAACAAACTGTTTATCCCTGAATAGGATACCTGTGTCTAACCTCTGCCACTCAAGGGTCAGGTACCATTGCAGAAGAGGGAGAGGAAAGATTGTAAGAGCCAGAATTGGTTGATGACCAAAGAGAAAAAGAGTTTTCCAGTGAGCTGGAAATGTGCTCACATGAACTTATAGCAATGGTAACAGTATGCACGAGATCAATGCTAGCTCAAACCAGACAAAATTGCAGTATAGTAGTGGTGAAGTACATAAGAAACTGTAGCTGAGAAACTATTGATAACCAGTAAGTACAGAGGGACAGTTGGTTTTCTTTAAAGGGCGTGACACTAGATAGGTTAACTGGGCTCCAGGAGATGGATGCACACTGAAAACAAGCTTGACTTAATAGACCTTAATATATACATATGACGGTATATGCAATGTTCTGACAGGAGGGCCTATCAGTGAGGTACAGTAGAAGAGGGCATCTAAATGTCATCAAAATAATGTATGAAATCCACAAAAAAGCATTAGAAAAGCCTTCAAGTTATGGTTAGTTCCCAAGACTTGCAGAGGTTCAGTTCAAAGATGTAGATTTTTCTGGGAACTTTAATTCATGCTATCATTCCCACAAATTAATTTTTATTGATTTTTATTTAAAACATAGAGTTTTGCATATTTATTAGGTAAAGAGTAATTATGTAAAATGCATTTGGATTATATATAAAACATATGTATAATATGTAATGATAATGATGTAATTTTTTCTCTTAAACAGTTATCTTTTCTTTGTTTTTGGAGTCTACAAGCTCCTCTTTTTTAGTGTATTATACAGTTTATAAGTGGTAACTTATGGTGAACCACTGTGCTATCCAACACTAATAACAAAATGCATTACTAGAATCTAGCTATCTTGTCATCCATTTACCAACCTCTGCCTAGCCCTCTCATTTCTATCTTTCTTAGCTTCTGCCCTCTATGAGATAAAATTTTAAGCTTCCAAATATGAATGAGAATGTG
This sequence comes from Rhizomys pruinosus, assembly GCA_009823505.1. NCBI lineage: Eukaryota > Metazoa > Chordata > Mammalia > Rodentia > Spalacidae > Rhizomys > Rhizomys pruinosus. The sequence continues at coordinate 4,237,031 of VZQC01000005.1, read as the reverse complement.
AAGCATCAGTCTTTCTGTGCTTGACCTATTTAGTTAAAACAATGTCATCTATTTTCAGGAAAAGAAGATTTTCCTTTCACGCAACTGAACAATATTTCATTTTACACAAATACTTATTTTAACCTTTCACTTGACAGTGGGCACCTTGGGTGACTCTATATCTTGGTTACTCTAAATAATGTTTCAATGAAACTGGGAGTGCAGGTATCTCTGAAAGATTTCCTTTCCTTTGGAGATATACTCAGATGTGTGATAGCCAGATGTATAGCAGTTCTTGTTTAAAGTATAGAGGAACCAGTATCTAGTCTTCCATGGTGACTGTCTTAATCTATACTTAGTCCCATTTCCATCCACAATGTAGAGGTTTTCTCAGAAACCATGTCAGCATTCTAAATTTTTAACTTTTTGACTATTCATCCTAACTCAGCTGATATCTTCATTTGAACTTCCCTTGTGATTAGTGATGGTGAATGTTTTCCATATTCTTGTCAGTCATAAGTATATCTTCTTTAGAATGAAATTTGGAACATTTGTCCATGTTTTGGTTAAACAAGGATTATTTGTTTTGTTGCTGTTAGGTTCTTTTAGTTATTTGTGCAATATGGGAAATAATACTTTATAGAATGAATAAGTGGTAATATTTTCTCATATTTTCAAGTTGTATCTTCATTCTTTTGGTTGCTTCCTTTGCAGTGCAGAAACTCATTGGTTTGATATGACATCATTTTTGTTTTTCTTACCCATGCTTTAGGGAGCTTATAAAAACAATAGCTTAAAGCAGGAGTTGCAGTTCTAATATCTGACTAAACAGACTTCAAAATAAAACTAATTAGAAGAGATAAAGAGAATCACTTCATTCTTTTCAAGGGAACAATTAACCAAGAAGATATTACAACCATGAAGATATATGCACCAAACTCTGGTGCAGCCAACTTCATAACTACAATAGTATAGGACTAAGACAGAGATTAATCCCAATTCAATAGCAGTACAGGACTTCAGTACCCAATTGTCTCCATTAGACAAGTTGACCAAACTAAGAACAAATGAGAGACATCTGAATTAAAGAGAACCATGCATCAAGTGGACCTAACAGACATCTACTGAATATTCACCCCAATCACCAAATAATATACTTTCTATTCAACACTCTGTGACACTTTATCCAAACTTGACCACATATTGGAGCACAAAACACACACTTCAACAAATGCAAAAAATGAAATAATTCCATGGATTCTATCAGACTTTTTATTCTATGCAATAAAGCTTTAAGATCAACACCATAAGATACCCTAGTACCCTCACGGAGATTAAATAGCACACTCCTGAATGATGAATGGATCAAAGGAAAAACTAAGGAAGAAATAAAAGTCTTCCTGGAATTAAATGAAAAGAACAATAAAACATAACAAAATCTCTGGGACACTTTAAAAGCAGTTTTAATACGGTAGTTTATAGCGCTGAGTGCCTACATTAAAAATTCATATAGGGCTGGAAAGATGGCCTAGCGGTTAAGAGTGCTGACCGCTCTTGCAGAGGACCCGGGTTTGATCCCCAGCACCCACATGGTGGCTAAGAACCGTCTGAAACTCCAATTCCAGGAGAACTCCAGTTCCAGGGGAATCCGACACCCTCTTCTGACCTCCGCGGCATTGCACGACACGGATGCACAAACCTGCATGCAGACAGTACATTCATACACATACATAAATAAATAAAATAAAATAAATCATATAAAGCACAAATGAGTGACTTAATATTGCAACTCAAGACCCTAGCATGGCAACAACAAATGAAACCGAAGCCCAGCAGACAAAAAAGAAATAACAAAAATCAGAACAGAGATCAATGAAATAAACAAAAAGAAAGGAATACAAAGAATCAATTAGCTGGTACTTTGAGAAAGATAAACAAGACAGACAGATGCTTAGGCCAGTTTAACAAAAAAAAAAAAAAAAAGGAAGAACAACTCCAAATCAACAAAATTAAAGATGGGGAGGGATACAGAACAATATAAGGGAATACTTTAAAGACCTACATTCTATTAAATTTGAAAACTTAAAATAAATAGATTTATATGTAAAATCAAGAGAATAGTGAAAGCTAAACAAGAAGAGATCAACAGTTTAAACAGACCAATAACATACAAGGAAATTAAAACATTAATATAAAACCTCCCAACTAAAATAAAAGCCTCGTTGGATTCACAGCAGAATTCTATCAAACATTTAAGGGTGATTGTGCTGGATAGCTTTAGTGTCAACTTGACACACCTGGGTTGAGAGAGCCTCAATTGGGGAATTGACTCCATTGGATTGGCCTGTGGCCACATCTGTGGAGTATTGTCTTGATGGTCGAGCAGTGTGGGAGGGCCCAGCCCGCAAGAGTGGTGCCACCCTGGGCAGGTCGTTGTGTAACTGTATAAGAAGGCGGGCTGGGCATGAGCCAGGAGAGCAAGCCAGTAAGCAGCACTCTTCCATGGCCTGTGCTTCAGCTCCTGCCTCCAGGTTCCTGCCCTGAGTTCCTGCCTTGGGCTCCCTAAGTGATGAACTGTGACCCAGAAGATGTTAGCTGAATAAACCCTTTCCTCCCCAAGTTGGTGTGGGTCAGAGTGTTTTGTCACAGCAATGGAAGACAAACTAGAACAGTGATCTACAACCAGTACTATATAAATTATTTAAAGATATATAGAAAAAAGATAGGGAGAACTCCAAAATTCATTCTTTTAAGCCAGTATCACTCTAATACTAAAACCAGGTAAAGATACAACCAAGAAAGAAAACTATAAGGCTGTATCCTTAGTGAATGTAAATGCAAAAATTCTCAACAAAATACTTGCACACATAAAAAATATCATCCACCATGATCAAGTCAGTTTTATTCCAAAGATGCAGGCATGGTTCAATAAAGAATGTCATAAATCATATAAATTACTCAAAGACAAAAATCACATGGTCATCTCAATAGATGCAGAAAAAAGAAACTTTGATAAAGTTTAACGTTCCTTTACATTAAAAGTCCTAGAGGGAAATGTACTGTGGGGAATCTACCTCAACAAATCTATGGCCAACATAATTCTAAATGGAGAAAAACTGGAAGAATTCCCCTTAAAAATCAGGAACCAGACAAAGTCTCTACTCCTTTTTTTATTAAGTATTAAAAAAAAAGCACAGAACCAGGTCACTCTGGGAGCATGCTTTACTTCCATGTGGAACTGCCAGCGTGAGCTGCCTGCAGACACGTGGTGGGACCAGACAGCATGGCAGGGGGCAGGGGAGGATGGGGGAGAGAGAGAGAGAGAGAAAGAGAGAGAGAGAGAGAGAAGAGAGGCACAGAGAGAGGCACAGAGAGAGAGAGGCACAGAGAGAGTTATGGTGGCTGGGGTCCACCCTTTATACCCATGGGGCGGGGCCTCAGGTAAGTGGGAAGGGGTCAGAGGATTGGCAGCTTCTGGAGGAAGTGGGCACCTGTGTGCCCCTTAGGATTCTGGGAAGCCTGGACCTAACATTCCAGCCTTTTGCTTATGATAAGGAAATGGGCCGCTGTTCTCTCTCTTCTGTATCTGCTTCAGAACTGATCTGAGGTGAAGTCTTGGGGTGAACAGCTGTCAGGCTGGAGGGTTAGAATCCAGTTTCCCATTTTGGTTGCTGTGGGTGCTCTGCCCAGTGGGTTTGGTCCAGATTGATAGTGGCCAGTACTTTTAGTAGACATTTTCTCTGCAACTGAAAAGACAAGCTGGTTGAGTCTTATATGAGTATACCAGTGCAGGGACTTCACAGTACCAACAGGGGGCTAATGGGTGCATTAGCAATTGGAGAGTCCCTGTCTAGGGTCTGCAGAGGGAAAGAGGACTTGTACCCTGATTTGAGAAATTGGAAAAAGTTTTAGTACACAGAATGAGGGCTAGCTTTAATACACAGGGCTCCAGAATGAGAGCCATAACCATGAGAATATAAAAGGTGGTATTTTCTGTCATGGCACATTAAATCTGTCGTCTATCTCTGAGATATTTTCTAAAATGACAGAGTAGATTCCTAACTTGGCACAGTAGGTCTCTCACCTATCTTTCTGATAATAACCTATTTCATTTTCTCTTCTTTAGATTACAGTTTCCTGTTGGGGTGTTTAAAACCACAGTTGGCTCAGATAAATGAAGTTTGTTTTGGTGTTAAGGTCAGTTGAGGTTCTGGTCCTTAAAGGATAACTAAGGCCTTGCACCTGGCTCTCTTCACCAGTTCCATCTATGTGAGGACAAAATCAGGCAAGGCCTGGCCATGCCTTCCCTTTGAAGCGTGAGGAGTTTCTCCTCTATATGGACTTTCCTCCTTTGACTGGACACTGGCAGGACGAAATCCTTTTAAGTGACTCTCCAAGAATTCCCTGGAGTGGGATGACTGGTGACTCGCTGCCACAGGACATGCACAAAGTTGCAGATGCAGGACCCTAGGACCCAAGTATACCTCAGAGGGTAGGGGCCAAAATATTGTCCCTTCAAATCCCTCTTGCCAAATTGGATTGGAGCTTTAAGTGTGGTTGCTAAACCTCCAAGAGGATTGTTTGAATTAATTTGGTACTTTACCATACAACTCCTAAGTAAAGCTTGAACATTGACTAAGCACTGTTAATAAATTCTTAATTGCTGTGGCAAAAATATTCTGACCAATAATAAAAGCTCATGGTAGGAGCCTGGTAGCGGCTGCAGCACAGGCTAGGAAAGGATGCTATTTACTGACTTGTGTTGCTGGCTCATATTCAGCCTATTGTGTATAATATAGAAATATCTGGCCAAGAATGGCATTGCCCACAATGGGCACAGGCCAGTCCAATGAAGGCAATTATTGAGGTTTCTCAGCTCAGGTGTATCAAGTTGATATTAAACCTATGCAGTAAGTCTTCTACAATTTGTTCTTTAAGGTCTATGAAGGTCATTTAGGGACTCAAAGTGCAATGATTTAAACCATGCAAGGCAAAAGTTTCTAACAACATAGCCTATGAAACAAACCCAAGATAATAAAGAGGTTAAAATGAATACCTTCTCAAATGAAGGCCATGTCACTTGTCCCCAGATTTTGAATTATAGCTTTGAAAAAAGGAAAAGGAAGTGGGGGGCATTGTCACATACCTGCAGCAGGCAGATAATATTTAGGGCTCACCCAAATTTGTTACATTCGGACTGTCCATGTGGTCACCAGAAGTAAAACCTAATTTCTTTTAAAGATATTAAAAGTTACATGTGCAAAGTATAGCAGATATATAAAACAATTTTAGTATGTATGGGTAACTATATATGTCTGTTTCACTTGAGACTGTAACTAGGTATATAGTACCTGGTAGATGGAACACAGTTTGTTGTATATGTCATAATTACATTATAGAATTCTTAAAAGTGGACAGTACTTCATCTATACACTCATAAGTAAGGTTCTAATAAATAAATTTGGCGATGATACTTTGTAAAGTTTGTGGTAAGCAGAGGCACATACATTCTAATCATACAGACAGATCTTAATATGCTGTTTAACAATGTCATACACATACACACATTTATCCACACATTCCTTTAAGAGATTTTTATCCTAGAGGTTGTATTGAATGATCATATATGCATAGGAAAAAACACCTTTAGAAATATCATTTAAAACATGCAGCTCTGATTAATTGCACTGCCAAGGCTGAGATGACGTCTTGCACCTTTGGTTCTAAACCTATGATCTTATCGAAATACTTTAACAAGTGATGGAAAACAGAATTATATATAATAATTAAAGAACTGACAATATCAAAGGTACTTAAGCTGTTTCATTGGAGGGAAGGGATTGTGGGGGAAGGAATGTGCCATTGTCCAAGTACCAGACTATGAATCAATCCAAAAAAGAAGAAAAATCTGTTAGTGAACCTGTAAGGGTCAAAAAATCAGGTCTGGAAACAAGAAAAAACTGGAAAAGAACATTTTTAGTTGTAATACCTGTGGAAAAATAATTTGGACAGATAAGAAATAAAACCTTCAGATAAACAGTGTAGAAACCTAGGAACCCGGGTTCAAATCAGGCCTTTGAAAAAAATTTAAGAGGCATGCTGTATTAGTCACTTTTCTGTTGCTGTGATAAAGCACCATGACCAAGGAACTTATAAAAGGAAGAGTTTATTTGAGCTTACAATTGGCGGTTCCAGGGAATTAGAGTCCATTGTGGTGGGAGGCGTGGCGGCTGGATCTGGAGCAGCAAACCAAGGGTCACATCTCGCAAAGAGCACAGGAAACAGAGAGAGCAACTGTAGACCACAGAGGCTTGTTAAAACTCACTAAGCCTGCCCCCAGTGACACACTTCCCCCAGCATGGCCACACCTTCTAAGACCTCCAAAAACAGCGCCACCAACTGGAGACAAATGTCTGAATACTTACAGCCTATGGGGGACACTCATGCAAACCACCACA
>VZQC01000005.1:4089443-4223509 GCA_009823505.1 Rhizomys pruinosus | reverse complement strand
AATGGTGAAACTACAACAATATAGACTGGACACTCATTTGATCAACTTGATTGAACATACAAGCCCCCCCCTGCTGGGATGGTGGGACCCATGAGTTGTGTGGGTTTGGGCACAACTGCTTGCAAATTGGTTTTACATGAAGGATGCCTGTACTCACAAATTATCACCTATTGTTAAAAAAAAAAAAGAAAACAAAACAAAAAAGCAGAGAAAGACGCAGAAAACTTACGGCAGAATGCATGATCTGGGATGGGTAGGGTTGGAGTGGGGGGGAAGGGAAGGGGATATATGCCTGAACTGAATTGGAAAATGATGTATGAAATACACAAAGCATCAATAAAAATAAATTAAAAAAATTAATCTAGGGGCTGGAGAGATGGCCTACCAGTTGAGAGCGCCAACTGCTCTTGCAGAGGACCTGGGTTTGATCCCCTGAACCCACATGGCGGCTGAGAACCATCTTTAACTCAAGTTCCAGGGGAATCCAACGCCCTCTTCTGACCTCCGCAGCATTGCACGACATGGGTGCACAGACCTACATGCAGACAGTATGCTCATACACATAAAAAATAAATTAAAAAAATTAAAAATTAATCTAAAAATATCCGTAGCTTTTCTATATACCAAAAACAGTCAAGAGGAGAAAGAGTACACAGAATGCCTCTCGTTCACAATGATCTCAAACAATATCTTGGAGTAAACTTGTCCAAAAACATTAAATATCACTATAAAGAAAATTTTAAATTTTTAAGGAAAGATTGAGAAAGACAACAAAAGATGGAAGGACCTCACATGCTCATGGACTAGAAGAACTAATAATGTGCAAATGACCTTCCTACCAAAAGCAATATATAGATTCACTGCAATCCCAATCAAATTCCCTGTGACATTCTTAACGGAATTATAGAAAAACATCCTAAAAATTTATGGAAGCATAAAAGCCCCCATACAGCCAAAGCAAACCTGAGCACAAAGAGCAATGCAGGGGATTAGTATGCCAGATTTCAAACTATATTGCAAACTATAGTCATAAAAACAGCATGGTACTGACACAAAATAGACCAGCAGATCAATGGAAGATAATTGAAGACCCAAATATGAGTACATGCAATTTCAGCCAGCTGATATTTGACAAAGGGCCAAGAACACTAACTAGAGGGAATACAGTATCTTCAGCAAATGGTGCTGGCAAAAATGGATCTCCACTTATAGATTAACAAAACCAGACACATCTTTCACCTTGCACAAAAGTCAACTCCAAATGAATCAAAGACCTCAATTTGAAACCTGAGACTCTGAAGGTATTAGAAGAAAACATTGGCACCAACCTACAAGATATAGGTGTAGGAAATGTCTTTCTAAATCATGCATAAGTTGCAGAGGAATTAAGGTCAGTAATCAACAAGTGGTACCTCATTAAACTAAAAAGCTTCTGCACAGTGAAAGAAACAGCCAAGGAAGTGAAGAGGAAATCCACAGAGTGGGAGAAAAATCTTCATCAGCAACACATCTGACAGAGGTTTAACGTCTAGAGTATATAAATAACTCAAAAATCAAAGAATCAAGAAAATAATTGACCCAATTAAAAGACGGGCTAAGGATCAGCACAGAGAGTTCTCACAGGAGAAATAAAGATGGCTAGGAAACATCTTAAAAAGTGTTCAACATTGTTAGTAATTAGGGCAATACAAATTAAAACTACTTAAGATTTCATCTTACCCCAGTTGGACTTGCTATTGCAGAGATACTTGTACATCCATGTTTCCAACTGAGGGATGGAAACAACCTAAGCATCTTTCAACTGACCAGTGGATAATGAAAATGTGGCATATTTACTCAAAGACATTTTACTCAGCCGTGAAAAAAGACGAAATATTGAAATTTGCAGGTAAATTAATGGAACTTAAGAATGTTATGCTAAGTGAAATAACACAGACTCACAAAAGATGAAGTAATATTTATTGTTCCTAGCACCAAATCCTTATTGTGTGAGTATGTATCCTGATATAATTGCAGCAACCAGGGAAATGGAAAGGAAACAGAGAGGTAAAGAGAAAGAAGGAACCCGAGAGAGAAGGACAGTAGGAGACTCCTGTTATTAAGGAAGAAATGGATAAAATTAGGGTATATGGGAAGGAGAAGGGGTTATATAAGAAAATTTGGAGATAATCTAGAGAGAAGGAGCTTAAGAGAGGTGGGACCATATGAGAGTGGTCTTATCAAGGGAGAAATGGGTAAATGGGGCACTTTAAATGGGGAAGGCATGGGGGGAGACTTAGATGATGATGATGATGATGAGAGAGAGAGAGAGAGAGAGAGAGAGAGAGGAGAGAGAAGAGTAAATAATGCCTAGGTAGTATAAAAAACCATTGAGAATCATATTACTCTAACAACATAAGGACAAATATATACATATTACACATATAATATCTCTACATGAGTATATGGGCATAGCTGAAGTCTATATAACAAGAAACAGGAGAAACCTTCCTTTGAGTTGTTGAGCAGGGTAGTCCAAGAGACTCCCAAATTACACAGGATATTGCCACAACCCTTGATTGCCTTCCAGAACTTGAAGGTAAGACCCTATTGTCGAAGACAGGAAATAATTCAGAGATCAGATTTGGAGCAATGGAACTGGAACTGACCTGGAAGCCACTTCCCCTGAAGGCTAATTCTCATAGCTTAGGAGAACACTATGCAAGCTGTTCATGGAACACATCAATAAAAGGTTCAACATCAGCTTTAAGAGCAAATGACATCATCAATGATCGGCACATGATATGACATTGGTGTGGTAGTGGTAGTTTTATGGTTACATAATTGTACTTAAAGCCCACTCAATGGGGGAAATTTTATGGGTGATTCTGTAAACATAGCCAAATACACATGGATGGAGAGGTCATAGATCTTAGAGAAATCCCCAAGACTGTCATATCCCTAAACCAATGTAATTTCTTAATTAATGTGTATTCTTATATTTACAGTCAAATATCCCAGTCACCAATCATCAAAGAAGTTTCTTTGGCAACAGGCAGAGACTATTACAGTGTACCACAACTGGTCACACACAGACAGTGTCTGTGAATTGCCCAAGCCTAAGTGGCACATCTACAATGCAACCTCTATACCTAAGGCTCACACAGCATAGAAAATGAGTAGACAACACTAATGAATCTCTCAACTCTCATTAATGAAGCATTAATGCAACAGAGGGCCAAGAACACAAAAAGGACAGAATTGGGCAACACATGGAATTTAGGAGTCTGCAGAGTGTGGGTCCTTGGGCCCATAGACCATTGTGGAAGAGGAAAGATTATAAGAGCCAGGGAGGAGTTTGTGACCATGTGAAAATACAATCCTACAAACTCCTCATACTCTATTTATATGAACCTACAGCAATGATGTCAGCATGCACAAGACCCATGCAAACTCAACCAGACAAAACCCCAGCACGAAACCGGGGAAATGGGCAGCAGACCCCAATTTTAGCTGAAGAATTATTGGCAGCAGATTACTGCAGGGTGAGAAAGAGGTGATTTCTTAAATGGAGGGACACTGGATAGGATGACTTCATCTCTGTGGATGAACTTGCACTGAGAAACATCTGGGTACACTAATGACACAATGGGCCCTAACACAAATGACAGTGTATGAATTCCAGTGTTGGGGGAGTATGGGATAGTGCCACTGGAGAAGGGGGTATAACTATGATTAAGATTTATTGAGATGTTCTATATGATATATACAGAAATTCAATAAAATTATCCTGATGCATTGAAGTGTTTCTGCTGTTTTTTTCTAGTAGTTTCATATTTTCAGTTTTTCCTTTGAGGTCTTCAATCCATTTGAATTGATCTTTCTATATGATGAAAGGCATGAGTCTAGACTGATGTTTCTGCATAGGGATTCAATTATTTCAGCACTAAATGAAGAGACTGAGCTTTTCCCAAATGTACATTTTTATCAACCCTGCCAAAGATTAAATAGCAATAGATACAAATTTTGGATGTTCATATATTTAAAAAGATATGACAGTTTTCAGCTACTAGTTTATTAAACATGTTTCCTAGCCCTTTTCCTCTTTCTTTGCAAATTTAATGTGACATCTTTAGGTTGCCAATATTTTCCAAAGCTTTCTTCCAGTTTTCTCCTTTTCTTCTACCTAGCTGGTTCAGAGGACAAGGACAACTAAGAAGCCTGAAATGTGAACATGGCTGTCAGGTTTTTCGTAGGACGCTGGGTAGGGAGAGTCTTAAGATGGCATTGTGCACAGTGTGAGCTCCAGTACATGGTAACAGGAAAGAAAGAGTCTACCACTTCCCTAGACAGGGCTCAGGGGCATGTGTGGTTTTTTTCTTTCTCCTGCAGAAGCTATTTAAAGAGCTTAGGGAATTAGTGGGAACCAGTGCTTACCCTTTCCTTGCTTCACAATGTTCCTCTAGGCTTAGGGTGTTTGTTTGTTTGTTTGTTTGTTTGTTTGTGAGAGATGGCTAACTCCCTTCTCCATAAGGCCACAGTGAACTTTCCAGGCTATGTAAAGTGTCTGCCTGATCTCTACTATACTTTTTCTGTCTTCTACACTTTAGCATGATAGAAGTTCTTTTTCCTTTGTTAAGAACTTTTTATACTCTATGGAGAATCATTTCAACCATTTTAGTCAGCTATCTTATTAAAATTATTCCCATAATAAAGTAATTTAGATATTTTAAAAAAAGTTCAAGTGGTGGTGGAGAGATGGCTCAGCAGTTCAAGAGCACTGGTTATCCTTGCTGAAGACATGCTTTCAAATTCAAGCACCCAAATGGAGGCTAAAAACCATCTGTAACTCCAGTCCCAGGGGATCTGATGCACTCTTGGGTGTTCTCCATGGGTGTTCACTCTATTTTATAATACTATCTTAAATAATTCTTAGCTCCTGGAAACGTGAAAGAATTTTGATTGCAATGCTGGTGTCTCCTTCAAATCCCCTTTTTCCAGTTGAACAATCTCTGTGATCTCTTACCTCTGTCATCCTCAATGATACCGCTGTAAGTTGCTTCCCTGAGTCCCTTTTAACTGTGAGACTAGCCAGGTCACACTGTTCTCTACTGTAATAAGACATTTTACCCTTCATGTTGGTGATTTAAATATCTTACATGCAAGTAGAGTTTCATGTGAAAGTCAGTTACCTGTGTTCTTATTCTATAGCAAACTTTCTCCTTTTGGATTCTTAAGACATTCCAATTTGGAATGATGATCTAAAATTATATTAAGTTCCAACTTTGAGACACAAAAGATTTCATATGTGCTGCTCCTTGTCAAAGTATTCAAACAATTCATGTTTCTGCTTTCCCATAATAATTCTTTCTCTTATTTATCTCTGAAACGTTGTGTTCCCTTTCATGTTGACATCCGTCTCTCTTGATAGATCTTGTGACATTCAAGATGAGCAATTTCTTAGACATTTACACATACAAAGAGGGGATATTCATGACATAATAAAATAACATCTCGCACACTTTCAACTTAGATATTGATAAGTTTTAAAGGACATGTGTATTAATTAATATTTATATTGTTGCAATAAAATACCATAGCAAAAGCAACTTATAAATGGATGAATATATTTGGATTATGGTTCCAGAAAGATAAGTCCATCATGGTGGGTGAGGAATGGCAGGAGGCATCTGAAACAGAAAGGTGAGGGTGCACACTTCAAGTACTTATGGGAAGCAGAGAACAAAACTGAAAGTGGAACAAGACTATGAACTTTCAACACTAGCCCCTAGTGACATGCTTCCTGCAGCTAGACCATAGCTACTAAAGGTTCCTGGACCCTCCCTGAAGAACACCACATTCAGATGCTTGGGGCCTGTGGGGGACATTCTCATTCAAATCACTGCAACTTGTGAGTAGAGGAGTGAAGAAGAGCAAGGGAAAATAGACCAAACTTGGAAACAAGGAGGGAGACAGCTGAAGAAATAAATACTCAGCAATGATAATTCCAGTTAATGAAAACTTCCATTTACTAAATAATATTTACATTCTAGGCTCTTTAAATATTTTGTGCATATTCAATGCAATTTTCAACAAAATATTAAATTACATTTATTCTTTCTTTCTTCTCATGTTACCAAAGAAGCTGTTGCATGTCATATCATTTTCTGTAAGGTCATGTATCTTGGGTATTGCAAAGGTAAGACTCAAATTTGTTTTGTCTTAATTAATTGCTATGCTACATTGCCTTCTAAGTCTGAAGGAATGTAAAAATAGATGCAAAAATAAAGTCTTATGTAGAAAAGAATGGAGAGAATGTTCCAATTGCTGCATTCATTTAGAATTCCAAAACTGGAGCAATAGTACCTGTGTTCTATCAGCATGGAGCACAAGTGTGAACTTCAGTTTACATGAGGTTCCAAGCATGATTTTGCTACTTTTATGTTAGAACAGACAAGTTATTTGAGCTAATTTGGCTACTGTGGGTATTTGGCAGTGTCTGGAGACATTGTTGGTAGCAAAACTTTTGGGTAGCAGGGGAGAGAGGAGGGGTTCTGGGATGATGCAAATATCCGTGGTGTTCAGGACAACTCCAAATAACAATGAAATTATCAGAGACTGTTAGTGATCCTGAGACTGAGCGATTTGAGCATGGATTAATGTTACTGTTCTTGTGAATTGGGAGATGGCTCAATCAGTAAATCACTTGCCATAGAAGGACAGGGACTCAAATTTGATCACTCCCCAGGACCCATACTGAAAAGCCAGGCAGACCTGAAGCACCTGTAATCCCAGGGCTGGTGGAATGAATATAGGAGGTCCCCGGCCAGCCAGTCAAAATGAGTTCAGGTTCAGTGAGAGACTCTATTTCAATAATAATAATATTAATAATAATAACAATAATAATGATATATTAATAAGGTACACTCCTTTCTTGAGGGGCTATAGGTGGCTAATGATTGCCTGGGAAGAATTCATGTCTCCTGGTGGTGTAACCACTGGTAAGTTTCACTTGTTTGAATAAACTTATTCAAGTGTGGCAGTAGGCTACATACAAGAGGTGTTAATTTATGATGGAAATTGTTTGGAAAGAAGAGGTTTGATTGGATGGGAAAAAGATAAGAGAGGAAAATGTGGGAGTATGATCAAAACACATTACACACACACACACACACACAAAACTAGATAGTGTTCTAGTTTCTTTTCAATTGCTGTGGCAAAACACTCTGACTAATACCAACTTGGGGAGGGAAGGGTTTATTTGGCTCACATCTCCTGGGTCACAGTTCATCACTGAGGGAGCCCAGGGTAGGAACTCAGGGAGGAACCTGGAAGCAGGAGCTGAAGCACAGGCCATGGAGGAACACTGCTTACTGGCTGGCTCATCTGGCCTATGCCAGCCTGCCTTCTTATACCATACACAACAACTTGCCCAGGGGTGGCACCACCCATAGTGTTCTGGGCCCTCTCACATTGCTCAACAATCAAGACAGTACTCCATAGATGTGGCCACAGGCCAGTCCAATAGAGCCAATTCCCCAGTTGAAGCTTCCTCAACCCAGTGTGTCAAGTTGACACTAAAGCTATCTAGCACAGATAGGTTAGGTAAGTAGATAGATAGATAAAAGTTTGAAAGAGTAAATTTTAAACTTAAAATTACAAAGAAAATAAAGTGGAGAGTTATCAAATAAACCAACATTTGCATCCACACCAGCACACACATGTACACACACATGCGCACACACATGAACACATATATTCACAGAAATTAATATTTGTATATAAAAATTATATTTTATGTTACTAATATGTAAAAAGCATTATTATCTCTGGAAGGACTGAGAGTACAGTCTGAACATATACAAAGCAATGAATTTCTTTGCAGGAAGAAGAAGCAGCAGAATGTAGTCTGCGGTGGGGCTAGCAGGCTGGCAGGGAATGTGCTGATTATGAACATGTCAGTGCTAATAATGAGAGTTCTGTGTCCATGCCAGCCATGCTTTGCATGTGCGGTTTGGGGCCTCTCTACAAAGAACTGGCCTTTGGATATGCATATTCAACGAGTGTAGCAGATCTGCCTATCTCCTGTGTTTTTGCTATTCTTTCTCTATGAAAATAAGTCTTTGCCTGTGGTAAGTTTTAAAAGGAGGATCTGTTACCTGCTATATTTAGAATCATGAGGGAGGAGACCTGCAATATTTTCTTTCCATAAATTTGCAGAAAGACCGATATTTTCCACTACCTCCACCCACTCATGGTTTCCCACTGACAACTACATATATGGCTATCCTGCCATATATCTCTGGAGAGAAGGAGTCCTAAGAGGCATGGGCAGGCGAATGAATGAGGCCATTGACTCAGATGTTCCTGGATGGGCAGACCTGATTGCTTTGGGGGGAACCAGTTCTCCCACAGTGAATGCATGCCTGGGGGCACAGCCAGGGGATGGGCTTCACCCAGTAATTCCTGGTTGATTCACATTTGGGTCAGCCATGTGGTGGGCAATGCTAGATGTTGCCCCAGGCTCCAAGGGCACCTTTCCAGGCTTGGATGTCTTACAATCAAGCCCTGTTAGTGGAGGCAGTGGAGAAAAAATTAGGGTGGGTCACCCTTAGGTCTGAGTGGGTGAGGAGAGGAAAAAGAAGGAAATGGTTTATGAATTATTGCTGTGGCTTTAAGAGAAATAGGAGCATGCCTAAGAGGAGGAGAAGGAGGAATCCCAGAGTCATGCAACCTTTCTTGTTCCTAGGATATAGTTCAAATCGCAGATTGTTTAAGCAGTTAGGCTTGGCTAGCACAGGTCCCCATCTCTCCCTAGCTTCTCTTTGTCTGTAAATCTTCATTTTTTGCTCGAACTTCAATAAATGTCCCTCCAATAAACCATCTCCCTCTTACAGTCTTTGCAAATGCTAGTCCCTTATTGTGAAGAGGATTGCTTCCATCCTTTCCAATGGTTAACTCCTGTTCTTATGAAGGATACACTTAGAGTGTAACTTCACTGACTTCCCAAGTGAGGTCAGATCTCCATTACATGTTTCCCTAGAAACATTCATCATTGTAGTTGTACCTATTGTGATTCTATGGCTATGATATTTTCCTCATGAATTTGTGAGATCCATGAGGGCCAGGCATGGCAGGCTTAGTTATCTCTGTATTCTCAGGGTCTGGGCCAACGCCTGTCCCATAGTGGACCCTGTTGAATACAGTACTAAGTGGGAAATACTAAAAGAAAGAAAAGGGAAGGGGAAGAAAAAAAAAAGAAAGGAAGGGAGGAAGAGAAAAGACAAAGAAAGAAAGAAGAATGGGTAAATCCCAGTGTGGATTATTTGTCATACAGTTAAACTTCTGGACTTGTCTGCATATCAGTAGCATAATTCCATGATAAAGGACAGGTCTCCTGAAAAATCTTAATCTGAAAAGTAAACATACAAGTTCAGTAGAGGAAGAAGGGAGAAGAGGGAGAAAGAGAGAGAGAGAGAGAGAGAGAGAGAGAGAGAGAGAGAGAGAGAGAGGAGAGGCTGTAACTTGGAGAGAATATTGGACACTTTCAGTGAAAGCCATTCTCCTGTGGTTCTCTATTAAAAAGCCATGCATTCTGCCTCTTGGCATGATCAGGAACATGTTCAGAATCATCATGAGAATGCGTTTGGGCATCAGCATTTTCCAGTCAGGGACTTATTTCAAGGGCTGTGAAGGGTATATCAAATACATTTTCTTAATTCATCCACAAAAACCATACCTTGACCTGATGAGTACCTGGCAATAGTGCTGACCAGAAAACAGTGTGTTGGGTGTGTTAGGAGAAAACGTACTTTGCTGGTCACTTGGGAGCCATACTCATTTGTCTTCTGTCCCTGCACCATGCTTACACGATGCCACCCTTCCACTTTGTTTCATAGTAAATGTAGCATTCGACGGGCAGTTTCTTTGCCTCCCTCACTATGCCATGCCCTCTCTCATAGGTAATCCTCTCCTCTTGGGACCTGTTGATTCACAGTGGGTATATTTGAGAGACTAGTTGGCTAGTATCTGCATTCAAGTCTCATCTATGCCCAGCTTTTTCCTCATTCATCTACATTCTGAATAATCTTTTATATATTGAAAGCTTTCAGAAATCATTTTATAAGCAAATAAGTTACAGTCCACTGTGAACTCATACTGTGTTTCGGTCCCTGTATCAGTCTCTATATACTGAGAAAAGTCACTCTTGCTCACTACTTTCAAGCAGCTCATGGTCCATGTGAGGAAAGGTACTATTTGAATATATAAGAAAATTAAAGTGTTACTGGTAATAGGAGACCCTGGGTCGAGATGAGGTGTGACAGTCAGTTTTATGAGGGAGTAGATATCAAGAGACATTTTTTTTAGAGCAGAAGCAAGTTGATGGGAACTTCAATGGTGAGAAATTGATTTTCAGGTGGACAAGTGTGATATGTGGTTAGAGAGAACTTCCAATAGAGAAATAGGAACATGAGATGTGAAATAGAAAATAGTTGAATCAGCCTGGAGCAAAGTCAATCTCAAGGCACGAGTAGATGTGACTGAAGAGTTAGACATAGCTCCATCATGAAGTGGTTTTTATGCTAACTTTGGGAGTTTGAACTTTTTCATTTAAATGGCAAAACCCAAATGCTGCTGGCTGGGCACAGTTGGAAAAGTACAGAGCCACTCATCCATTATTTGGAGAATGAGGGTAGAAATGAAGACACATACTCTCCTCTCCTAATGCCATAGTCTTTTGAGCACAAAACAGAAATTAGTCTCTGATCTTGGCTTGGCTCTAAACTGTGGGATGTGGATAGTAAATGAGGTTTCTCACAGCCTATCAGCCATGGCCCAGAATGAACTGGAAGCAAGGCTGAGAGGTGTGAGAGGATGACACCTGTGCAGGAAGGGTACATCACTGTGGAATTCTCATTGGAGAGAGTGGCCACATTATCAGGTCTGTGAAGCATAGAGAAGAATCTCTTCAATGCTGCTCCTAAAATCCATTGCACTTTTCATAACTCAGCCTTCTAAAGGCTTCTCATCTATGATAGCTTATGATATGCACCCTGATTTTACCATCTTCCCATATGTTACAATTAATTGGCCTTTATTCAGTACCTATTCCATGCTAGGCACTTTCTATTTTTTAATTAAGTTTAAAAAATATTTTGAGAATTTCATAGTTGAGTGCATATTTATATAACTTCTGCTCCTTCCGTTCCCCCTCCAAGTCCGTGCTACAATTCCATTTGATCCACTAGCATGTGAGAGTCTTATACACTATTTTACAGATGAGAAAAATGAAGTTAGATAGTGGCCCAGCAAAAGTTTGAGTTCCTAAAATGATTTTAGCATAAGACTAAAAGAGATGGCTCATTAGTTAAGAATATATGCTGTTCTTAAGAGGCATCTCATAACTCTCAGTCAGTCGCTCTAGTTCCAGGGGATCTGATGCCCTATTCTGACCTAGAAGACACCTGCACACAGCTAATGGACATTGATACACACATGTACACATAAAATAAATATTTTAAAAATTCCAGTGTATCATTGCTGCATTGGCATCAGTTACTATTCAAATTTCAGCACACCAAAATATGATTATTAATCGCCAGTGAGTTTTAGGGAAAATGAGTTATTCAGGACCCACAAGATAGCACAGTGGGAAAAGGGGCCTACTGTCAAGCCTATCAACCTGGGTTTGATGCCTAGTACTCACATGGCAGAGGAAGAGAATCTATTTCTACAAGTCTTTCTCTGACCTCCACACCTATGCCATGTATACACACAGACACACACACATACACACACACATATACACACAAACAACCACACTATATCAATCAGTCAGTCAACGTATAAAAAGAAAAAAGAATTATCTAGCATTTATTGCTGCTGGCTGGCCATTACAGCCTGTGAAAGCAGCAGACTTCATGAAAATCCAGTTCCATTCACTTCACATTAGGAAACTGAGGCTTACCATGTAGAGTATGATAATGAAAAAGTCAGGATCGAGAACCAAGTCCATAAATCATGTTCTCATAATTGTCTCACTAAAAGTCTATGGATTCTCATCCTAGACAAGACCCATGGTCCTTTTCTTCATTCCCCTTGCACTAAATAAAGCAAGTTAGGAAGGGTCAGTGTTTTGAAGCATTTTGGATCTGGGCTCAGGTCCAAGTGCTCCCATTGATTGAGGTTATCATGAGCTAGTTCTTCCTCAGGTTTCAATGTCCTATCAAATGGGATTAAGAAACATTTTTCTAGTAGGATTGTGATATGAGTTAGTGTATATAGATGGAGTATCCAGCACAGGGCACAATATAGAATTTAACACATGGAAGGTAGAAAGAACTAAATCTACCAGTATCCCTAGAAACCACTTGGGCATAACATCCTCAAAGAGTGTGTGCTTCCATACCCCCCTCATTCCCACCAGGATTCATCTATTATTGCTGTTGACTGTAACCCTAATTTCCAGTGAAATGAGGAGCATTTTCATAGAATTTTCTTTTAGTTTTTGCTCTTTTTTTTTTTTTTTTGTCTTTTGAGACAAAGACTAAAGGGTCTCCCTTTAGTCCCAGCTGGCCTGGAGAATGCTATGTAGATCAGGCTGGCCTTGAACTCACAGATATCAGCTTGCTTCTGCCTCCTGAGTGCTAGGATTAAAGGTGTGTGCCACCACACCCAGCTCTGATAGTACTTAGATGTCTTCAAACACAAAACATGTATGTAGCATTTTAATCATATTCTGCCCCCACTCCTCCCGTTTACCTCTCTTCAGAGCTACCCTACTTTTCTACCCCACTCAGCTTCCCTTCCTCAATTTTTCATAACTCACTGAGCTCAATTTGTGCTGCCCAAAGACTCTGGTCTGTGGGACAATTCACTGCAAGTTGACTGATCCACCAGGGTCTACACCCCAAGAAAACTGCCTCTCCCTCCCACCAGAAGCCATCGTGTATCAAACCCCTTAGCTAAGAGTAGGACCGTTGAGTCCTTTGGCCATCCACACTGAAATGTTGATTGACTTGGTTTTGCGCTGGTCTTGTGCATAGGACCACAGCTTCTGTGCATTCATGAATGTAGGGGTTTTGTCATGTCCAGAAGACATCGTTTCCCCCTGGGGCTTCTCGGCTTTTGGATCTTATAATCTTTCTGCCCCTTCTTCCACAATGATCGCTGAGCTTTGGGGAGAGATGGTGTGATATAGATATCCCATTTGTTGTTAAGTACCACACAGATATATAATTCTTTATGCTTTGACAAGTTGAGGGTTTAAACCTTAGCCACCATCTACCGCACAAAGAAATTTCTCTGACCAGCTCCACGATTCAGAGATATTAGAAGTCAGCTTGATGTTGTGTCCATTTAGCAAAATGATAGTAGTAGGTTCACCCCTGGGGCCCAAGAATTCCCCAACATTGGGTTTTTTTCCCATATTTACTATGCCAGACATATGTTTCATTCTGTGAAGTGGGCCTTAAATCCAATCAGAAGTTGGTTGGTTACTCCATTAACATCTGTGCCGCTATTGAACCTGTGGACATATGTTACCATGCCTATAATTGCTGTAATTCACAAGGTTCACAGCTGAATAAGACTATTGAGATTTTTTTTCTCTCAGCCTACATAAGCACCTTATGGTATTATACAAGCTAACCATCAAGGAGGAAGGTTTCTGGTCAGTACCCACTTGGTTTTTTTTTAAGTCTGTTAACCAAAATGTGTGATGCCTTCAGCAATAAAGTTCTTATCTAGTTCCAATGAGTAACAAAGAACAATGGCAACCACCTATATTTTTTTTGGGAGAGGGAGGTCTGTGGGACACTCCAACAAACAACTAGAGGAGAGGTACCCCATATCTGGCACTGAAACCCATAAATTCCTATAACCATGTTGTGTTGGATAGATTTAGTGTCAACTTGACACACCTGGGTTGAGGGAGCCTCAACTGGGGAATTGACTCCATTGGATTGGCCTGTGGCCACATCTGTGGAGTATTGTCTTGATGGTCGAGCAGTGTGGAAGGGCCCAGCCCACAATGAGTGGTGCCACCTGGGCAGGTAGTTATGTATGGTATAAGAAGGCAGGCGCTGGGCATGAGCCAGAGTGAGCAAGCCAGTGGACAGCATTCCTCCATGGCCTGTGCTTCAGCTCCTGCCTCCAGGCTCCTGCCCTGAGTTCCTGCCTTGGGCTCCCTAAGTGATGAACTGTGACCCAGGAGATGTAAGCTGAATAAACCCTTTCCTCCCCAAGTCAGTGTTGGTCAGAGTGTTTTGTCACAGCAATGGAAGACAAACTAGAACACATGTCATGCAGGATAGAGTTACAAATCACATCTTTGTCCTCTTGATATTTATTTTTGAAAGTTCCCTGCTAAGTAACTTCTCCTATGTCTTTCTTTTTTTTAAACCCTGACTTATCTGTGTCTATGCTGACAAACTGCATAGACAGAGAATAACCGACGCAGCATTGATTAGGCTGTAATAAAGAGCACGGAGTCGAGAAATACTCCCCATTGGTTCAAAGAAGTTGCAAAGGAATACCTGCCATGTGCTAGAAAAAGCCCTGGGAGCTGAGGTGATAGCAGAGAAAAAGAAGAGCCCCCCAATGCTGCTCATTCTCAGATATGGTCTTATACGTGTTTCTCATTACAAGAATTAGAGGTGCACTTTTATTCCATTTTTTTGTTAATTTTTATTGAGCGCATTTCAGATAACATTTCTTAATCAAATTTAGACTCATTCCCCCATCCCTGCCCACCTCGTGCCCCCCTTTCCCCCGCTGGGGCTCATGGATTCTGCCATACATGTTGAGTCCTGTCTTGCATCTTTTTCTCAGTCTTTTTTTTTTAACCTTTTTGATGCAGAAGTTTACTGTTTTGGTCAGTTCTTTGAACAAGTTTTTCTCTCTCTTTTTTTGTTCCCTTTAATTTTATATTACTCCAAAATATGCATATATATATATATACTCCACACGTAAATCAAATTTACAAAGTCTGAAAATAAGCTATAGGTTAATTAAAAAACACATTTAGGGATTCACATTTTAACAGTAAAGTTGCATGCAGGTAAGAAGAAATACAACTTTACATTCTAAGTTACATGTATGTTTTAATGTACTTTTTATAAGGACAACAGAAGCAACCACCTTACCAGAGCAGTTAAAGACATGTTGTGAATGAGAATGAGAGGATACAGCATCTGGGGGATGGGGAGAACAGAATCTGTGGTCAGAACATCCCTCCTTTGAGTTTTGAATGAGAAAAATGCTAATATTGACTTCAAACATTGCACAGAGGGAAAAATAAGAGAAACCCAGCATGCATTTAATGTCTAACACAGAATAAGAACTGAAAGCTGTGATACTTAAGCATACAGATGCTCAATTCAATTTTGTTGATTTAATTCAATGAAGTCATAAGAAAATGAAATTTGGTGCTGCTGGCTGCGCTGCTGGGCATTTGGCTTCTCCTAAACAAATATCTTTGAGGAGTGTTATTTCCAGTTGAAGTCTTTAAAAAAGCATTATGCTGCTCATGGGAATTTGGGAAAACTTCACTCATTCTTCCAATTCTTCTCCCCAAAGACTGATTTTTCCCCCTTTTACAAGTTTTCATGTTTCTCATTGATGTAGAATTTGATCACAGACATTGGTTTTCTCCAGCTCAAGCTTTCTTCTTGAGTCCATGATTGGGTGCGAGTTTTCCTGCTAAGAATTATGGTGTTACCAAACACACACTCACAAATCAGAGATTTGGTTTTAGCGATGACTGAAATCTCTTTATTCTCATTATCTTTTGAGTTCCTACCAGTGTCTGTGACTGGAAGTGGATGAGGACTCAGTCACATCTTCCCTTCCTCCCAACCCTACTTTCACCGGTTTAAATAGCACACATCTTACTCATCCATTCATCAAATATTTATTGAGCATACTCTGTGTACTGAACACTATATTAAGTGCTAAGGGTTTCAATATTCGTAAATCAAAATCTGTGCTGTCTAGACTGTTCTCCTCCAGATAAAGAATAATGGAGTTTCAATAGACGAAATCTAATAGAATTAGGCCCCAGGGACTGGGCTGGTTCATATAAGCAAGCCCTCTACTTGATCTGTAGGGTCAGAATAAAGTTTAATGAAGGTTATCAAGGTCAAGCCATGATGAGAATAAATACAAGCCAGGAAGGTGGATGAATAGGGTTTCTCAGCCAGATCTAACAGCACTGAGAGTAGGTACTAGCATGGAATATACAGGAATACACAGGAAATGGGAGCAAGTGCATTAAGTCTGGTACATAAATTGGGTGTAACAAGAGTTGAGGTTGGAAAAGCAAACAAAGGGCAACTCTTGACATTTCTACAGGTTGTGTAAAGAATTTGAATAGGACTGTGCTTAGAACATTAGTACCTCTTTGCTGAAAGACGGAATGGATCAACGAACAGTACTCTGAGGGCAGTGGGGAATCATTAGCTCATTTTAAATTGGTGTTTGAATTAGGGTAAGTGATCATATGTTCTAGGCAACAAATGGTTCATCCTGTGCCTCTTGTAGAGGTTGTATAGCAAGAGGAGCAGTCTTCTGTGTGTTCCAATGATCATTTAACAAAACAGGAATACAGGGAGTGAGGCACAGAAAACAGAGGGAAAGTATTAATACTGAGGAGTAGAGCCATGGCCAACCCAAAGAAATGCAGAGGGGCTAACAGATGAACAGAATGTTTGCAATGTAAGCCTGAGATAAGCAGATATTGTCCCTAAAACCCATAACTTCCACTTCTTAGAAAGGTTATTTGTGTAGAAGATGGGCTCATACTATCCTGATGTAATGCCCCACCCACACTTGAACTGAGAAGAGATGATTCAAGGTAAGATGGCATCATATTATTTGAACTGTTTTCTAAAATTCTAGTAAGAATAATTATGGCAATTGAATACTTACATTGTCCTGTATAAATCTAAGGATTTAAAGTGATAATTGTTTAATACTTCCCAAACCCTGAGAGACAAAGAGTTCCTTGGCCTCCCCTTACAAAGGAAAAAGCATCACTGTAAGTTTTAGTAT
Organism: Rhizomys pruinosus; assembly: GCA_009823505.1. Lineage (NCBI taxonomy): Eukaryota > Metazoa > Chordata > Mammalia > Rodentia > Spalacidae > Rhizomys > Rhizomys pruinosus. Next base: position 4,206,478 of record VZQC01000005.1, on the reverse strand, counting down.
GAGTTCACATGAGGACACACAACCAGAAGTTATCAATTTGGGATGCCAACCCAGGCTGTCTTCATTTTATACGTTTAGAATGATCAGGTTTAAGCTAAGTAAAGCATATAAGGACACATGTGATGTGTCTAGATCTAGCAACCCTGATGTGATTTTGCATCTGGTCAGAACCACTGGACAAGTTGTTCAGAAGAACTTTAAATTATCTTACTTAGTCCCTTATTATTCAGATCATAATACTTTATTTTATTTATATTGCTACACAAACTACCAATAACTAAAGTTCATTTTTGTCTAAAAATTTATATTGATTCAAATGGATTTACTTGTTGAGCAAAACATTTTAATATGCATAAATAGTTTATCTAGTTAAGTATTGTCCTTTATATATGAAAAAATAGGCTTCTGTTTAAGTTGAAGAGATTTGTTGAAGCTCTGGAATCTGTCCATGGAACTGACTTCCTAAGGGAGAAGAGACTTGGGGCCCTGGAGTTTGAAGAACAGGATGGATATTCAATCATGAAGTGCACTTATAGAACCCTTTGGCAGTGGAGACAAGTTTATATAATCAAGGGGAATGTATTTATTGCTGTATTACAAATATTTAAATGCATTGTAGGCTTTCTATACAATTCACTCTGATAGCTAAATTACTACTTCAGGCTTGTTTGATCTTTTTGTTTCTGTTTTTCTTTTATCATCTATTAATAAAAATAAAATAGATATAAGCTGAAGGTTTTATACTTACAAACAGTGACAGAATCTTAATTGGACTGACTGCTCATTATTAACTTATTTCTTGGAATTTGGTTCATGTGTACATTACATTCAGGCCATATTTAACCTCCACCCTCTCTTATCTTCCTCTCACACCTACTATTCCTGTCTTTTTTTCACCCTAGTCCCTATCCCAATTTCATGGCTCTTTTTTTTAAATACAGAGAGGCTGGGGGGGAGATGGCACAGTTTTTTTTTTTATTTTTTTTTTATTAATTTTATTTATTTCTATATGTGTATGAATGTACTGTGTGCCTGCAAGTTTGTGCACCCGTGTCGTGCAATGCCGCGGAGGTCAGAAGAGGGTGTCAGATTCCCCTGGAACTGGAGTTCTCCTGGAATTGGAGTTTCAGACAGCTCTCGGCCGCCATGTGGGTGCTGGGGATCGAACCCAGGTCCTCTGCAAGAGCGTCGGCACTCTTTTAACCGCTAGGCCATCTCTCCAGCCCCCCCAATGCCCATTTCTAAGCCAAGCACATGGACAGGTAGAAGAGAGTTTCACTGATTGGCATACAGGAACCAAATTATACCTCCAAAGCTAGGATTGGTCGCTCATAGTTATAAAAGATTTTGTTGCTATGTTATTACAATTCCAGGCCCTAAGCATTCTACTAACTAAACTATATTCTTAGCCCTTATTATTGTTTTGTATTACTGATGGTTGGATGTTTGCTAAGCAAGCATTTTACCACTGAGTTAATGTTAGCTAAAATGTATAGTCTGTACTAATAAAGGGTAACTTCCCAAAAGAGAATTATTGGAACTACCATGTGTAAGAGAGAGGTCAAGAATAAATGAAGTTACACACAGAAACCTCTTCTAGATGGGAAGCATGCGTGTAAAAGCCTTAGGGATTATCTGAAGCAATGTTGTGTAGTTCTAGTCAACATTTACTTCAAGACTAAACAAACCTCTTATCTATTGGATTAGATCATCTGAGGTCAGTTAACATGATTGGATGGTGTGGCCCCTGACTAGCCAGAGGTCTCTCAAATGTAAAGGCAATAGTCAAATATGAAATGCGAAGGTTTTATTTCATAAGGAAACTGATTATCTGGAGACAAAGCACCTTGTCTGTGTTGCCAGCATAACAATCACTAAGGCAGCATGAAAATATTGTTTTGCCTGTTGGTCCTTTTACAAAATATAAACCAAGGAGGTTTCGACTAGTTGAGACAAGTATCAAACAATTCAGGAGCTTACCCAAACAACTTAGCTAATTCTTCTGATTCTTTTAGGCAGTAATTCACAGATGAAGCAAGACTAGAGTATTTCCAAGGAACACACATATGGGCTAGGTATGTGAGTGAGCGGTAGCATGTTAAAACTATTGTTTGTTTTCATGCCTTAGTATCCAAGGGACTTGTTGAGTTACCATTTATCAGAGGCCAGGGTTTGAGTTTAACTCGGTGTAAATTTTCCACAATCTGCTCCCTACATTTTTTCTTTTGCTTTAGGCAGCTCTTCCACAGTGGTAAAAGCATCAGACGATGACTTCCATCTGCCGGGTCCCAACTTTCCCTTCCTATAATTCATCATTTTATGAAGCTAGCTCCTGACATATTGGGCCCAGCTCGACAAGCCTCAGCTTTTTGTGAGACATCATTTTAATTATCTTTGTGTCTTAAAAGGAAGAACTCCACAATTATCTTTTATGAAAACACTTGGGGGTACACATTTTGAAATTGCATGTCCAGGACTTTATGTGCAGAATCAAGGTATCATATTATCCAATGTTCCTGGCAAGTTCTTAGACTAAATTTCAGGCTACAAGATGTTTGTTGTTCATCGCAAAGGTCAGGTTTGACCACATTTATTAAATTACAAACTTGCTTCTCTTTTGTCATCAGAAGATGGTACAAATTAAGGTTTTCTTGTTCTGGTCACAGTGCAGATTACAGCTGAGGAACATCTAAAGGAATTAGAGTGACCAAGAACATCGAACATAAAACCATGACAAATGGCCACTGTCCTTGGGAGCCCCATGGCTATTTGATACAACACCACAAAGTATCATTTGTGAAGCAAGAAGACAGAATGAATATCAAGCTCGTTTTCAAAATAAATCAAGCTGTCAGTAGATAAGTCTGGTGTCTTTAAGCTTTGCTCTTCTAGTTCCAAATAAATAACCTTGATCTTCTCCAGCCACATTTGCAATTAGATGATTTCCATAGTTTTTTTTTTTCATTGCTTTAATTCCAGTGCCTTGGAAGACATACAGAACTTTCTCTAGCCCAATTACCGATTTTCCATAAGTCCCATTTCAGTACCACAACCACACACAAAGTATCAGTTTTTTAATAACTTAAGTTCTTACTCAGATACCTAAGCTTTTCAAAATATTACCTTAGCCTGCAAAGTTTCAAATAAAGAGATAATCTTTTGTGATTTTATTTAAGTATCATTTATGTGTGAATTTTAGGATACGTGATTATATAAAATAAAAATGCTATTGATAAGAACAATAAGAAAAATTGGGGATCTCCTTTCCTGAAAAGTTGTCTCTCTTAAATCATTGTACTTTACATAGCCAGATACTTGAAAGGAGATATTAACACATAAATACATGCATGTATGTGTATACACAATACTAAGTTACAGACCTGTAATTTCCCAGAAACCTGTAAACTTAACTTTCTGCTATGTTTATGTGCTTATTGACTTTTACTTACTGTTTGCATTTAAGTAAACCCTTGTTTATTTATTTAGCTTACTGCTTATTTTTCCATGCAGACTTGGAATTTGCAGTGTGGTAACCATTACCCAACATGTGGCTATTTAGCATTTGAAGTCTGGTTCATCCAAATGAAGCTGTATTGAAAATGTAAAACTCTGCCATTAAATTTCAAAAATTTAGGACAAACAATATAAAATGTTCCACTAATATTTTTTCAAAAATTGTATACTAGAAATACATTATACACTGATTTAAATGACATTATTATAACTATTTTTAAATTTTATATTTTAAAAGTGAGTTTACTCGATAATTTAAAATGGTGGTTTTTGTTCATATTCCATATCTTTTTATCTGAAGTACTAGGAATTCAACTCAGGGCATCACACCTGTTAGGCAAGCACTCAGCCACTGAGCCATAGCATCCTTAACTCTCACATGGGATATTGTTTGGAGTGCACTTATCTGGAGAAAGAAATTTTTAAAGAAAGATGCAGTGTCTTATCTCTGCATAAAGTGTCTGCTCTATGGTCAGTGGTCAAGAACCCTACTCTATATGAGATAAGTGAGTAAAACATGAGTGAGACTTCAAGGAGCAAAGCAGGCACAGATATCAGAGGGAGCACAAGGATAACAGTTGAGCCCATGGCCTGGAAAATCCTTACAAGGAGGTTAGAGGGCTTTGAAAGAGAGTCTTTAGTATTAGTTATCCTCCCCCTTACTCCCTCCTCTATCCTGCTCTCCCATCCCCATCCTATTTAACCCTCCCTGTCCTGTTCGTCTCCCTTTTCTCCTTCACACCACCTGCATTCTATCCCTCCTACCTTGAAATCTACCCCAAGTGTCCACTTACTAGTTTCCTGACTGCTATGACTACAGTAATTTAAACATACTTTTCTAAAGACTCAAGGGTAGCACCCACATATGAGAGAACATGTGGCATGTGTCTTTTGAGGTCTGCGTTACTTCATTTACAATGATTATTTCCAGCTCCATCTGTTTACCTGAAAATTTCATAACCCTGTCTCTCTTTAAAGCTGAATGAAAGTTATAAGAATTGTGGGGTTTGGTCAGAATCCTTCCTGCACTTTTCTTTTTTTTTAATTTTTTTTTTAATTTTATTTATTTCCGTATGTGTATGAATGTACTGTCTGCATGCAAGTTTGTGCACCCGTGTCGTGCAATGCCGCGGAGGTCAGAAGAGGGTGTCGGATTCCCCTGGAACTGGAGTTCCCCTGGAATTGGAGTTTCAGACGGTTCTCAGGCGCCATGTGGGTGCTGGGGATCGAACCCCGGTCCTCTGCAAGAGCGGTCGGCGCTCTTAACCGCTAGGCCATCTCTCCAGCCCCCTGCACTTTTCTGTGCTTCTATAGGAAATGATGAATAACAACTTTGTTGGGGAGCAGAACATTCAATAAAGCTGTCATCTCTGTTTCATTTGGTTACTTCAACTTTGACAATTATCTTTTAATGTAGATCTAAACCAAGTGTTCTCATTATTTTCCCTCCAGACTAAAAATTCCTTCTTAGATTGATTTTATTAGTTCCACAGCATATGTAGCTACTTTTCCCCCACAAGCCAAAGGAATATAAAAGTGTTAAGGCAAGTGAGAATGCGGAGAGGGCTTACAGATTGCTAAGTATGACTCCTTGCTGTGTCAGGGAAACTGAGGCTGAGGGACTGTATTCATTTTTACCTCATACAACCCCAGTGGACAATTCAGAACTAAACAGTGTTTTTTTTCCAATATATTTCTTGTCACAAATTACTGATACTTACTGAGAAAGAAAATGGACTCTGTAATATCATTTCTCCATTTCAGCAACCTTGACTTCTCCATAGGCCTTTTCAAATGAGGAATGATGGCCATTATAGTGATACATCACCACTTTCCATCTCAGGGAACCATACCATAATGTAACTCCCATTTCTAATATGCTTGCATAAAAGATTAGGAGATTATACTCAGAGGAGTCATTCTTCCATAAGAATACTTTATTCAGCTTTGTATTAACTCAGTCTGCAGCAGGCTGCTTCATTGATATGTGTTTATTTTTATCCATGAGGACCAATGAAGAAAGACAACTGCTCTTTACTTTTATGTCCTGGCCTCACCATGTGGCCTTGGCTCTTTGAGTGAGGACTTCATTTACTAAACAAGCCACTCAGTAGCATCAATAACTAGTTTTGGCTTTTTTTTAAAAAAGGGCCTTCATGTGACACTCAATCTTTGATTCCTCAATAAAACAACACAGCTGCTCCCTTGGAGCCTGTCTCTCAGCAGGAGCTTCAAAATCATATTTAATCAAGTCTGCTTTTAAAGCCATCCAATTTCCTTTAGGGCTCTGGCCACTGTCCCTGGGCAGGATGGACCCTGCTGACATGTCCCAGCCACAGCCTTTCCAGGCCTAAGTGTTGGGAGCTGCTGTTTCTGGAACTCTTAGTCATGTGGCAGCCCCTGTACTGGGTACTTCACATTCAAATTTTTATTTAATTCACATGGAGGCTCCATAAGGTTGGGATTAATTTCTGGTGCAAAAACTAAGAAACTAAGTTTAGTACTATAATCTTATTTTTCCAAATTCAAAGAGAAACAAGTGCAAAAGTTGAGAGTTAGCCTTCTCTTTAATTCCGACATCTGAGAATTTTATAATTTTTAGTCTAAAATTTTACATTTAAAGGTAACATGTCTGCTTAACCAAATAATAATGATAGGTTCTCTTCTAGACTCTCCAGCCTTTCCAGCCATGGGTTGGCCAGGTTTATGGGACTAGACATGTGTTCTGTCTAGTGGAGTGGAATTCATATCCAGTTAGAAAGTGGTTGGTTACTTTCCTAATGCACCTATACAATATCAAGGCAGTAAAAAAAAATCATAGATGAGGAAGGGGCTCCTGAAACCCTCTCTTGCTTGAGGAGCTTTGGCAGTGGAAAGTTAAGGTTGGGAGAATCAGTCTTCAAGGATGTGGTCCATGTGAGAGTGCTTGTGCTTGTGCTCGTGTGGATGACCCTACACCCATGCATATACATACAGAACTGACAGGATTCAGTGGGCCATGAAGAGAGGACATGATGTAGGTAGAAGAATATGGCAGGAGGAGTTGGAATGATTATTATGATCAAAATATGTTGTGTACATTCTCAAAGAATGAAGTATGTAATATATATATATATATTATATATATATATATGTATATATGTATATTAATACATTATATATGTATATATAATGTATATATAACATATAATATATATAATGTATATATAATATATATTACATATATATTATATATATGTAATATATATGTAATATATAATATATTACACATATATGTTACATATATGTGTAATATATGTCTATATATGTAATATATAATATTAGACATATATAATATGTCTAATAAATAATATTAGACATATATGTGTCTAATATTATATATTACATATATATGTCTCAAAAAGACATACATATATATGTCTCAAAAAGACATATATATATATATATGTCTTTTTGAGACATATATATATATATACATATATATATATATGTCTTTTTGAGACAGGGTCTCCCTATAGCTCTGGCTGTCCTGGAACTTATTATGTAGACCAGGCTGGCCTTGAACTCACAGATATCTGCCTGCCTCTGCCTCCCAAGTGCTAGGATTAAAGGTGTGCACCACCACACCTGGCTCTATTATATATTTGTAACCTGTAGATTTAAGGAGGGAGGGTAACAGAGAATTATATAGGGAAAAGTGTGAGTCTATTTCGAGCAGAAAACTAAAACTGGCAAAAGAGAATCCCTGCCCATGATAAAACTCATATATTTGTCTTGTGATAATCAAATTTTCTATTAAAATATGAAAACCCTTGATGTCATCTCTTACATAAAATACATCATTAATTACCATATGGTAATTGCTCTCCAAAATGAGGTTGACAGATTCAGAGATGAAATGAGAAGTATTAGGAAAGGCTTGAAATATTAAGGTAATTTGAGAAAAAGTTCTATTTAAGCAAAACTTTGCTTTGAGGAAAACTAAAATAGTCAACAACCCACATTAGCTACTGCGATCTATAATCTCAGAGTATCAGTGAATTTAACATGACAAGAATTCCTTCTTCGGTCTCCACAGTGTTTAGATTTCTAAACTGCATGCTCTTGAACATGTCACTCTTCTGTTTGAGAGTCCTGTGTTTCAGCTCTAGGAACAGAAAAGACTATGTGAGTGAAGGATTGAATGAAAGAGATGGAATCAGGCCAGGAAGTGGCTAACTTCATTTTACTCACTTCCCAGTAGACAGCAACATGGTTCTAACAAAACTGAAACAGAAGCTGAGAAATGTCTACTTCCTGTACATCCAAGAAGGAGAAACAGTTGTGTAGCTCAGATATCATTGTTTCTGTCACAAACGAATCTGACATGGGTAGTACAGAATGATATTAAACTTTATAAGCTGATGGACAAGCAGGATGAAGACAGTGTAAGGAACATTCAATCAACAAATTAATTCAAAGAATGTTGGTTTGGAAAGATGGTGATACCAGACAAGGAAAGACATTTCCTAAAACACACTTTCCTGAGTGTTAGAATGGTTTGAGTAAAATTAGTTAAATTCTTTTTGGAAAACTCTGTTTTCAAATTCTAGTTATTTCTGAAGGTATATTCTTTGTTGTTGTTTTGTTTAAGAATTTTACACAGAGGAATAATGCGCCAGTTACAATGGAACTATTTAGGGGGAGTGATAGAGTTTTGCTACGCAGCCCTAGAATTTGCAACCCTTCTGACTCCACACCCAAAGTGCTGGACCCAAAGTAAGGACCATCATGCCTGGTTTTATAATAAACCTTTCTGATCACAAAGTCTCCTTTTATACTATCTTGTAAGAACTCATGCTTTGTGAAACGTAATGTAATGAAACTTTGGTAATGAAGAATTATCAGTGGAAAAGAAAAGTGAATGGAATTGCTTTTAGAAGTGTATGCCATAGTTGTGTTGCGTTTGATCATCTGCTACTGGATAGCAAAAGCACTGTGTTGTTATGCATAGCTATAATGAGGTAGTTTTGTTCTGTTTTTATTCTATAAGGCTTTATTTGGTTTTGCAGTAAGCCATGCCTTATGGGGAGTATATCAGTGAACAAAGAATGACCCAATCCCTTTACTTTGTGGGGTATGGGTAGCATAAATATAATAATATATAAGTAAGCTATATGCTAAGTTGGGTAGTCATACTCTAAAGGAAAACTAAGTAAATAAACTGCCACATTGGTAGATCAGGAGAGTATAAGTAACCAACATGCAGAAAACAACAATCCGGCATCTTAGACTTCTTTCTTCAAGGCTTATGGCTCGCCAAGGTCAGTGAGGGTGCCTGTACTCCCTCAGGCACACTATCTTTCTTATAACAGGTACCAGATGATGGAGTACTTATGAATCAATTATCTACCATATCACTGCTAACATCAACATTCAAGAAAAAGGAAAGTATGTGGGAATCTTGACCGGTAACACAATGTTCAGGTGTGCGTTGGACTCAACTGACTATTTGAATTGGCCTAAGTATAGAATCAGAAAGTATAGTACAATTATGGGTATAGCTTAAGGTGGACCCATAAGTTTGTCTGCATCAATAGGGTATTTAGGTCAGAAAGGTTTTTGCCTTTTTCATGAATAATATGGGATGTGATTGGAAGGTTTGCACAGAAGAATGAAGCTATCTCGATTCTATGAATTATGTCATGCAGTCTATGATCTATTTTTAACAAAAACTGCTTTATTACATTGGAATGAGGATAAACTGAAATTTTTCCTGGGGTGTAGAACATTTTGTTAAAATAATAATGATACATGGAGTTGTTTCCTATATATGTCTATGTTTACACAAATTAGGGTGAAGTTCTTTAAAAGTAAAAACATATTTGGGGTTCATCATTGAATTTCTAGGACTGACATAAGGCTTGACCCACTTTTATTTCTTAATATGCGACCTTCCAAGGGTGACTGAGAAGAGGAGAAGAATGCCAAGGGCATCTACTTGCTTCATCTCAGACATGCAGATTTCCTCAAAGAAAGGGAACTGTCACCTTGAATATGAAAGGCTATGATGGAATTTATTAGCCACAATTAATGATCATGGCATTTCAACTTCTGAGTCTGTTTGAAACATGTTCTCTGTGACTACATGGCTCACGGCACTAGTTGGGATACAGTTAACTGTCACCTCCTATTTCTTATATATGCTATGCCTAGAGCTGAGGCATGTGTCAGCTCCGTAACCTCTTGATTCAAAGAGACAGGTAGGTAAAGGTTGTTGGCAGCAGTTATAATGCCTAGGGGTAGAATTGCAAGAAACCTGAAAAATCTTGTTTTGTATATGTGCCACCATAGTACACAGAGACTCCAGATATAACCTATTAAACAATAGGCAAACTAGAATTCTTTCCCCAAACACTTCTATTAAAACACTCTTTATTGTATATAGCCTCTTCCATCTTGGTTCTTCAGGAAGAACAACTGTGTCCTATCCAATAGATGAATCCTCCCCTCGTGCTGGTCTTTCCTTTAAAAACATGTATTTTTTCATATTGTTAGACATATTGGTCTAGTTATGAAATTACAGAAGAATGTTCTATAGCTGCAATGATAGTAAGTACTCCAGGTTTTATTTTTATCTGTCACCGTTTCATAGTTTTTGCCTATTTGCACTCTGCTATTTCTTTGCAATACCAGGAACTGAACTCAAGGCTTTACACATGTTAGGCAAGAACTTTATCACTGAGCCATGTCTCTAGCTCTAATATTCTTTTTGGCTCTTTAAATGTTCTAACTTTTTAAAATATGAGGACCCCTCTTCCTCCTCCTTCTTCCTTTTCTTTTTCTAGTGGGGTCTTCTTAATCTTTTCTTTTTTTGTTGTTGTTGTTGTTGTTTTTGTTTTTGACAGGATTTCTCTAGTCCTAGCCTGCCTTGAAGTCACTATGTATACAAGGCTGGCCTTGGTCTCCCAGAGACGTGCCTACATCTGCCTCTTGAAGGCTGGGATTACAGGCTTGCACCACCATGCCCAGGATGGGTCTTCTTAATCTTAACAGAATTTTATCCATTATAAGGGTAATCAATACCAGAAAATGCCAAGCCATTGCAGAAGAGGACCTAGAGTTGGAGTGCAGACAAAGTAGACAATACACCTGAGGGAGGTGGTTAACTACAGTAAACTTCTGGGGACCAAGAATTGTGATCTCAAATAGACTTGCCTTTGTTAATTAGTGAGAGCTACCTAAATTTCAAATTTTTTATTAATTTTTAAAAATTGTATGTGTATGAGTGTTTTGCTTGCATGTATGTAAGTGCTGAAAATTCATGCAATGTCTGTGTAGGCCACAAGAAGATGTCAGATCCTCTAGAATTGGACTTATGGATGGATACTAGTAGCTATGTAGCCAGTGGGAAATAAACCTGGGTCCTTTGCAAGAGCAAGCCATGCTCTAGATCACTGAGCCATATCTCCAGCCTCTAATTTCAAATATTTAATAGTATTAATAATATATAACTCACTCAGATTTTTGTAACATTTGATCCTATAATATGAAAGTTAGTTTGAATATTTTATCTATACTCAATAATTAAGAACCTCTTTATTATTAATAAAATTAAAATTTCATTTTCACTTTATTGCTATTATCTTAAATGTAGTACATCAGTGGATTTGAACTATTTAAATAATCACAACCGGGCTGGAGAGATGGCTCATGGGTTAAGAGTACTGTATGCTCTTACAGAGGTTCCAGGTTTGATTCCCATCACCCATTTGGCAGCTAACAACCATCTATAACTCCAGTTCCAGGGTAATCTGAGGCCTTCTTCTAACTCCTTGGGCATTGCTGAACACAAGTGAACCTACACCCAGGCAGGCAATACACCCATACACGTGTGTGTGTGTGTGTGTGTGTGTGTGTGTGTGTATGTGTGTGTGTATGAAATAATCACAACCAAGCTCTTCAGTATGAATCTTGATATCTAAGTATAGCATACAACATCCTTCAAATTGTTTATATTTCCAGTAGCAGAGAAAGAAAATTGGATTCAGAAAGACAGGAAGAAATCTGAAAGCAGCTCAGATATTGAAATGAAAAGTATGATTTTTCCCCTGATCTGAGCTCTGCATTTATACAATGATGTGAGGCTGTCACACCCTATTGCAAAGCAAGCAGGTTGTGATGACATAGGAGATCTTGGTGACGTTAGCATTGCCGTCAGCTGTGAGCAATCATAGCTACCATTACAAGAGAAAATAATGCAAGGAAGGCTGTTTACATTGACAACTAAAGGTGAAGCAGGCTCGGTAGAATCTGCTGATATTTTTGATGTATTTTTTTTTTTAGAACTTTTGCGTATTTCATGTGAAACATCTTAATCATCTTTATACCTTGTCCCTCATCTGTAACTGTCCCCCACTGGACTTCATGATTCTGCCATGTGTGTTAAGCCTCATCCAGCCAAGTCAGTGTACCAGACTCAGTGCAAGTTCATCCACTGGGGTTTAGTCAGGCTATCTAGCATCGCTTCCTGAAAGAAGAACAAGTCTCCCTCGCCTGGCAGTAATCAGCTGTCAACAGTTCTCTGGCTAACATTGGGTTCTTCTGATCCTTCCCCCAGTTCTATGCTGGGTGTTGTCTGATTACGTTCGCATAGGTCTTATACATGCTGACACCACTGCTGTAGGTTCGTAGGACCAAGGTCCCAGCAGCGTGTGAGCCAATGTTCCTCGCGCTCATGTCCCTTCAATACTGGGTCTTACAATTTTTCTGCCTCCTCTTCCACAATGGTACCTGAGACCAGGGTGCATGAAGTTTAACATAGGACTCCTGTCCAGAGACCCACACACTCTGCTGAGTATTTTTCTATTAAGCAAACTCCTTATAGAGGAATACTGTATTATGGTGTGGAGTAATGTGTTGCCACAAGGCCATTGCCTTATCAAAGGCAAACTGGGTTATGCTATGAGTCTTATGTGGACATATGTTACTCTGGTCCTCCCCAGGCCAGGGCAAAGCTTTTCAGGCCATGACCCTGCCTCTTTTTATTAATTTATTATATTTTGATATTCTTTTTTTTACAATACTTTTATTGATGTTTTGTGTATTTCAGACATATTTCAGTTCAATTTAGACATGTTCTGCTTTCCCTTCTTCCCAGCCCACCCCAGTTCATGCACTCTCCCATACATGTCCTGCATCTTTCTCTCAGACTCTCCAAAGTTTTTCTCTGCAAAGGTTTATTGTCCTACGCAGAATTCAACTACAGTAGTCCATTCCTTGTCCCAGTCCTCATGCTGCTGTGGTTCCCTCCCAACTGTACCACTCCAAAGTGTGCCCAGGTATACGTCATATATGTACCAGAATTATGTCCTATAGGAATAAACTGCACGTTAATTCTGATATATGTCCAGGAGTTCAATTTTTCCATTTAATTTTATATTACTCTAAAATATGGATGGATATATACCTTCCACCATATACATTAATTACTGTGTCTGAAAGTAAGTGGTAAGCTAATTCTGGGGCTCATTATGGGAGTCACATTATAACATCACAGTTACTTTCAGATAGAAAGAAATACAGCAATGACGTTGCTCAGCTTGTCTTTCAATTGGGGGATTTGGTCCTAGCATCCACAAATGAGGGAAACCATTCCTCGTTTTTTTTTGGGGGGGGAGGGGACTGTGTTACTTCACTTAGCATAATGGCTTCTACTTCTATCCATTTACCTGCAAAGTTCATGATATTATCTTTCTTTACCACTGCATAGAGAACTCCATCGTATAGATGTACAACATTTTTGTTATCCACTTGTCAGTTGAGAGGCATTTGGGTTGGTTCCAACTCTTCGCTATTGTGAAAAGAGCTGCAATAAACATAGATGTACTTGCACTCTTCGTTATTCTTATTTCTTATACTCACAGGGCATACTTGAGAATCCATGCAAGAGAACGCTCTGTAATATGATGGTAAGTGCAACTGCATCATCTCAAATTTGTCTGAACAAATTTTGAGGATGCATGTTTGCCCAGAGAAATGGAATTTGTCTTAGCTGGCCGGGGGCAGAGAACTTGTCAAAAAGATATCTGATTCTGGTTTATAGACCATCAGGGTTAAAATTCATTTAGAAACTTCTTTAAAATGCTTAGCCTTGGTCTACTAAATAGACTGTTTCACAATGGGTCTGAAAGTTTATATGTTCACAGAGTTTTGCTAACTATTGTTTAAAAATGTAGGATATTGGGCTGGAGAGATAGCCTAGTGGTTGAGAGTGCCAACTGCTCTTGCAGAGGACCCGGGTTCGATCCCCAGCACCCACATGGTGGCTGAGAGCCGTCTTTGACTCCAGTTCCAGGGGAATCCAACGCCCTCTTCTGACCTCCATGGCATTGCATGACACGGGTGCACAGACCAACATGCAGACAGTACATTCATACATATACAAGAATAAATAAAAAATGTAGGCTATTAAAGGCTTGCATGTATCTTCTTGGTTGCATGTGCTCTCAGCTCCCTGTGGACTGGAAGCCACTTACTGTGGAAGAGTGCTTTAGGATGAATATTAGGCTCTGCTCAGCCCCTGTGAAACTTCTAAAGATAAAGCTCTGGAAGTTCCAGCTTCCAGCACCTTGGGAAGCCAACCCAGGAAGCTGGGATGCTTTCTTGTGTTTCAGGCTGAAGTGAAGCACTGAGCCTAAACCCTGAGGTCTGACTTCTCCTGTGGCTGCCTGGAAGGAAGAGGAGAAACATCCAGAAACAAAGGAAAGGAATGCCTTCTGTGACATATTTTGTCAGTTCAGATGTTAAAAGTTGCAAGTCCCGCATAACTTCAAAGACCATTGTCATTGAGTGTGGGAAAGTTCTATACCAAATTAGCCAACTACAAAATGAAAAACAAGTCATATTTCTTGTCTCGACAAGAATACCTCCATAATCACAGGGTGAACACTGTGAACCAAGTATTGTTATTGATATGAATGGACATTGGTAAAATATCAAAGCTGACTGAATCTGTGGAGTATATCCATGTTATTCTCTGAATGAACCAATTTTGTTTTGATATATTAATAAAATAAAGATGTATAACTCCAAAAATGTAGGATATTGTCTTTACCAGAAATCCAGCATAATGAAGGAAAAAGACCTTTAATCGGCATATAGTTAAGGTGCTACTATTGTTATCAGGACACCTAGAAAACTGACGGTCAGACAATTGGCAGCACAAGGTCCAAAGGACTCTCTATTTCATGTGGCAGTGAGATACGTGTGCAGATTTTTAGTTCCCCAAATTAATTCATGGCGAGAAGAGACAGATGATTTGGACTGAAAAACTCGTCCAATTAAGAACAAAGTTGTGGAACAGGGATGAGCAGTCAATGGCAGTTTGTGCTCTTCCAGAGGACCAGTGTTCAGTTCCCACCACCTATATTCTGCAGCTCACAGCCACCTATAACTCAACTTCCAGAGCATCCAATCCTGTCTTCTGGCCTCTGTTGGCACCTGAATAAACATGGCACACATTCCCACAAACACATTCACATAAATTGAAAAATAAAAATAAATCCTTAAAACATTCAAAACAGGATCAAGACCAAAGTAAGGAGTCCCCATGGCCTTTGCTTTCTCTGGACTTATCTAGGAAGTCAGGGGGATTTTCCAGGGCAAAAAATGGCTAAGGCCCCAAGTTTGTGTTTTTATTACTGTTAATGAAACCTGGAAAAACTTAGATTTTTGGGAAATAGTAGCTCACAAGTTACTGAACAGATGGCCATTTGCTCTGCACTTCTTGCCTAAAAATACTCATTGGGTGCGTCACAAGCAAGGCCTGGGCCCATGATAGCTCCATTACTCACCCTTGAAGCATTTGCTTCTGTATTTACCATGCAACTGAGAATAATAATATAGGTCTTAGACACTTCTAGTGGGATGGTTTTAGGACCTTATGGGGCAGCAAAGTCAGAATAAAATGGAGAAAAAGGTGCTCGGCTTTGGCCCATGTCTGATTTATGGCAAGGGCCACTTTGATCCTTTCCCTTAGAGAACACATTTTTTTTAACAGTTGGTCTCTTGGGCTGCCCAGAAAGCAATCCTTCATTAACTCCCGTTCTTATGCAATCAACAGGGAGAAGAACATATTGATTTATAGCAGAGGTTTTCAAACCTTAATGTGCACACGAAGCACCTGTGGGCCTTGATAGGATGCAGATCATGCCTTGGCAGGTCTGAGCTTCTGCAGCTCTAACCGGCTGTCAGGTGATGTCTTGTGGTCTGTGAAAAACACTGTGTGACCAGGTTTCAGAGAATGGTCAGGATTCCTGTCTCCCTAAGTTTATACTCAAGCTTTATTCTCAGTGACTGTGAGTAATGGCTATTCCACTGAACTTCTGAGTCTCTATTTCCTCATTTTAAACATTATAATATATTACAGATAATGATAGTGCCTAACACACAGGTCTGTGTTAAGGACATAATATAATTATCCATACAAAGTTCTAAAATAATTTCTTTTTTTATTTTTAATTTTATTTTATTTATGTGTATGAATGTACTGTCTGCATGCAATTCTGTGCACTCGTGTCGTGCAATGCCGCAGAGGTCAGAAGAGGGTGTCGGATTCCCCTGGAACTGGAGTTCTCCTGGATTTGGAGTTTCAGACGGTTCTCAGCCGCCATGTGGGTGCTGGGGATCGAACCCGGGTCCTCTGCAAGAGTGATCGACGCTCTTAACCGCTAGGCCATCTCTCCAGCCCCCTAAAATAATTTCTTATAATATCATGTGATATTGGTAAGTATTTGTTATAATTCTATCTAAATACTATTGTATGCATGTGGTGTTGCAGGGCTGTAGAAAACAAAATGGATTGTGTTATTCTATTTTCTTTTTTTCTTTTTATTTTTTTAACAAATTTAGACCCGTGTTCCCACCCATTCCCCCACCCCGCCAGAGCTCATGCATTCTGCCAAACATGCTTTTCATCTCTTTCTCAGTCTTTCTCAATATTCTCCATGAGGAAGTTGACTGTTTTGAACAGAAGTTCACTGTTTCAGTCAGTTCTTTGATGCAATCCTTTCTGTTATTGTTGTTGTTGTTGTTGTTGTTTTCAATATGCATTATGCCCAACTGCTTTGGACAAAAGCTCAGGGGGCCCTGCACAAGAAATACTTACAACTAGGTAATTGGCACTAGCATCCACAGATGAGGGATACCATTTGTCATTTGTTTTTCTGGGACTGTGTTACTTCACTCAGCATGATGTCCTCTAGCTCCAGCCATTTTCCTGCAAAGCTCATGATGTCCTCGTTCTTTACTGCTGCATAGAACTCCATTGTGTAGATGTACCACATTTTCTCTATCCACTCAAAAGTTGAGGGGCATTTGGGTTGGTTCCAGCTCCTTGCTATTGTGAAGAGAGCTGAACTAAACATGGCCGTGCATGTATCTCTATGGTGGGGTGAGTCTTGAGGGTACATGCCCAGGAGTGGTATGGCTGGGTCAGGTGGCAAGTTCATTCCAAGTCTTCCAAGGGTTCTGCACACTGCTTTCCATAGTGGCTGTACAAGTTTACATTCCCCCAGCAGTGGATGAGTGTTCCCCTTTCTCCACAACCTCTCCAGCACTTGGTATCATTTGTTTTCTTGATCCTAGCCAGTCTTATTGGAGTAAGATGATATCTTAAAGTGGTTTTGATTTGCATTTCCTTAATGATTAGTGATGTTGAACACTTCTTAAGGTGTTTCTCAGCCATCTCTAATTCCTCACTTGTGAAGTCTCTGTTCAGCTCTTTGCTCCATCTATTGAGTGGGTCATTTGTTTTCTTTCTTCTTTGTTTTTTGAGTAGTTTATATATTCTGGAAATCAATGCTTTGTCAGATGTTTCTGCAGTGAAGGTTTCCTCCCACTCTGTGGGATTTCTCTTCACTTCCTTGATTGTTTCTTTTGATGTACAGAAGCTTTTGAGTTTAATGAGGTCCCATTTGTCAATTGTCGACCTTAATTCTTGTGCAGCTGCTGTCTGATTTAGGAAGTCTTTTCCTACGCCTATGTCTTGTAGTCTGCTGCCAACTTTTTCTTCTATCACCTTCAGAGTTTGGGGTTTCACGTTGAGGTCTTTAATCCATCTGGAGTTGACTTTTGTACAGGGCGAGAGGTAGGGGTTTAATTTCATTCTTCTACAAGTGGTGATCCAGTTTTGCCAACACCACTTGCTGAAGATGCTGTCTTTTCTCCATTGTGGTTTCTTGGCCCCCTTGTCAAATATGAGATGGCTGAAATTGTATGTGCTCAGATTTGGATCTTCGGTTTTGTTCCATTGGTCAACAGGTCTGTTTTTGTGCCAGTACCAGGCTGTTTTTATGACTATAGCCCTGTAGTATAGTTTAAAATCTGGTATAGAGATCCCTCCTGTGTAGCTCTTTTCACTCAGGATTGATTTGGCTATTCGGGGTCTTTTGTTTCTCCAAATGAATTTAAGAACTTTTGTTTCCAAGCCTGTGAAGAAACTCTTGGGGATTTTGATTGGGATTGCATTAAATCTATACAAGAGTTTTGGTAAAATGGACATTTTTACAATGTTAATTTTCCCAATCCATGAGCATGGGAGGTTTTTCCATCTTCTGAGGTCTTCTTCAATTTCTTTCTTTAAGGGTTTAAAATTTTTGTTGTAGAGGTCTTTGGTGTCTTTGGTTAGGTTTGTTCCTAGGTATCTTATTGTTTTTGAGGCTATTGTGAGTGGGAAGGTCTCTTTGAATTCTTTCTCCAGTTGCTTGTTCTTGGTGTAAAGAAAGGCCATTGATTTTCTAAGGTTAATTTTGTATCCTGCCACTTTGCTGAAGCTGTTAATCGTTTCTAGGAGTTTTCTGGTGGAGTTTTTTGCATCCCTTAAGTAAACAATCATATCATCAGCAAATAGGGATAGTTTGACTTCCTCTTTTCCAATTAGTACTCCTTTAATATCCTTTTCTTGCCTTATTGCTCTAGCAAGTGTTTCAAGCACTATATTGAAGAGGAGTGGTGATAGGGGGCAGCCTTGCCGAGTTCCTACCTTTAAAGGGAATGTTTCCGTCATTTCCCCATTTAGGATGATATTGGCTGTGGGTTTCCTGTATATGGCTTTGATTACATTGAGGAATGATCCCTCCAATCCAATTCCTTCTAGGACTTTAAGCATGAAGGGATGCTGGATTTTGTCAAAGGCTTTTTCAGCATCAATTGAGATGATGGTGTGGTTTTTGTCTTTGATTCCGTTTATGTGTTTGATGATGTTTATTGATTTTCGTATGTTGAACCATCCCTGCATCTCTGGTATGAATCCAACTTGGTCATGATGGATGATCTTCTTGATGTGGGTCTGTATGCGATTTGCCAGTATTCTGTTTAGAATTTTGGCATCTGTGTTCATGAGGGAGATGGGTCTATAATTCTCCTTTTTAGTTGTATCTTTGCCTGGTTTTGGTAATAGAGTGATGTTGGCTTCATAGAAGGAATTTGGGAGAATTCCCTCTGATTGTATACTTCTAAACAGTTTCAGAAATAATGGTTGTAGGTCTTTTTGAAATGTTTTATAGAATTCTGCTGTGAAACCGTCTGGGCCTGGGCTTTTTTTAGTTGGGAGGCTTCTTACTACATCCTCTATTTCTTCATATGTTATGGGTCTGTTTAAGCTGCTGGTCTCCTCTTGGCCAAGCTTTGGTGATTCCCAAGATTTCAGATATTCATCCATTTCTTCTAGATTTTCAAACTTGGTAGAATATAGGTTCTTGTAATATTCCCATATAATTTTCTTGATCTTTTCCTTGTCCGTTGTGATATTTCCCTTTTCATCACAGATTGTATTGATTTGGAGTTGTTCCTTCTTTCTTTTTGTTAACTGGGCTAGAGGTCTGTCTATCTTGTTTATTCTTTCAAAGAACCAACTTTTGGCTTCATTGATTTTTTGTATTGTTTTCTTTGTTTCTATTTCATTGATTTCTGCTCTGATTTTTGTTATTTCTTCCTGTCTGTTGCGTTTAGGGTTCATCTGTTGTTGCCTCTCAAGTGCTTTTAGCTGTAGTGTTAGATCATTCACTTGTGCTCTTTCTGTTTTTCTAATGTAGGCACCCAGGGCTATAAATTTCCCTCTTAGGACTGCTTTTAAGGTATCCCATAAGTTTTGTTGTGTTGTATTGTCATTGTCATTCAGTTCCAGGAATGTTTTTATTTCTTTCTTTATCTCTTCCTTGACCCATTCATTATTCAAGAGTGTGTTGTTTAGTCTCCATGTGTTCTTGTAGGCAGGAGGGCTTGTCCTGGTGTTGATGTTGAGCTTCATTGCACTGTGGTCTGACAGGATGCATGAAATTATTTCAATCTTTTTGTATTTGTAGAGGTTTCTTCTGTGTCCCAGGATGTGGTCGATTTTGGAGAATGTTCCGTGGGGTGCTGAGTAGAAAGTGTATTCTCTGGTATTAGGATGGAATGTTCGGTAGAGGTCTATGAGGTCCATTTGGTGTATCATATCGTTCAGTTCAGATGTCTCTCTGTTTATTTTTTGTCCTGTTGACCTATCCAAAGGACTCAGTGGGGTATTGAAATCTCCCACTATGAGTGTGCTGGGGTTAGTCTGTGACTTGTGGTCCTGGAGAATTGTCTTTATAAAGTTTGGTGCACCAGAATTTGGGGCATATATATTCATAATTGTGAAATCTTCTTGGTGGATTGTTCCTTTGATGAAAATGTAATGGCCTTCTTTGTCTCTTCTGATTTCTTTTACTTTGAAGTCTATTTTATCCGATATTAAAATAGCAACACCTGCTTTCTTTTTGGTACCATTTGCTTGGAATATTTTTTTCCATCCCTTCACTTTAAGGTGGTGCCTGTCCTTGAAGGTAAGATGTGTTTCTTGCAGACAGCATATCGATGGATTCTGTTTCCTAATCCAGTCTCCCAGTCTATGTCTTTTGATTGGGGAATTTAGTCCATTAATATTTAAGGTTATGACTGATAGGTTTGTGTTGCTTCCTTTTGCCTTATTATCCATCTGCGGTTTTGATTTAGGTTTCTACTTCTGCAGTTATGCTTTTATTGATTTCTCCTTCTAGTTGCCTGGGGTTGGTTGCTCCTTTCTTCTGTTCTTTGGATTGCTTCAAGTATTCTCTGAAGGGTTGGTTTTCCGGACATGTATTCTTTCAAGTTGTTTATGTCATGGAAGATTTTCCTCTCTCCTTCCACTATGATTGACATTTTTGCTGGGTATAGTAACCTGGGCTGGCATCCATTGTCCCTCAACACTGGGAATGCTTTGCTCCAGGTTCTTCTTGCCTTCATCGTTTGCTGTGAGAAGTCCGTTGTTATTCTGATAGGTTTCCCCTTATAGGTCACTTGTTGTTTTTCTCTTGTCGCTTTAAGAATTTTCTCTTTGTTTTGGGTGTCCAGCATTTTAACTATGATGTGGCGTGGAGAATTTCTTTTCTGATCTTGTCTGTTTGGAGTTCTATGTGCTTCTTGTATTGGTATTGGTTTGTCCTTTTTTAGTTTGGGGAAGTTTTCATCTATTATTCTGTTGAAGATCTGATCAATACCTTTCTCTTGGGATTCTTCTCCTTCCTCTATTCCTATGATGCGGAGGTTTGATCTTTTCATAGTGTCCCACAGCTCCTGGTTGTTCCATTTTTGTGTATTTTTAAATTTTTCATAATCTTTCCTTGAGGTTTTTAGTTGTTCTGTGTTGTCCTCCAGGTCTGATATTCTTTGTTCTGCTTCCTCCATTCTGCTTCTGAGGCTTTTTCCATTCCTTTCCTCTTGATTGGATGAGTGTTTGATTTCCTTTTTCATTTCCTCTTCTGATTTCTTTAGAATTTCTACTTCTTTTTGGAGCTTCTCAATCTCTTCTTGTAGCTCTTTGCTTCGCTGATTGGTTTCCTTATCTTTTTCAGCATAGGAACTTTTCAGTGTTTCTACTTCCTCCGGGAGCTTGTCATTCTCTCTCTCTAGGTCCTTCTTGAGTTCTTTATTCTCTTTTCTTAGTTCTTTGATTTGTTCTTTATAATCTTGTAGTTCTTTAAATATGTTCCCAATTGTGTTTCTGATATCTGTGTCCTGGGGCATCCCCAGAGGGACCCCATTGCAGGAGTCTTCGATAGGGTTGGTAGAACTTGGTGCGGGATTATCCTGCCCCTTTCCAGTGTTGTCTCTTCTTCGTGATCCTGGTATATGGGCTTCTCCTTGCCTGTATTCCAATGTGAGTCCTAAATGCCTCTTCACTCTGTTGAAGGCATGCTTTGCTTGCCTCCTTCAGATGCCTTCGTAATCCCAGTGGGGGGGGGTTCTTCAGCCCGCGCCCCGGTACCTTCCACTGGCCTCAGGAGATCTCAGATCTCAAGAGTCACACAACCCCACCTTTAATACAGGCTGGGAGGATAACTCCACCCCCATAGCCACAAAAGCCAATCAATCCAAAAACAGCTGCTTTCCTGCTCTTCCTTCTGCTGGCCTCAGGAGATCTATTCTATTTTCTTATACACAATAGGCCAATAGTGATTAGTAAACGTCATGGAGATGATACATGGGCAATGGATATGTATATAAATCTCACATGAGTCAGCATGTGATTAGTACATGCTATGATGGCAGAAACTTTGATAACTAAGTCAGAGGCAGGTTCTTCTTTCTCCTTGTCATAAGAGATTTTGTGCAATCCTTTTTTTTTTTTTCTTTTCTGGATTGTGTTATCATTTGTAATAGAAGAATCAGACCAGACCACATGGTACTACATCCTTAGTCATGCATTATCAGTTTTATGACCTTGATCTTAAACTCCCTGGATTTAATTTCCTCATGTTTAAAGTTGAAGTAATAAGATGACATTGTGAGAATTAAACACAACAGCATAAAACATTTGGGTCATTATCTTGTTTCCTTAAACACCCAGCAAGTTCTCGTCAACATCATTGTTATCATCACCATTATCATCATCATCACCATCTTTCACTGTCCCTTCTTTTTCTTAGTAATCGAATTATCTTTGCCAAATCATACTTGCCAATATTGATGGAATTCTGTAACTCTAGTCAGATGCTGAATAACTTTGGGAATATTTTTCAAGAAATACATTTTAGGTAATTTTTGGTACTGTGTGACTCAGAACATACTTATACAAACCTTGGCAGTATAGAAAATTTCACACCTATGCCTTATGGCTTAAAAGCCTATAAAGAATGTCACCATAGTGAATACTACAGGCAGTTCTGACACAGTATTTGTATATGCAAACATAGTAAAGGTGCATGTGTACAGGGTACTTCTCCTGAGTGGATCTAACACAACCGGAAAGGTGAGTGACTGAACAGAGTTTTATTATGTGGTTGCACAGCTGTGTATAACTGTTGACTTTATAAGTGTATACTTGGTGGCATTACAGTTGTATTATTTTTCCTTTTCTTTCAATGAAAGTTTGATGTTGGCATACTATGATTTCTTCTCACAAACTTCAAAAGCTTTTGAACTTTTCAACTCTTTTCTAGTGACTAGCCTCAAATATAAATCCACTTTATAGACATATAACAATATTTCCTATCTTTAGTGGCTTTTCCACACTTAATTTTAATCATTTAGTTTACTTTATGTATACTCTTATTGTGTTTTTGCACATTTCATATAATAGATCCTAATCATATTTAGACCCCTCCCCAAATCAATACCTCCTGTACCTTGCTCCAGCTTAATGCATTCTGTCATATACATTAAGGCCTATCCAGTCAAGCATTTGAACCCAAATGTTCCTTGGTGCAAGTTCATCTACTGGAGTCTAGTCAGCCTATCTAGAATCACTCCCCTTAAAGAAGATCAGCTTTCCCTCACCCTGCAGTAAGCAGTTGCTAATAGTTCTTTGGTTAAATTTGAGGCCTGCTGCCCATGTTCCCAGTTCTATGCTGGGTTTTGTCTCATTGAGTCAGCATGGGTCTTGTGCATACTCTTACCACTTTTGCAAGTTCATGAGAGCAAGTTCCCAGAGGCATGAAAGCCCATTTCCTTATAGTCATATACCAACACTGGGTCATACAATCTTTTTGCCCCTTCTTCCTCAGTGGTCCCTAAGCAATTTTATTTGTTGATACACACACACACACACACACACACACACACACACACACACACTCACGCATTAACCTGGGTCTACACAGTGTCCGGTGTCCTTGATTGCCACATCTAGTCCAACTGGTATGTTCTTCAAGACAATAACAAGCACAGTTCTCTTGTGATAACAGTGCATTTATCTGCAAAGCCCACTGAGAGATCTACCATGAGTTAATTTTTGGTTTTTATCAGTTTGATAATGTTAACACGTCTAGTCTACTAAGGGCATTAATCATTCTGTTTGCTGCCATTGTCAGGATGATGCATTGTTGATGGCATGTTCTGTGCTTTTATACAAGGGAACATAGTAGGTTTGCATATGCTGGGACCTTCACAGATATGTGGACAGCATATGTGCTAGCATGGTATGACACTGTTAGTAGACAGCAGGAAGGTTTCAATTCCACGATGAGACACTGTCTTCCATGGAATCCATTGTTGACCAATCTGCTATGAAATGGCCATTGACTATATATCTACCTAGGTTTGTTCTTCAGTTGTTACTGAACCTAATTAAAATATCAAGAGGTCACCACACCTTTTTGTTTCTGTAAAAGAAGAAACTAAATATTTCAGGTATTGTCATATATAATACTTAAACATATGGGTAGGACCAATGAAACACTTTTTATAAAACAGAAAAATGTATGCCGGGGAGTCATAGAACAAGGCACATGAGTTTGAGTTTTCTTGCCACTGCTTTAAACTAAAGAAGTGAGTTTTTCCCAATACCTGTCTATTATCCATAACTGCCGTAGTCTATTATAAGCAAGTTAGTGGCTCTGAGCTTTTTCACATCCATCTTGTATTCCCGTTGAGAATCCCATAGCCATAGGAACAGAGCTTGACTTGGAAGAAGGCCTCTGGGAACAGACTGCTTCTTTTTAATGGCTATGGGAATTGGAGAGGGGAATTGATTTACTCGAGGTCCTCTGCTCTAGAGATTTGACCAGCACTAGGCTCTTGGTCTCCTGACTCTATATCAATGACTACATATTTTTTCCTCATTAGCTTGAAAGAGGAAGAAATAATTTCCTTCACAGAAAAACACATTTATTTAGAGTATGGTTTTACTATAGGGCTATTCTTTCTAACCCTTTCTTTTAATGGATATGCCATAGTTGGACATGAAAGCACTGCAATAGTTGTTTAATGGGAATTTCAGTGTGGTGTCCTTGTTGCTTGGATCCAATACTTAAGGTCTCCTTTCCTTTATAGTAAAATGTCTACTCAGATGCCAGAATCATTTCTTTGGCAGTAAATCAGTAGTGAACGATGTGCTGTTCATGTTTTATCCACATCTCACCCCCAAAACTGGGAACAGAGAGCCCTGGAATTGACACAAGTGTCTTTCAGCAGGAATCTGCATGGAAATTTTTATTTTCTTAGGATGTGGTATTGGTTCATATTTCCATGGAGTTGTTTTGGGAATTTCTAAGTCCTGACCTTGCTGACCTGTGCTGTGATACAAATAATCAGAGCTGTGGCTTACTTAAGCATATACTATGTAATGGGGATTATGCTCAGTGTCTCACTCAATGGTGGACATGTCATCCCATTTGGTAGATGAGGAAATTGAGACACAGATGTAAGTAAATCAGGCAAGAAGATTGTGAGTCCAAAATACACTATTTAAGCATGTTTGAATTGTTCCTTCATATAGTTCAACAAGTATGCAGTTTTGCCCAGACACTGTCCACAGGTTACATGGTGTTTTAGGACTCAGTAAAAGTAAATATGTGCATATTAAACAACATTGGTT
This sequence comes from Rhizomys pruinosus, assembly GCA_009823505.1. Lineage (NCBI taxonomy): Eukaryota > Metazoa > Chordata > Mammalia > Rodentia > Spalacidae > Rhizomys > Rhizomys pruinosus. The sequence goes on along the minus strand of VZQC01000005.1, from coordinate 4,181,112 downwards.
TACAGGCTCTGATAAAAACGGTAATGCATCTGAGTTAAATGGAGATATAAATTGTTGTTGTTCACATAAAATCTGTATAACAATAACTTTGGAATTGGCACATGCAAATGTTCTCTATAATTTTTCTGTTGTACGGTATCACCTCATAGCATTCTCTTTCACCTATAAGATGATTTAATGAAAAAATTAAGTTTGCTTCCCAAGTCAATCACATACAGTCACCCAAAACAGCATGGGTGAATTTGATGAAATCTGTGCCTTGATTCCACCCTATAGGTATGTATAATACAACTGCCTTCTGGAGACTCATGGGTCAAAAAACAAAAACCTAAAAAACAACAACAACAACAACAACAACAAAACAGGGGATACAGATAGATATGAAACCTTTTTGTCAAAAACCTTGCAATTCAAATCTTAAAACTAACTACGGGAAAAGATTTGTATGTTCCAACAGGTCAAAATGTCACCAACTTAATGGCTGAGAAAGAAAAGATACAGCTTTGCATTGAGTAGGATGTACCAGAAAGTGCCAACAGAAAGGTTGGCCCGTCTGAACATTGAAAGGAAGAAAAGCCTCAGATTGCTACAAACATCAAACCCCTCTGTGGATCCTACTTGTAACAACTATTTATAATGAGTCCTAACGAAACTTACCTTCTAGGTGCCGCAAAGGTTTTAATACGAGAGACTTTCTTACCTCCCCCCCATAGAACAAGGAGAAATATGATGATGATGAGGTCGTTCTCCAACTGTAAATTGGAGACAACTATTATAGAGGTAATCTCTTATAAAACCGGTAAAACTGCCTTCTTTAATTGACTAATAGACATAGGAACTGTGAAAAGGATTATTCTCTATTCAGAACCAAATATAATACTAAAGTCTCCTTAAGCTATGCACTTAAGCAAAATATATTAATGCAGGAGCTCTGACATCAGCAATGGATTATTCTACCAAGGAGATGTTGGCCAGGGGATCCAAGCCCCCACAAAAGGTAAAGGCTCCTTGCCTCTAAACTGGGATACCTGCAAGAAGAGAGGCAATAAGGCCCTGCTGTCGAAGACCTGATGTTAACCTGGGAAAGATGCTTTGAGACCACACATGCAAGTGTACAGATGGTCTCTGGAATACCAGAGAGTGTTATCAAAGGCCACTAAACCAATAAAGCAAATATGGGTCTCCTTGAGTCAAGCAAGACTCCTCCATCAGCTCCAGCTACACCTCACCTGCCTGGAAATACTGTGCAGCAGAGGCAGCCATATGCCTCTATATACCAAATCTAATTGGCTATTGGCTTTCTCCTTGGAGGAATAACCCATGGCTGATGCCACAAGCTTGCACCCTCTAATGGTCAGGAGATGTTATAAGCCACAGTAAGACCCTGTCATATTCAACAGAAAAAAATGTAATTCATGGATTAACATACCATCCAAACATCTGTGTCTATACCGGGGTAGCCTACAATAGCAATCGGTACTGTTTGAATACCTACATATCTAATTGCTTGTGCTTCATTAGTAGGATTGAAAGGTTATTCCTGGACAGACTGTCAGCCCATGAAAGAAAACAGCCAGAGTTGACCAGAGTCCAAGACAACAGCTCCAGAGAAAGTAGACTGTTTTGCTTCTTGTCCACCTGTGCCCCTTTTCTAAGCCTAGGGAAAAATCTGCGGAAGAGGGGGTGTGGTAGAATGTAAGGGCTGTGATTGGGGTGAATGGTGAAACTACAGCAATGTGACTTGGACACTCATATTATCAGCTTGATTGAACATGTGGGCGCCCCCTTCTGGATGGTGGGACCAAGGGGCTGTGTGGGTTTGGACACAGCTGCTTGAAAATTGGTTTTGCATGAAGGATGCTTGTACTCATAGATTATCACTTAATGCTAAAAAATGGAAAAAAAAATACTGAGAGAAAGATGCAGGACAGTTATGGTAGAATGCATGATCTGGGATGGGGTGGGGTGGGGTGGGGGAAAGGGAAGGGGACATATGCCTGAACTGAATTGGAAAATGATGTATGAAATACACAAAGCATCAATAAAAATAAATAAATAAATAGGCACAATATTTTGACATGTTAACCTTTATGAATCCATTTAAAGGAAATGTTCAAAGAAGGCAAATCTGTGGTCAATGAAACCAGATACATCCTGGATGACTGCAAAGGCCATGGGGCATTTTCCTGGCATCACGGGCATGTGTAAATTTAGAGTGCAATGACAGTTGCATAATTAAAAGCTCACTTATGATTATTTGTCTTTTTGCATTTACATGGTTGAATTTCATGGTATGTAAATTAAGCCTTAGTAACACATTAAAATCTATGAGGCAAAGCATAAAGAACAAGGGCTTAATTTCACAGCAACTTCTTTTATGTGGACATCTGCGTTTCTCTTTATGATCAAAGTCAAACTTCAGGATAGACAGTGCCTTTTTAACCTAGTTTTCAGTTTCCATTACTTTTTAGTGACAGAATATAGACAAATGAGCATCTGATATTTTTCTCTGATGCCAATTCATTGCTAGAGCAATGCTTCTAGAACTCAAGTGGGTATAAATGGAGGGAGAAGGTGCTTCTTGTTTCAAAGGAAATGACAAGCCTATTACCAGTGGTATATAACAATGACTGGGAACTTGTTTTCCCATTAAGGACACAACCATATTTTAATCTGACTTAGAAATATTTCTGCTTTAGGCTCATCTATGTGTTTATTTATTCAAATAAATTTATCAATTCCCTGCCATGCGCCACATACCTTTCTTAATTCTGGAAATAAAACAGGAAACAACATAAACATTATCCATTTTCTCACAGAGTACATAGCTCATGCTCACCTTGACTCTCTTCTTTCTAAATTTGTAAAAATCATACCTATCACCCAGACGCTCTTTGAAATAAACTATTATACAAAGTCACCTATGGAATTTCACCTACGCCACTCTTACGACTATTCATATAAGCCTTGCAGTGGAATTACACTTGCATATATATAGTAACTAAAACCACCTTCTCTGTGAGTCTGTAAAAATCCTTCTTAATAGATTCTGTGATGAATTCATTTCTTTGTTCCCCAGAGTACCTATTACAATCCTTTGCATACAGTAGATAACCAATTGAGCTCTATAGTATGAAAATATTTTAACTTAATAATTAACAAAACATTTAAGTGATTTTCAGGTGGCGAGTACTGCTCTGAGTACTAGGATACTTCTTCCGCCTAGGTTCTGACCATGCCTTAGAGGAGACAACTTATAAATAGGAACACAAAGATACACTGAATTCCAATAAGGTAGAGTATTATTGTGTAACTATACAGAAGAACAACTTATTAGGGAGGTATAATGATTCATTTTGATTATCAATGTGTTTGCTTTAAGAGGTAACTGGAATTATTGTGGCCTTTATTTGTGTCTTAGAGGACATTTCCAGGAAGATTTAATTGAAGTGGGAAAGTATACCTTGAATGTGGGAAGCACCATTCATCTTCCCAAGGGATAAGGTCCTGGACTGAATAATAAAAAAGAAGAAAGCCAGCTACACATCATCACTCTCCATTATCCACTCCTGGTTGACGCCATGGACCAAAATGCTTCCTCAGCCGTGCCTTCCCTCCAGGATGGATTATGTTCCTGTGAACTATAAAGCAAAGTAATTCCTTTCTCCTTTAAGTTGCCTTTCATTGATATTTGGCCAAAGTGCTAAGAAAAGTAACCAATAATGACATGGTCAACAGGAAGGTACTTTAACATGTAGATTCCTAGTAAGTAGCTTAATGACATGCTATTTACTTTTAGATATGAAAGATGAAATGGAATAGGTCATAGGGATGAATAGTCATGTATAAGAACATGGTAGGTATAAATACCCCAGAAACAAAGTAAAATGTGTATATTTTATGGAATGGAGAGAAAACAGCCTCTATACTTTCCCACTTCAATTAAATCTTCCTGGAAATGTCCTCTAAGACATAAATAAAGGCCACAATAATCCCAGTTACCTCTTAAAGCAAGGAGTGTAGACAGGGTCAACTCACTAACGGTCTTCAGGTTATCATGAAGAGTACAACCTTAATTTTAAAAGAAATAGATGAAGTATCTTGAAGGGGAAAAATGACATGGATGTAGCTTCAATTTAAGGAGATTAATTTGAATTATTTATTTATAATATAGTCAAGAACCAGAGCAGTGAAACTAGAATAAATATTGTGAGTGGAGATCTGGGCATGGATTATGAAACAATCTCAGTGTTATCATATATATATATACATATATATGATAACACTGAGATTATTATGAAACAATCTCAGTGTTATATACATATATATGATAACACTGAGATTGTTTCATAATATATATATATATATTATGAAGATAACACTGAGATTGTTTCATAATATATATACATATATATATATGATAACACTGAGATTGTTTCATTATATATATATATATATATATATATATATATATTCCAGAGACCGTTTTGAAACCCAAATCTTTTAAGATTTCTGTCATCATTAGCTGAGCGTGGTGGCACAAGCCTTTAATCCTAGCACTCAGGAGGCAGAGGCAGGCAGATCTTTGTGACTTCAAGGCCAGCCTGGTCTATAGAGCGAGTTCCAGGACAGCTGGGGCTACAGGGAAACCCTGTCTGGAAAATACCAAAAAGAAAAAAAATAGACTTCTGTCATCAAAGATTTGTGAATTTCAGATAATATATGTATTTGTCAGGGTTCTCTAAAGAAACAGAAGCAACAGGACGAATATATAGCTATATGCAATTTATTGATTTGCTCACGTTACAGAGTTCAAGGAGTCCAACAGTAGCCACATCGCACTGGAGAGCCTGAGAATCCAGGGAACTGCTTAGTCTGCAAGGCTGGATGTCTCAGTAGTCCCAATCTGGTGCTGAAGGCCTGATGGATTCCAGGAGATCTGCTGGTCTCAGTACACACTGGGATCCGTAGGGTTGACCACAGCAGCAAGACAAACTCACCAGTGAGAGAGAGGCAAGCCGCAGAGAAAAAGGGGCCAGATCCCTCTGGCATGGCCTTTAATACTGCCTGCCAGCAAAAGGTAACGCCCACATTTGGGGTGGGCCATCCAGGTTGAGGTAGTCCAATCTGAAGATCCTTTTTCTCTTATTTGTTCCTTAGTCCAGTCAAGTTGACACCCAGGATTAACCATCACAATATATTATACAGATATGAAATTCTATATTATTCTCTATTATCCCAATTTAAGAGAATGGCTTCCAAGACATCCTGTGGGCCTGAAAACCTATCACCACACAATTGTCTCATATAAGGTGATGTACAATTTGTACCTAGCATTCACACATCTTCTTGTATATTCCAGGTTGTTTCTAGATCATTTATAATATCTAACAAGTGAAAATGTTAGATATTATTTTGGGAAAATGAAAAATACCAGAACATTTTCAGCATAGACACCTTTGTGCATAAGTATGTGCATACTTATGTGCATGTGTGTGCAAGTGTGTAAAGGCCTTCTGCACCTCATTTCTTGAGACAGGGTCTCTCACTGATCCCAGAATTCACAAATTTGTCTACACTGGCTGTCCAATGAGCCCCAGGGGTTCTCTTGTCTGAAACTCCTCCAGCACTTGGATTACATGATGGAGACTCAAACTCAGCTTCTTGTGTTTGTTTTCCAGGCACTGTACCTCTGAGCTATCTTCCTACCCCCAATTAACTTTGATTCCTGGTTGATTGAATCTGTAGAGACAAGACCTATGGATACAGAGAGCCAATTTTTCCCTGTGTTACAAACAAGAACCATCAAGAAGGTCATTCAAACCGCCAGAGAGGTTGCTCAGAGTTGTCTTGTGATATAGTGTAATATTTGGGCGGAACTCCTATGTCTTACTCCTTCCCTAAGGGATCAGTTGCACTTCCTGTTACCCTCGTGTAACTCTAGCTGCAGCTCTCATTACCGCCTTTTACTGGCCAAACTGCTGCCTAGCTTTGGCTCCGCACACACTTCCTCTCATTAGGAGAAAGCTATTCCAACCTGAGGCCTCTCATTAGGAAAAATACATGATGTGGGCAGCACTTCATTTCATGCATCTCAAGAGGAGAAAGGAGATGGAAAACAATAGGCCAGGAGCCAAGCTACCTGGTTCCAGCTCCATTTGGCTGTGGCTCATTGTTTGGATATTCCCTTTCTCCATGCCACGATTGCCCCTTGTGCAATAGAAGGGGATGAACTTGATGAGCTACCGGTCATTGTTTCTTTTCTGGTTCTCTTGTTTCTTCACTGGGCTTGCTAAACATTGTGCCTTCCTCTCTGTAGCCTTCAGGGGTGCCAGTGGCTATGGCGTTGGATATTTATTGTCTTAGCTTTAGCTTCTGCAAGAATTCTCAAACATTTTTTCCTCTGTCCAACCCTGTCCAACCATCCAGCCAATGATTCAGTTTCACTTATTCAATTTTGGGGAACTATCCTTGGAATATTTTCTCTCCCTCAGATAATATGCTGAGTGGTGGATGCAATGGGACATAGGATATGGCTTTTGTTCTCCAGGACTTTTTAGGGAAAGGACAGACACATGATCCCTATGAACGCCATCCAGTATAGTCAGGGCTCTGGTGGAGAGATACTCAGAATGTGAAGGAAGAACACAAAAGTAACATTGCAAACAAGATGTGGGAACAGTTCTGTGGGAACTCCAGCATGAGGTGACTCCAAGGACCAAACTTGAAAGCATAGACGAATGGTCCAAGAGAATGGACAAGGACATGTGTGTCAAGAAGAGAAAGCATTTGACATTGAACCAAGATTAAACATGATGTAGAAGTCCATTAAAACTAGATGGTAGAATAGGATCTGAATGTAGGACAAGACCCAAGACTAGAGATTTAAACAAAGAAGAGATCATGTAGACTCTTATTTATGTTTAGATCAGAACGAATAAGTTGAGTATGAATGGTTTGAGAGAAGAAATGAACATATACCAGGCATTTTGCTAAATTCTGCAGTGTGCACAGGGCACTGTAAGTTTCCTAAAGTGGCACCCAGGATATTCAAGGCCTCCTAGATTTGTGGTAAAATGTGCCTGAATTCTATCTTTACCATTATGAGCAATGTGAGTTAGAGAAATTGCTTGACTTCATGAAAGGAACTATCTTTTTCATTCCCATTAACACTGCTGGAGAATTAGATTACCTATGCAGATTTCTTGGTATAATATTGATTCTTTAAATTTATTTTTAATTACCATTATGAATAAATTCTACTTTTCCTTTTGTTCTTCCCTTTCCTCCTTTCTGCATTATATACACAGAATTTTCTTTTACCAGACAATGGTGAGATGGAAAAATCATGCGGCCCAAGCCCTTGAATTTTTTTAGCATATATAATGATGACACATCATCTATTCGGCTCAGTGTAATCTAGATGTTGATCATATAGCCAAAGCTGTTTGCTGCATGATCCTTCCTGTGTGGAAACAGAGGCTATAGGCTTAACACAAAACTTAATATTCTTCTATGAAGACAGAGGACAAAGCTCCACCATTTTCGACTGGATGATGTGCCTCTCCACGTGGATGTGAGGAGAAGCAAAGTCTCGAGGAGACTGAGCTGCCCATTCTGAGTTGGGCATTAACCCTAAGCCTAGCCTTTATTCTCCACGTGGCAAAGGCAAGTGGATCTAAACTACTGACACCTTGGCTTCTTTATGGGAAACTGAAGATTGTCCGTGGTCCATGCATAGTTTCTTAGAGATGCACAAGTAAAATACATGAAGGGATTTATGATACAGAGTTGGCCTTCAGTATAGAACAGATGTTATTATTCTCAGTAGTTTTATTGTATCTTTATTAGTATGTATATGAGTTATTAATATAGCATATGCCTGTTGTTAGGGTTGGAATTGCTTTGTTTAGGTTTTCTTGTAAGTGTTTTAATATTTGTACTTATATTATTGAGTATAAAGGATAAACATACTCATATCCAGAATTATAGCTAAGAGTCTTTTGAAAAGATAGACCAGAACAAACCTTTATCTTCTCCAGAAGGTCAGTCCTTAGGAAATGAGATTTCATTCATCTCGCTGTTACCTCAAGAAACCAATTGACCTTCCTTACTGGGGGCTGAGGGATAGAAATAGGACTGGCAATGAATAGGCTAGGAACAAGGACAGCAGCAGTGATGGTAGGAGGGTGGGAGTGGGGTTCAGGGCCTGTTGCCAGTCTTGGTACAGGGAGATTCATGGCACCTGCCCAAATCAAGAAGACAGGCTGTTTTCTCACAAGGAGCCCACAGCTACATTTCACTACGAGGAAGGAGCCACTCAGCTCATAAAGGAGGAATGATGGGCAGAGTTTGGCTTGCAGCATCAGGAAGGATTTGTAGCAGAACAAACATGGTAACTTGGGGGACATCAGAGGAAATTATCTCTAAGAGAAAGACAGGCTTGGCTTAACTCCTCTTTCTATGTGGTTACATTTTATGGGTACTTGCTGGGTGACAAATAGCCTATTTTTAGTTTTTATGTAACTTTAGTTTTGATCTTATGAGTTAAGAATGACTAATCCCAGAGAGGGTTTGACCTTAGAGCAAAGCATGCTGGGAAAACACATTTCTGGGTGCCTGTTCCCTCTGTGCCTAGAAACGTGGATTCAAATAAAAGTCAAGGCTACTGTCCCACTAAGGGCCAGAGTTTGGGGAAATAAGGCAGGGATTTTGAATATGCCTTTGTTTCTCATTTTTATTCAAGGTTATTCAAAGACAAATTTGCATCAAGAAAGTAGTAAATTTAATTGGAGCTTTCAAACAATGCTTAATTCTGAACAGAGAAACTTAAGAGTCAATGGAGTGTTTAAAAGCCACTGTTGAAGATCAAAATGAGAACATTTAATGAACATCATTTCCTCCATCTTATTGGCTCAGAAGAGCCAGTACAAAGAAATTATTCTTGTTTATTTTTTTAATTCCATTAACAGTGAAGGGAAAAGTAAGTCACTTTCTACCCTTTTCTATTTTTTATAAACATAATGTCTTATGTGAGGTCAACGTTCTGTGGCTGTAGAGAAGGAGATGTGTTGGTTGTCTAGTAATGAACATTTTTGTATGCTCAAGTACAATGGGCTCCTCAGGTTTAAGGCATACCTGTGGGAGCAGTTTGCTCTTGGAAATAATTGTGGGAGGATGAAAGCATGATTATCAAGAAAAAAAAGGATGTATACATATATTAGAGCTGGGTAGAGAGATTTCCCTCAGAGTTTTGCCAACTTCATAAAGATCATTCAATAATCTAGTGACAGAGACAGAATGGGAATTAAACTTGTCTAAATTACAATCTGCCCCAATAATTTGAATAGTTGATAATATTTGTCAAAAATTAGAAAAGTGTTTAGAAAGTAAACTCAACATATGGTCCTTTTGCTTTTGGTCCTCTGAGCTGAGATTTTCTGTTTTTACTCCTTCTAAGCCATGGAGCACACTCAGCTGGTATTTCTCAGGCAGCTTCATCACCTTGGGTATGTGGGAGTTTACAAATTAGGATGTTTCAAAATCCCTTACTATTATTTACATCCTTAGGATTTAAGGATATTGGGACATGGTCAGTGAGTTTAAGGCCCTCCTGTTATTTTACAGAAGGGGAGACAGATTTCTGGAGGAAGGAATTCTTCAAAGAGACACCTTGTGACATAGCAGGTCCATTAGTGTGTTCCAAGAAGGAATGAAATAGCTGATAGGCAAATTCATGGAGAAAAAATAAATAAAATACTGACTAATTATTGGTGAGGAATTTTTGCCATTCCCTGGATGTGCAGCCTCTGATAAGCCTCTAAAAGCCTTGGATTTTTAGCTTCTGCCTATGTTAAATGGCAATAATGGGGCTTATTTCATATGGTATAATGAGTATTAAATGATGGTATGAATGTAATTCTCAAGTACAGGGCCTGTTTTACAGTAGGAGCCCAAAATATAGGAGACGTAATAAAGTCTTCTGAGGTCATAAGCATAGACAGCAGAAAATGTAGTTGCTGAGGGACGATACTTTGGGAGGGAGCAATCAGTCTGTTAGTTCCCATGCATACATCCATTTCTGAGAAACAGAAGGGAAGGGTGAAGACAACAGGAAAAGGGAGCACATCCATCAGCAACTCACTTAATATTGCCCAGCGTCACCATGGTAACTAGGAAAACCCCTGAATCATTTTGTCTACTCCTTAAGAGGGAATCTCTCAGGGGTTCCAAGGAAAATAGGAATGTGCACTCACAGATATGGATACCATTACTTTCTCAGGAATCTTTCTTTGGAGATGGTCTCAGATCTCTGGAGAAACTGGAAAGGGATCCTTAGAGTAGAACTTAGCCATAGATGGCAGTTTCCCTTCACCTTGCCCATGTTTATTTTACTTTCATTCTGAGGCAAGATGCCAGCTTTCTGATTCAATTAATGGTTTAGAATATTAAGTTTAAAAATAGTCCTTGGAAATCCCATCATCAGATTTCATTAAGAGTCCTGGATATTCCCTAATAAGGACAGATTGAAAGAGAAGAGACTTCTTATTATTAATTTGATTTTAAAGTGTGAACAACTTCTAGATAAAAATCATAGCAAAAAGTGGAAATTTGGAGATGGCTGGTCTGCTCAGAAATTTTTTTTTGGTTTCAAGTTTATAAATGAAAGCATGAATGGTCGTTCAGACAGGATGTGGTTTACAATGGCTCTTCTGTGATCTCAATGGGTTTTCCACATTAATAAAAGCAGTACCAAAACTATATAAAGAAAATGCCTTCTTTGAAAGAATATACATTTTGAGAATTTTTAGGCACTCATTCAATATTAAGTAGCTACAACTCATTTGTATCTGTGCAACTATGGATGGTCTTTGACTGATCATAGCACTAATGCATACTTCTCACCAATATCCTTCCTTGTAGAATTTAGATCTGCTGTGAAAAGGTGTTCCAAGGTAAAGTTTGAATAGGCTCATTTTCTTTTTTTTTTTTTTTTATTTATTTCTCTGTGTGTATCAATGTACTGTCTGCATGCAGGTCTGTGCACCCGTGTCGTGCAATGCCGCAGAGGTCAGAAAGGGTCTTGGATTCCCCTGGAGCTGGAGTTCTCCTGGAATTGGAGTTTCAGATGGCTCTCGGCCACCATGTGGGTGCTGGGGATCGAACCCGGGTCCTCTGTAAGAGTGGTCGGCGCTCTTAACCGCTAGGCCATCTCTGCAGCCCAGGTTCATTTTCTTTTAAGGACCATAGAGACACAGAATAAATTTAGAAAAAGTAAGTTTCAGTCTCCAATGCAGCCTTCTAAGAGCTTGCCTGAAACCCATCTGTGAGGGAAGCTAAAGATTTGAGCTCAAACAAGGTGTGGAGGATTATAATTGTTTTTATTATCATTCCAGACAAGGGCTGGTCCAGGAGTTCAAGTTAACTACATGGAGACTTCACAGATCTTCAGATTTATTTGAGGGAAATCTCCAAAAAGAGACCCCAGGAGATGTAGCGACAGCAGCTCTGGCCTGAGTCACTCTAGTTGATTTCGGTGTCACTATAAGCACCCTCAATCTTCTTACCGGAAACCTCTATGTAAACAACTGGCTATAGCCTGATTAATAGGAGGAGTAGCCAGAAAACCACTAGATGGACAGCAGGACCCCAGACAATTGTCTAGCTTATTGTTAACAGGCTTCAGTTAGAAATTAGACCCGAGGGACACATGTTCATTTTCTAACAACAAAGTAAGCACACCATATTACCCCAAATATTGATCAAATTATTTCCTTTTATATAATACCTTATTCAGTATTTCATTACTTATAGAAATCCAGAGAAATAAATAACAAGGGATATGGAGAAAAACTTCTTCTCTGAGAAAAAGGAAGGTGAAATATTCCAAAGAGAAAGCGAGACAACTAAGCAAAAGCCACTGATGTGGAGTGAAAAGCACATCTGGTTTGAAGCAGGGACAGTTTCAAGGCCTTTTCAGGTTGATTCCATTCATTCACATTTTCTCCAGCTCAGTCATTCATTGCTCTAGCAGTTATGAGTTGAGTGCCTGCCATGTCAGAAGCACTACTCTCAGCTTGGGCTATGTCACAGAATGATACAAACAGCAATCCTTGCCTTGGAAGCCAGGGTAGAACAGAACATCTCCCCACATGTAATAGAGTGGTTTTCCCACACTGGTGCTCTGTACTGCATAGTTTCTTGCTTAGGGCTCATTGACTAGAACAGTGGGAATGACAATAGATAACAATCAAAATATCATGTGAAATCATCTTGCAGAAATCATGCAGGGTAGATAGAATCAAACATGCTACACAGAAGAGAAACAAAGATCTCAATGGTAGATTTGTTTAAAAGGTTACTTAGAGCCTGAAGGAGCAGGTCAGTCAGATTTTCATTGTTGTGACAAAGTACCTGAGAAAATAAGTTAAGGGAGGAAGGATTTGTTGGGGTCACTGTTTCAGACACTTTGTTCCTGAGAATGAACACTTAGCTTTGTGTTTCTAGGTCTTTGGTGTGGCAGAGAATCATGTCAGGGTAGGTGTTGTGGTCAGAGCTACTTACTGGATGTTGGCCATAAAGTAGAGATGGTATGGTGGGCTTTTTAAAAAACCAGAGAAGAACCCACAGCCAAATCAAAGGTTAATTATCCAAATTCATTAAAAACAAACAAACAAACAAACAAACAAAGAATAAACAGCACTGCTGACAGACAGTCCCAGTGCCCAGCTATGACATCTGTCTGGCATACAGTCTTACCAATCTGATTGTAGCTCCTAATGAGTCTAAGAGAAGCTTTTAATGGGGAGGTCAACGGAGTAAAGGTGCCTAGCATTTTTGGTCCACTTAGAATACGTAAGGGTGCCTTTAAGCACAATAAGTATGTTATAGAAGCAAAAAAAGGCAGTTAATTATATCTATGTTTCAAGGCTTGGATGTGCAGCTGGTCAGTAGTAAGGAAAGGGGAGGGGTCTGGGCTGCCTGGTATCCTTTGTGCAGCCTTAAACTAAGAATAAAATAAACAGGTTCTCTGTTTAAAATGGAGGTTTTCTGATCATTATAGTGGGAAGAGGCCTGCAGTGGTGCTCCAACAACCAGGCCCAACCTTCTAATATTCCATAGATTATAAACCCATTAATGGATCGACCAGCCTTCATTTTCCAATCATCTCTCACAAGCACTAGGAGCTTAACCTTTAATGTACGAGCATTTTAGGGGAACACATTATATTCAAAGTATATAAAGGGAAGTTTGGGAGAGTCATTTAGGATAAAACTTTAAGAGTGAACAAAGCAAAGCAGGAGGCTCCAAGGAAGCCTGGGATGATTGGAACACATGAATGAATGATGCGGGCTGTGGCAGAGGTCAAGGTTAGCAAATTAATAGGGTCAAGTTGTGTAGAACCCTGCAGATCATTGTGATCACTTCAGCTATTATGCTGTGGGAACTGCAAAGCCATTTCTGAACTTCCAGCACAGTGGTGGAGTGATCTAATTTTGCTTTCTCAGTGATTCTTTTGGCTGGGATGAGATCAATTTGAAGCGTTGATGGTAGAGGCAAGAAATCCAAATACGGTGTATGGCAGACAGCAAAATAAGTTCTTGAAACACTTTAGGTTTGTCTTGGCTATAAAGAAAGACCTCTCACATTCTCCTTTTGCAATGAAGGGAACATAATATGACTGAGATTTTCTCATAAGTGACATGATTGACTCCAGACCTGACCCTGAAACCTCACTGGTAAGCTTATAAAATCTGTCCGTTCTAGAGCAATCTTGAAGATCCACATAGAGGAGAGAGATGTTGCAAGACGGGACATGGGCTCTCAGTGACAGCATGGACCATGGCCACTTCCTCCCAGGCCAATCCAATTAGACTATGACAGGAGTAGATTTTGAAAGTAGAAAAGAATGAAGAATATTATTTTTGCAGATTCCCAGCCTGGTTTTGTTTCTTTTTTTTTAAATAATGTATTTTTATTTTTTTTAATTTTCTTAAATTAATTAATTTATATTTATGTGTATGAATATACTGTCTGCATGTATGTTGGTGCACCCGTGTCGTGCAATGCCACAGAGGTCAGAAGAGGGTGTCAGATTCCCCTGGAACTGGAGTTAAAGATGGTTGTCAGCCGCCATGTGGGTGCTGGGGATTGAACCTGGGTCCTCTGCAAGAGCAGTCGGCACTCTTAACCGCTAAGCCATCTCTCTAGCCCCCTATTTTTTTTTTTAATTTTATGTGTATGAATGTACAGTCTGCTTGTAGGTTGGTGTACCTGTGTTGTGCAATGCAGCAGAGGTCAGAAGAGGGTGTCGGGTTCCTTTGGAACTGGAGTTAAAGACGATTCTCAGCTACCATGTGTACAAGAGCAGTTGGTGTTCTTAACCACTAGGCCATCTCTCTAGTCCCCTGGTTTTGTTTCTTTTAGCACAAGCTGTTGTTGGGATTCACTTCTTGAAAAAGTGGAAGAAGTGAAGAGCACAAATCTAAGAGTTCCCTTCTCTCATTCCCACAGAAACTACAAATAATGTGTCTGTGGTCCTCCTACACACCCCAACATCCCAGCATGCACCTATGGAGCAAGAGACAGAGGATCTCCAAGTCACTGCTGCAGAGCATGTGGGAAATGGACAACACCTTAATAACAACAGTAATTAAAGCTAATGCATGTTTCCTTTTCCGTTCTTTCTAAAAAGATATCAAACTTTTGGCAAGGTTTTCTCTGAACATTTCAGCACAATTATTATTTGTTGGAATTCTTTTAAAGTTATATCATTATTAACTACAGTAATCACTGAAGAGATTCTTTTATTTTCCATGAACGCTGTGATGTTTTATCAAGTATTTATTAGTGCTAATGGTAGAAGATGGACTTTTCCAAAGGAAACTTCCAGAATTGTCCTCAGACAGCCTTGTACACAGGAAAGAGAGATTATTTTATGAATTATGTGCTACGTAATGGTATGGGAACATTGTTTAGAATATGCCATTAGACTCTAGAGCATCACACACAGATGGCTGATGGTTAAGGTGGAGAGAGGTCAGTATCGGCTTCCTCTGACAAATGAGTAAACAGACTCAAAGAGGTGACAAGACTAACACTGGGCTGTGCTGCAAATGAAGGTTTCTCTCTGGATGGGTGGTAGAGGGGTATGCTCTTAATTTTCTTGTTAGAACAACTTAATGGAGAAAAGGGTTGAAGGGACCATCCTTTCAGAAGAGAAGAGCATATTGGCAAGAGCCTGAGACCACTGGTCACGTGGGGTCCACAGTCAGGAATCAAAGAATAGACAGGAAGTGGAGAGTGGCATCTAGCCTTTAGCCCCACCCTTAGCAACTCACTTCCTTTAGCAAGACTACACCTCAACCTTCTAAAACAGCACTTCCATCTGGGGAGCTCATGTTCCAACATATGAGCCTGTGGGGACATTCATTTCCCATTCAAACAACATCAGGGTGACAGGGTGTCAGCAAGAGCATCTACATGGCTGGAGATGTTGCAACTTTCTTGTCCCAGAGAAAGCAGAGGGGGAGGCACATTGCAAAAACTAATTCTGACCATTCAGGACAAACAGCAACACAATGTTTCAGGAAATTGGTGAGAACTAAGTGTGGATCTGATTTCTCATATTCATGTTTGTTTTGAATTTATTGTTTGACAATATATATGTATATACATGCAAATATATATATGCATATATATATATATATATATATGTGTGTGTGTGTGTGTGTGTGTGTGTGGGTGTGTGTGTTTTGCCAAATACACCCCAACTTCTCCCCTCCAACTCCTTTCATGTTCTCTCATCACTTTTTCCTACCAACCTCATGTGCTCTTTTTTTTTTTGAACCCACTGAATAAACTCCATACTGTTAAAATGTGACTGGGTAGCCAGGCACCATGGTGCACACCATTAATCCTAGCACTCAGGAGGCAGAGGCATGTGGATCTTTGTGAGTTCAAGGCCAGTCTGGTCTACAGAGTGAGTTCCAGGACAGCTGGGGCTACAGGGAGACCCTGTCTCGAAAAGACAAAAAAAGTGTGACTGGGTATAGGGGCATCCACTAGAGCATAAGCAAGCAACTAGAGTTTTCCTCTCTACCTATCTGGGTCCTTAAATACCAATGCTGAGGTAACACATTGCTTCCATTATTCTGGCTAAGCGAGTCCTTAAACAGTCATCATTGGTTGATTTAGTGTCGCTAAAGTTCTCCCAATCCAGAACAAACTCTGGTTCATTTCCAGATCTGAAAAGTGTCACACATGGCACCCCAACATCTGATAAATTTTCTCAATAGTAAGTGCTGAGAAACTTTTCTCCCTAAAGGCCAGAAATAAACTAAGGCCAAAGACTCCTTCAAGGTTTCAAAATAGAATAGGAGCAGATGCCGAGAACAATGGAGCATCTTGTTCTATCGTTCTTGCTGCTCTCTTTCTCCTAAATGAGGGTCCTCCGGGTGATGGGAGAGGACATCCATGTTCTCACTATAGATCATAGAAACAGTCTCACCATAGACAGGTAGGGCAGAAGGTAGGACCAAAATATAACTACGGAGCTGGCGCATAAGTAGTAGGCAATGGGAGACATGACTGACAGTGGTCAAGTTCTGGTTCTATAGGAGTGCAGTGTATTAAAACTTTGCAGCACCTAGAAGGTAAGTTTCATTAGGATTCATTATAAATAGTTGTTGCAAGTAGGATCCACAGAGGGGTTTGATGTCTGTAGCAGTCTGAGGCTTTTCTTTCTTTCAATGTTCAGACAGGTCAGCCTTTCTGCTGGCATTTCCTGGTATATCCTACACAATGCAAAGCTGTATCTTTTCTTTCTCAGCCATTAAGTTGGTGACATTTTGACCTGTGGGAACATACAAATCTTTTCCCGTAGTTAGTTTTAAGGTTTGAATTGCAAAGTTTTTGACAAAAAGTTTTCATATATATCTGTATCCTCCCTTTTTATTTTAGGTTTTTATTTTTTGACCCATGAGTCTCAAAAAGGCAGTTGTAGTACACATACCTATAGGCAGGAATCAAGGCGCAGATTTCATCAAATTCACCCAAGCTGTTTTGGGTGACTGTATGTTGTTAACTTGGGAAGCAAAGTTAATTTCTTAAGTTAAATCATCTTACAATTAAAAGAGAATGCTACAAGATGATATTGTACAACAGAAAATTTATAGAGAACATTTGTATGCGCCAATCCCAAAGTTATTGTTTTTTTTTTTTATTTTTTTAAAATTTTTTTTTTATTTTTGTTTTGTGTTTTTTTTATGTGTATGAAGGTATTGTCTGCATGCAGGTCCTCGCACCCGGTGTCGTGCGATGCCGCGGAGGTCAGAAGAGGGTCTCAGATTCCCCTGGAACTGGGATCTCCTGAACTGGAGTCACAGACGGTTCTCAGCCGCCATGTGGGTGCTGGGGATCGAACCCGGTCCTCTGCAAGAGCGTTACGGCGCTCTTAACCGCTAGGCCATCCCTCCAGCCCCCCAAAGTTATTGTTATACAGATTTTAAGTAAAACAAATGTGGACAACAACAATTTATATTTCCAATTAACTAAGGTGCATTACCGTTTTTATCACAACCTTTAAACCAATGTTGTTTATGAGAGACTTTCTTACCTCTCCTTTATAGAACAAGGAGGAATATGAAGATGATGAGGTCTTTCTCTAACTGTAAATTGGAGCCAACTGTTATAGAGGTAATCTCTTATAAAACCAGTAAAACTGCCTTCTTTAATTGACTAATAGACATAGGAACTGTGAAAAGTATTATTCTTTATTCAGAACCAAATATAATACTAAAGTCTCCTTAAGCTGTGCACTTAAGCAAAATATATTAATACAGGAGAGCTCTGATATCAGCAATGGATTATTCTACCAAGAAGATGTTGGCCAGGGGATCCAACCCCCCCCCAAAAAGGTAAAGGTTTCTTGCCTGTAAACTGGGATACCTGCAAGAAGACAGGTAGTAAGGCCCTGCTGTTGAAGACCTGATGTAAGCATGGGAAAGATGTATTGAGACCACACTTGCAAGTGTACAGTTGGTGTCTGGAATACCAGAGAGTGTTACCAAAGGCCACTAAAACAATAAAGCAAATATAGGTCTCCTTGGGTCAAGCAAGACTCCTCCGTCAGCACCAGCTACACCTCACCTGCCTGGAAATACTGTGCAGGAGTGGCAGACATATGCCTGTATATCCTAAATCTAATTGGCTATTAGCTCTCTCCTTGGAGGAATAACCCATGGCTGATGCCACAAGCTTACATCCTCTAGTGGTTAGGAGATGTGATAAGCCACAGTAAGACCCTGTCATATTTGACAGAAAAAAAAACAAAAAAAACAAAACGTAATTCATGGATTAGCATACCACCCAGACATCAGTGGCTATACCAAAGTAACCTACCATAACAATTAGTACTGTTTAAATACCTATATATCTAATTGTTTGTGCTTCATTAGTAGGATTGAAAGGTTATTCCTGGACAAACTGTCAGCTCATGAAAGGAAACAGCCAGAATTGACCAGAGTCCAAAATGACAGCTCCAGAGAAAGTAGACTGTTTTGCTTCTTGTCCACCTGTGCCCCTTTTCTAAGCCTAGGGAACAATATGCAGAAGAGGGGGTGTGGTAGAATGTAAAGGCTGCGATTGGGGTGAATGGTGAAACTACAGCAATATAGAATGGACACTTATTTGATCAACTTGATTGAACATACAAGGCCCCCAGCTGGATGGTGGGACCCTTGGGCTGTGTGGGTTTGGGCACAACTGCTTGCAAATTGGTTTTACATGAAGGATGCTTGTATTAATAAATTATTACTTATTGTTAAAAAATGAAAGAAAATAAAGAAGTAATAGAAAAAAAAAGGAGTGCAGAGTATTACTATGAGAAGCAACCACATCGAGAATGATTTCCTTTCTTTATCTCTGAATGCCCTTTCCATTAAAATTATTATAAAGCACTTGCCTGAAGTTATTTAACACTAATTATTTGAAGAACTGGAGTAGATCTCTTAGGTAGGACAAAGAACTAGTGAATTATAAAAGTATACTTTCTGTCATGCACTAATATTGATCTTATAGCATTTTCTTAACTTTCAAAAGGTAGTGATCCCTTACTGGACTTCAAACTATACTACAAGGCTATAGTAATAAAGACAGCCTGTAACTGGCACAAAAACAGACTCATTGACCAATGGAACAAAATTGAAAATCTAAACTTGGGCTCATACAATTTCATCCATCTCATATTTGATAAAGGGGCCAAAAATGCTCATTGGAGGAAATATAGCATCTTCAGCAAATGGTGCTGGCAAAATTGGATCACCATATGTAGAACAAAATTAAACCCCTACCTCTCACCCTGTACAAAAATAAATTCCAAATGGATCAAAGACCTCAACGTGAAACCCAAAACTCTGAAGGTGACAGAAGAAAAAGTTGACAGCAACCTGCAATACATAGGCATAGGAAAACACTTTCTAAATCAAACAGCAGCTGCACAGGAAATAAACTTGACAATTGACAAGTGGGACCTCCTTAAACTCAACAGCTTCTGTACAGTGAAAGAAACAATCAGGGAAGTGAAGAGAAAACCCAGAGTTGGAGGAAAGCTTCACCAGTGATACATCTGACAGGGCATTAACTTACAGAATATACAAACTCCTCAAAAAACAGAAGAAGTAAGAAAACAAATGACTCACTCAAAATATGGAATAAAGAGCTGAACAGAGACTTCAGCATTGAGGAAGTAAAGATAGATGAAAAATAACTCAAAAAGTGTTCGACATCATTAATAATTAAGGAAATGCAAATTAAAACCACTCTAAGATATCATTTCACTCCAATAAGACTGGCTAAGTTCAAGAAAACAAGACACCAAATGCTGGAGAGGTTGTGGGGAAAGGGGAACACTCACCCACTCCTGGTCGGAATGTAAACTCAGACAACCACTGTGGAGAGCAGTGTGGAGAACCCTTAAGAAACTCAAAATGAGCCTTCCACCTGACCCAGCCATGCCACTCCTGAGTATATACCCACAAGACTCATCCTACTACAAAGATACATGCACATCTATGCCTATTGCAGCCCTCTTCACAATAGCAAGAAGCTGGAAGCAACCCAGCTGCCCCTCAACCAATGAGTGATAACAAAAATTTGGTACATCTACACAATGGAGTTCTGTTATGTTGGCGCACGCCTTTAATCCTAGCACTTGGGAAGCAGAGGCAGGCGATCTCTGTGAGATCAAGGCCAGCCTGGTCGACAGAGTGAGTTCCAGGTCAGCTGTGACTAAAGGGAGATCCTGTCTCAAAAAGATTAAAAAAGATAGATGCCATCATGAACTTTGCAGGTAAATAGATGGAACTCAAAGCCATCATGCTAAGTGAAGTAACACAGTCCCAACAAAACAAAGGGGGAATGGTTTCCCTCATTTGTGGATGCTAGCACTAAATCCCCCAATTGAAAGACAAGCTGAGCATCATTACTCTCATATCTCTTTCTATCTGAAAGCAACTGTGATGTTATAAGGTGAATCTCTTAATGAGCCCTAGAGTTAACTTACCACATACTTTCAGACATGGTAATTAATGTATATGGGTGGAAAGTATATATCCATATTTTAGAGTGATATAAAATTAAAGGGAAAAATGTGAACTCCTAAACATATATTGGAGTTAACATACTGTTTATTCCTGGAGGACATAACTCTGGTACATGTATGACATTTATTTTATAGGCATATTTTGGAGCAATACAGTGGGGAGGGAACCACAACAACATAGGGACTGGGTCAAAGAACAGATTGACCTTTACAGAGAAAAACTTTTAAAAGACTGAGAGAAAGATGAAAGACATGTATGGCAGAATGCATGATCTGGGGTGGGGTAGGGGAAAGGGAAGGGGGAATGTGCCTAAATGGAACTGAGAAATGATGTCTGAAATACACAAAACATCAATAAAAGTATTACTAAAAAAGGCAGTGATCACCTCTCTAGAGATATTATTTACAGCTAGGAAAGCAACATATTTAGAAAATGTCAGAGCCAGAAATATGTCTGAGTTTATCTACTTTGGTCTCCTAACCCTTCTCACGTTTTCACCATTCTCACATTCTCTTCATTTTAAATGTGCAAATTTAAAACGAAGGCTGTGTTATGTGATCCTACTCTGTTGGAGGCTTGCTGCTAGAAAATCTGAAAGAGGACCCCAATATAAGGGAGCTGAAGTCCGGCCTCAGACTGCGTATGGGGGAAAAGCACACATCTGTTAGTCTTTAGCATGCATCATTGAAATTCTTGCAGGGAGTCTGGATGTAGCTGATGTTCTTCCTTATGCGTGACCTAAGGCTTGCCTGACTCACGGAGGTTCCCAGGAAGCCTCTGAATGATTGTGGCCTTCTCTGGAATAACTCTTTCTCACCAGCCTAACAGCGGAAGGAATGGTGACTGGAGAGGTCAGAGACGTAGTCTCCAGAGATAGACTTTGGGTCTCTATTATCTTTGGGTTTTTACTGATGTCTTTTACAAAGGAGGTCTGTAAGTGTCCCGCTATATACATATATACATATTATATACTTATATACCCACTATATTTAAATAGTAGTGTTTGAAAAATATTTAAAGACTCAATTTTTTAGAATACATTTATTCTCACAGCACAATTGAAGCAATGGTGTAGCGATTCCCTACAGTCACCATGCCATCTGACCCGATTTGTAAAGTCTGTTCTACCAGAGCCCTCCCTAGAGTGCTGCATTTGTTGCATGTGATGAATTTACATGTACACATCATTATCACTCAGCCTCCAGCTCTATTTTGTGGATTTGGGTAAATGTAGACTGACATGTGTCTCCCATTATAGAATCACAGAAATCAGTCTCAGTGCCCTCAAACAGCCCTTCTGATCTGATCGTCCTCATTTTTTTCTCCTTACCCACAAACACCTTTGCTGTCTCCCATCACAGCAGTATTATTCTTAGTATATATGAACTATGCATAATAATGGACTTCATTACAATATTTTCATATATGTATAGATTCTTATTGTATTCACCATTCACACCGTCATGCTCCCCTTTCCCCTCTCTCTCCTACTGATCCTCTTCATGGTTTCTTGTACTTTCCTGTCTTGCTTTTTCTGGCTGACCAACAGGGAGTTGCATGAGTATTGTTCACAGCTCCCACGGTGAGGGTGAGGGGTTATTTATAGTAGCAAGGACACCTTAGAAGTAGGTGAACCACTAAAGAAGATGCTTCTCCCTTCTCTGATAACCATTGGCTGTCTGTAGGTCATCAGGGAAGGATGGGGCCTCCTGAGTCCATCCATCCTCCACGCCAGGGTGTTGATGGGCCCAGTCTTGTTTTAAAATGTATCATATTTCTTTTCTTTTCTTTTTTTTTTTTTTTTGGTCTTTTTCGAGACAAGGTCTCCCTGTAGCCCCAGCTGTTCTGGAACTAGCTCTGTAGACCAGGCTGGCCTTGAAATCTCAAAGATCCGCCTGCCTCTGCCTCCCAAGTGCTAGGATTAAAGGCATGCACCATTATGCCCAGCTAAAATGTATCATATTTTCATGTTCTGCATATATGAACATCCTCATCCTATGGAGGAAAAGAGACAGAAATGGAATCCATAGATGCCTGTCCATGTGTTCCATGCTTATTTCACAGGAATACAATTTTCCTGCCTCCTGGGCCAATGCCCTTTCTAATATCATATTTCAAGTACGACAACAGTTATGATGTTCTTTTTTTTTTTTAGTATTTTTAGAGAGAGTCTCCCATTAGTCCCAGCTGGCCTGGAGCTTGCTCTGTAGACCAGGCTGTCCTTGAACTTACAGAGATCCCCCTGTCTCTGCCTCTTCCTCTGCCTCCCAAGTGCTGGGATAAAGGCGTGTGCCACCACGCCCGGCCTATGATGCTAATTAAAAAAAAATGTTTAGGGGCTGGAGAGATGGCCTAGCGGTTAAGAGCACCAACCGCTCTTGCAGAGGACCTGGGTTCGATCCCCAGCACCCACATGGCGGCCGAGAACCGTCTGAGACTCCAATTCCAGGAGAACTCCAGTTCCAGGGGAATCCGAGACCCTCTTCTGACCTCCGCGGCATTGCACGACACGGGTGCACAAACTTGCATGCAGACAGTACATTCATACACATACAGAAATAAATAAAATTAATGAAAAAATTTAAAAAATGTTTAATGTTCTGTATGTATATGTGTGTGGTGTGCCTTCATGTGTATAGTATGAGTGTTTGCATATGTGTGAGTGCATGAATGGAGTATGTTTGTGGAAGAGGTTGATACCAGGTGTCTTGTCCTCTCTCCATGTTATTTACTGCAGTAGGCTCTCTTATTGAACCACGAGCTTAGCACTTTGGCTCGGCTCATTTACTTAGCCAGCGTGTGCTGGGGATCCTCTGTCTCTACCTCCTGAGTGCCATGATTACACGTGGGCCACTATGCTCACCTGGGTTTGGTGTAGGTGCTGAAGATCTGAACTCAGGTCTTCATACATGCGCAGCAAGAGTTTTCTCCAATGAGCCACTTCCTCAGCTCCAGAAGCTCTCATTCTTCCAGGCTTTGATGAAGAGTTTATTTAGGTGTGGGCTTTGACTTAAGTGGAGCCTTCTTCTGAGATAATATTTTGTAGGACTTAAAATGATTCTCAATTTATGAGCCTTTGTACCCTACGTTCAAATATGTTAATGAGTATCCCAGTCTTCCTTTGGAGACAAAATCAAAACAAAAGATTACTAATGTTGATGCTTTGGGAGACACAAATATGCACACATTAACAGGCAGCGTATATTAATAATTAACTTAATCTTCAGAGATTAAATGTGTCTGCTATTGATTACTCACAATGCAGCCACAAATACAGAAATTTTTTTAAAGGTGCCCTGAAAATGAAATAGAACTTTCAAAGATGACAGCCCCCTAACCACAGTGCTTTATTGCCTGTGACAAGCTCTAGGTCATACATCATCCCAAGACTTTGCACAAAGAAAACTCAGTGAATATTTGTAGATAGAGAATTAAGTGAATGAAAACACAGTCTCTCTGGCTGTCCTCCCAAGCCTCATGAAATCTTATTGAATCTGCATTATTTAGCAAGCTTGGTTATTTGCTATTTTTTTTTTCATTCCTAAGCAGTCTAAATGGAAGTGGCTTGGAAAAGGAGGATGGGTTGTCAGAAATGAAGTAAATGTCAATAGAAGGCTTGACAGATTGAGAATAGAGGAGGAAAAAAAAAGAAATGTAAAGTAGAAAAAGCACACACACACTTCATCCACAATACAGAACTGGGTTGTTGATCCAATAGAAAACTTAAATTAGTTTAAGATTTTCCATTTAACACATCGGCTTTCACAGGCAGCTCCAGAGAAGATTTTCCGACAGAATTTAATTAAGGTTTCAATGCTAAAGATTAGCTAAAGGGAAAGGTTTGGGGAGTTGCCATTTATTACAAGGGCCTTTTTCTGTGACAGGGTACTACTGAGCTTCCTTTGAATATTGAACTGGGCTTCCCTACCGGATCTGTGTGGAACCCATAGTCTGGAAAAGCTCTGCTTCCTATCCAAACCTTCTATAGTATCCCACCGGCATACTTTCTACTTAGGTTCTTTTCTCTTCTGTGTGGTCTGATGAATTTGTAGCCGGCAGGTATGCAAACAGCATTCCTGTGTATCTTCACCTTTATAAACGCTGTTAAGGTACAGCTGTCACGGAACCCTTGAACCGATGACCCTTTTATCCTCAGTGCTTACTGCAAGTAGGGTGGGCCTGCCACAGTCTCCTCTGGTTTCAGGGTCTGCTCTTATGTATATAAGGTTTCCTTCTTTAAGCAAACAATATTCAAAGATAAAACAAACAGAACTAAGCAGTGCTGGCATACATAAAGATGACATGGATGGGTAGACAGATAGATGGAAATCATTTTAAACATGGACACATAAAGCGTCAGTGGAAAATGATAGGAAATGTTCTAAAGAATGCAAAACATTGCAAGAGTCCTTGTTTTGATGCTAGAACAAATATGCATGAATTGTCATTTAAATAATTGAACCAATCTGTGTTAATGAGTTAGTTGCCCCCATTTGTAAAGCCCTTCTATTCTCTAAGATATATATTTAAAATGTATTCTTCAATGGTGAATTATATTTGAATGGGCAAACAGCATTTAACTGGATCACAGGAAGCCAGGAGACATTCTTAGAGAGTTGATCACAATAGGTGATGTCAATAACAGGCATAAAGATGAAACAGTAGAGTCAATAGTGGAATGATCATGACAGTAAGACAAGGCTTACCTTTCACTGGCGAGCTGATGTTTGAAAGAACTCTAAATATTTTAAATGTCCACACACAAAACGTAACAAGAATGCATGGAGTCAAATACATGATGTCTTTAGCAATAGTGTCTCACTGTCAAGTTTTGGAGGATAACCAAGAACAATGGCAGTAGCCTGCAATGTTTGGTGGATCTATGGAATACCACTAATAGTTGGAGAAAAGGAAGCACATAACTGGCACTGGGCTTTTTATTTGATAGACAGCCTATAGTATCTGTAGATTCATTGTCCTTTTGTCCCATATATATGTATATATATGGGACAAAATATATATTGNATATATATATATATATTGTTTAAGGCCAGTTGGGGCTACAGGGAGACCCTGTCTCAAAAAAAAAAAGATATCATCTCACTCCAATAAGATGGGCTACGCTCAAGAAAACAAATCATACCAAATGTTGGAGAGGTTGTAGGGAAAGGAGAACACTCATACACTGCTGTTGGGAATGTAAACTCATACAACCACTATGGAAAACAGAGTAGAGAACCCATAAAAGACTCAAAATGAGCCTAACACCTGACCCCGTCATACCACTCCTGTGTGTATACCCAAAAGTCATTTTACTGCAAGATACATGCACATTCAAGTTTATTTGGGCTCTCTTCACAATAGTGAAGAGCTGGAACCAACCTAAGTGCCCCTCAAACAATAAGTGGATGGAGAAAATATGGTACATCTAGATAATGGAGTTCTATGCAATAGTAAAGAAAGATGGCATCATGAACTTTGTAGGTAAATGGATGGAGCTAGGAGATAGTATGCTAAGTGAAGTAACATAGTCCCAGAAAAACAAACTAAGAATGGTATCTATCATTCGTGGATGCTAGTGCCAAGTACCTAGTTATAAGGCAAACTGAACAACATTAATGTTATATTCATTATTATCTGAAAGCAACTGTGCTCTCATAATGTGAATCCCTTAACAGGCTCTAGAATTAACCTACCGCTTATTTTCAGACATTGTAATCTTGGTATATGGCTCCCATTTGCTTATGAGTACTTGCACCAATGGATGCACCACACATGCATACATAAATAAATAAACAAACAATAAATAAAGTTAACCCTGTGAATGTGTTTTGATCCATTAATCTTGATAATTTTTTCATGAATGAATGAATTCAAATGATCAACCTGAAGGAATTATTCATGTAGCAGAAATAGTGACTTGGCCATATGTTTTCTAATACAGGCTGAGTTTCTACCTTGGCCATGACACAGAAAGGAATGATGCTCCAAACCTTCAAGACATCAGGATTTGGGCAGCCCTTGGCCTGTGACATCATAGACCCACTGCACACATGAACTCACAGTGGCTGTGATTATATAAATAAGATCTGCACAAAATTAAGCCAAGCAAAGTCTCAAGCACAGACAGGGGAGGGGGTCATCAAGTCCCATCTTTAGCTGAGAAACTTTTGGCAATCGAAGGTTGCCATGGGAAGGCTGTAGCCCCCTGAGGTTACCCCTACTCTAGAAGATGGCTCTAAACCCATGTACACACTGGAAACATTAAGTGGCTGAGTGGGTTTTAAAAGAAAGAAAGAAAAAGGTAAAAAAGATAGCATGAGTTTAGCAGGGAATAGTGGTGGTGAAGATGGAGGAGGAATTGGAAGGGAGGAAATGAGCCTTGATTGATCAAAACATAGTAAGTGCATGTGTGAAATTCTCAAGCAATAAAAATTGTGAAAAGGAATATATCTATTGATCAGAGAGAAGCGGTATAATAAACAAGAGGTCTGATGTGAAATGTTTCAGCTATGAAGTGATTCTCTTTGTGCTTTAACAAAAGTCAATAACTTTTGTTATTGAGAACAATGCAAAAATAAAAAATAAGTAATGAGTAAAATATTGTCAGCCAGGCATGGTGGCGCACGCCTTTAATTCTAGCACTCGGGAGGCAGAGGCAGGCGGATCTTTGTGAGTTCAAGGCCAGCCTGGTCTACAGAGTGAGTTCTAGGACAGCTGGGGCTACAGGGAGACCCTGTCTCGAAAAGATAAAAAAAGAAATAAATAAAATATTGTCTTTGTCATATAAAGGGAAATACAGACATTAAATGATGACATATGTCCATATCTACTGAAATCTGAGAAACTGAATATATAGTTTAGTTAAGGAATATTTCAAAACTGCTACTGGCATATGCCTATAATAACACCACTTTGGAATTAGAGGAAGGAGGATGGTGAGTTTGAATCCAGCCTGGGCTACATACTCTGTCTCAAAAGCAACCACACAGGGAGACAAACAACACAAAACACACACAAAAAAAATGGAAAAATCTATCTATTACTGAATAAATTTGTGTCTCTGGAATGGAGATACACACATTTGCCCTAGAAAAGTAAATTGAATGTTAATTATAGCTAGCTTTGGATAGTGTAATGATGGATGTTTTTAATGTTTTCATTCAAACCTTTCAGATTTCCCTGAATTCTACTTCTTAATAATGAGTGCATTTATTAAGTGCTTATATATAAGAATTAATTTAATTGCATTCCTTTTATTATTTCAATAATGAAATAAAAATTCCGTGATCCAGTGTTCAGGAAGGGGAAAATTCACCAAAGAGAGAGACAGATTTATAGTTAAGTAATTTTTTTCTGCTCTGGAAACGTATACTCTGAATTCATATTATATGTTCCAGTTAATATATAACACTTTTGTCCCAAAGCATACCATAAAATTATATAACAATAGTAAGACTTAAATTGTTTGCTTTATAGAAGATGTTAACTCTCTGAAAATTTTGTACAATATAAAGTGAATTTTATCTATTTCATGATTGGAAGGGCCAGATGCTCTTTATTTTCAGCTGCCTCCATTTCTTTATTTCTTGTGCTATGCCTTTCAAAGTTTTCTTAAAATAAATATTTTGAAATTCTTCTTCAGCTTGTAAGAAATGTTGCTTCATAAGTGTTATTAACATCCAAGATATTGTGGGGTTTTAGAAGGCAAGGAGTGTGGTTTTAGTGGTGGTATGGCTGTTTATGTTTGTAGAGGAATTCCCAAGTTCCTAAGTGTTAAAATTCAAGACATTTAATCCCAATACAACCTCCAAGCCAGAGCTCCTTAATACATTTGGCTCTTTCTAAGATCAAGTACTGCTTCTTTGAGACCCCCTAACCCTGTGGGCTGACATATTCTGATATCTTTAGCTTGGCTACCAAAACAGCTTGGGTTTTTTTTTTGTAGGTCTCCCTAGATTGAAATATGGGTCTATCATTTTGTACATTCCTCTAGTCTCAGAATTAAGTTTGCCTTGTAAAAAACAAAAATACATTGGAG
The DNA here is from genome assembly GCA_009823505.1 of Rhizomys pruinosus. Lineage (NCBI taxonomy): Eukaryota > Metazoa > Chordata > Mammalia > Rodentia > Spalacidae > Rhizomys > Rhizomys pruinosus. The sequence continues at coordinate 4,152,468 of VZQC01000005.1, read as the reverse complement.
GCAAGAGAGTCTCTCTGTGCAGTCAGTATCAGGACTTGAATTAAATTACTTTAATTTGAAAGGGAAATCTTCTCTAAGTATCCAGAGCTTGGGAACACTTGGCCTGCATGTGGTTTATGATATTTCACTATATAGGACTGGAGAAGCAATAAAATATTTGACATCAAATATCTACAATTAATTGAATTAGTTATTATTCCTGAATCACTATATAGCTTTCTAACAATCACTTTATTTTATTTTATTTTTTTTTATTGTGTATGAGCCTGCATGTAGGTAGGTGTACCCGTGTCATGCAATGCTGCAGAAGAGGGCATCGGATTCCCCTGCAACTGGAGTTAAAGACAGTTCTCAGCCCCCATGTGGGTGTTGGGAATTGAACCCTGGGTCCTCTGCAAGAGCAGTCGGTGATCTGAACTGCTGAGCCATCTCTCCAGCCCATGACTTGATTTTTATATTCCCCAATATAAATGGATGGGAAATATTTCAGGGAAACAAAGTGACTGATAAATCATAGGATTTTGGAGTCTTGGTCTTATAGAATTTCTTTAAAGCATAAGGGAACTCCATATTGGAAAGAAAATCAAAACTACGGTTAGGGAATGGTCCATGTGGGCCAGGCTTGGTCTTGCATCTTCAGTGTAACTGAACAATTTTCATGCATGTCTAAGAACAAATTGCAAACAGACATCCCATGGAGGCATTTCAACACATCACTAATTTGGAAATAATGGCTAGATATGTCAGCTGGGGGGTGTTTTAGACCCATGTGTTAGGATGTTCCAGCCATGTGCACATGTTTCAAAGACTGATATGGGTAAACCCAGAACTTAGAGAAGCTGGTGAAGAAAGAGGCCCATTCAGAGCATTTTCTTCATTATCATAGCCAGTCATTTCAGTTTTCTCCTGATTCCCCCAAGGGATTGTAGTTTGTAGAAAAGTAAAAGAGATGATGGGAGAAAATGGTGACTGATGTGTTGATAGGATTTCCAGAGTGGAACTGCGTTGTCTGGCTAGTGACTCTGTCTCCTTGACATCTCCCTCTGCCACCCCGACTCTTTGATTAATGTGACATCAGAGGCCAACATAGTTCCCTCCAGGGAAAGCCATTTTCTCTCCACAGAAGGTCTGGAGAGTATCATTCTCTCATCTCCAGGTTCCCAGCTCTTATTTGTATTTCCTCATCAGTGTAGGATCTGAGATGATGTCTCAGTGTCCCAAACTCTGGAGGGTGATCACAGATCAGAGGCTTTGAGGGGAGAAATGAGGCCAGGAGCCAGGAGAATCCTTTCCAGAAATAAAGGATAATCATTTCTCAAGACCCATGTGACCCCAGCCCCTTAATATCATTTGCATCTTTCCTGAGATCTGTTGATGGACTCTGGTCAGCTTAACATTGCCTTAAGTTTTATTGCATTAGTTTTTCTAAATAAACCCATGACTACTCAAATAAATGATTGCTTATATGAAAATGCTTTTAATATGCGTGTACTCAGCTTTTTAATCACAAATGCAAGATATGTATGCAAGCTCAAATTTTTAATGTTACTTAAATTTTTGGAATCTTTTTTTCTTAGGAGGATAGGAAAGCTCTTTTTTAAGCTCTTAAAACCCTCATTTAACATATAACAAAAGAAGCCAATATCTGGACATGGGGAAAGGTAGATTGTTCTAGGTTGGATGGGATGGGTATACTATTTTATAATAAAAATGTATTAGCAAGGAGAAGCCCACAGAGTTTGCCATTGCCAAGGTTAGAGACACTGTAGGTATAAAAGTATGTTTTCTAGTTGGGTGTCATGGCACATGCCTTTAATCCCAGCACTCGAGAGGCAAAGGCAGGTGGCTCTCTGTGAGTTCAAGGCTAGCCTGGTCTACAGAGCGAGTTTCAGGCCAACTGCTGCTACAGGGAGACCTTGTCTCAAAAACACCAAAACAAAAAAAAGCATGTCTTCTATTACCAGAGCATTGGAGTCTTATGATGGAAATTTATTAGTTCAGAAAATCACAAAGAAGTGATATAGTAAGAAAGATGACCCTTTCCATAAGCAGAATATATTAATACAGGAGAGCTCTGATATCAGCAATGGATTATTCTGCCAAGGAGATGTTGGCCAGGGAATCCAAGCCCCCCCTCCCCCAAAAAAGGTAAAGGCTTCTTTCCTGTAAACTGGGATACCTGCAAGAAGAGAGACGGTAAGGCCCTGCTGTTAAAGACCTTATGTAAGCATGGGAAAGATGTATTGAGACCACACTTGTTAGTGTACAGTTGGTCTCTGGAATACCAGAGAGTGCTACCAAAGGCCACTAAACCAACAAAGCAAATATTAGTCTCCTTGAGTCAAGCAAGACTCCTCTGTCAGTATCAGCTACACCTCACCTGCCTGGAAATACTGTGCAGCAGTGACAGCCATATGTCTGTATATCCCAAATCTAATTGGCTATTAGCTCTCTCCTTGGAGGAATAACTCAGGGCTGATGTCACAAGCTTACATCCTCTAGAGGTTAGGAGATGTTATAAGCCACAGTAAGACCTTGTCATCTTTTACAGAAAAAATGTAATTGTTGGATTAGCATACCATCCAAACATCTGTGTCTATACCAAAGTAACCCACCATAATAATTAGTACTGTTTAAATATCTATATATTTATTTGCCTGTGCTTCATTAGTAGGATTGAAATGTTATTCCTGAACAAACTGTCAGCCCATGAAAAGAAACAGCCAGAACTGGTCAGAGTCCAAAACGACATCTCCAGAGAAAACAGACTTCTTGTCCATCTGTGCCCTTTTTCTAAGCCTAGGGAACAATCTGTAGAAGACGGGGCATGGTAGAATGTAAGGGCTGCGATTGGGGTGAATAGTGAAGCTACAGCAATATAGACTGGTCACTTATTTGATCAACTTGATTGTACTTACAAGCCCCTCCAGCTGGATGGTGGGAACCTTGGGCTGTGTGGGTTTGGACACTGCTTGCAAATTGGTTTTACATGAAGGATGCTTGTACTCAAAACTTGTTACTTATTGTTAAAAAAAGAAAGAAATGAAAGTAAATGAAAAAATGTATATGGAACATGCATTCATCAGATAAACATCTAGTATTTTCATTTGAAAAATATTTATTGAACATTATCAAAACCTGGTGATTTAGTAGGAAAAAATAATTATATATATATATATATATATATATATATATTTTTAAAGACAATGGTTTTTTTCTTGATGGAGAACATGGTGACTTTTGACAGAGTAGAGAGATAAAGCATCTCTAAGCAGGTGTTATTTGGGCAAAGGAATATCTTAAGCAAAAGGAAAAGAGAGATTCTCAGGTTGGAGATTTCTTAGGACCATATTGCAGCACAGTTATATGGTAGGTGCTCCCAAGGTGTGTGGAAAACTGGGGTGCTGCAAAAGGTCTACAAAAGTTACTCTTTCCATCTAAGAGAAAGGGATATATATGTTTAACATTATATATATATATATATATTGTGTGTGTTAAACAAATGTATAAATGGACTGTGAAGACAGAAATAATTTTGTGTTCAGAGTAATTCAGTGTGCCGAGGACACAGAGTGAGTGGACATGAGTTTGTTTGGTAAGAGTGAATCTGTTGTAAAAGTGAGTTCAGTTTTCTCTAAGTGTCTCTTGTGTAAGCTGTCTTGCCCTACAGACTCCTCTCATGAGAAAGCACAGTATCACTTTTCTCACCAGATACTAACCTTGAACTTCTCAGGCTACAGAATTTGGACAAACAAAATTATGGTCTTCATAAGTTATTCATTGGCTGATATTCTGTTATAGAAGCAGAAAACATACTAGGACAACAAAGAATTCAGAGTTTTTTTTTATTTTTTTCAATCTAAATAATTATTATTTTGCCAGGTAGAAAAAGACAAACTGATGGATATTCAAGTGAACGTTCTAGGAAGAGTTATTATCTAGATATAAATGTTTGGCCCAGTTTAGATGGCAGGGGATATTTAGAAATGGAAGAATGAAGGAAATCACTGCATGGACAGACATCAGACATTGTTAAGCCATGAACATTTTGCAGTGAGAAAAAATAAACCAAATTCTTATCCTTGAGGATAAGAAAAATAAATAAATTGAATAAAATAAATGAATAAAGCAATAAAATAAATTAATTAACTAAATAAAGCAAAATAAATAAATTGAATAACGCTGTAAAATAATGAGTAACAGTGAAGTCTTCGAGCTTCTGGATGCCAAGCAGAGGACAAAATGGGAAGAGAGACAGGCTAGATTCTGAGTAAAGTGAAATGGGCTGTTACCCAGCTAACAACTTGTTTTGAGTTTGGTGTTGGCAGTAGGCAAGAAGAAACAACTGGCGAGACACAGAAAGGCTTAATTTGTGGAAGTTTGTAATAGTTTTAAACCTATCAAAATACCTCACACAGAAGACATGTAAATAATTTTGGATTTCAATGAAAAGGGAATTACAGCTTTATTTATTTTTATTTATTTATTTTTTTTGGTCTTTTTGAGATGGCGTGTCACTGTAGCCCCAGCTGTCCTGGAACTCACTCTGTAGACCAAGCTGGCTTTGAACTCACAAAGATCCACTTGCCTCTGCCTCCCAAGTGCTAGGATCAAAGGCGTGCACCACCACACCCAGCTACAGCTTTTAGGACATATCTGTGGTCTAACCCTGGGTTTGTTGCTTAAACATGTCATAATTTCAGGGTTATTACCTTTACTGATTTCAGTTTTTTATCTGTAATGAGATAATGATTCACAGTTTTTCCAAGAGTATTAATGAGAACGTATATAGTAGTGCTTAGGAGGGTCAGCATTTGCAGGAAATAAAGCAAGACATCCATAGAATGGTAATAAAGCAGCCTTTTCTTCTACACACATTTAGTTTATTGAGTGGACTCCTGAAAATTACAGTGGCAAATGACCAACATTTTTTAGAATATGCATTGCACTTTGAGTCAAGATTATTTATGTGAAGTTCAGAAAGATGTTTAGATCTTGTAGTTATCTAGCATTTTAGCAAAGTAGAGTAACAATGTTGGAAAGCAAGCACAGACTGAGGCAAATTCTGCCTTTTGAATGACAATCTGTGAAGTTTAAGATATAGAAAATAAATGGAAGAGCCAAAAGTAATGTTTGTCCTGGAGATTCTCCACCTATCCTCTACAGTCTATGCTGATAATAGTTTAGAACTGTCTTGAGTGAATATCTCCTGCCATCTCTGGTACAGAGAGGATGGCTTAACGCAGTTATATCCTATCTTTAGGATAATAAGCAGATACTAATATTTTCTTTTATCTGCCATTTCTCAGTTTTCTTCACCTCAAAATAACCCACATGCTAAAGTAACATAATCTATTAGTCTCACAAGTGTTTTGAAGGTGCTATTTCTCTTCCTATCTAATTACAAGATTTAGGATTAAAATAGAACTCACAAAAATAAGATGAAAACAGCTGGATAATACAACTAAATAAATATGACAGAATGGATATTTAGCCCTAGGCACGGTTGGATCAACCTAATCAGAGCTGAGTGTCCCAATTCTTCTCATTCTGCTTTCAGATGCTACTTTGATGGTGACATAGACGGTAATAGGATAGTATATGAGACTGAACCATTAAAGCTGCACACATTCAATCTACAAAAAGCTGTTTGTTTTGTCATCCAGGCTCTTTTTGTCTTACCATAAGCCCAGTATTTACTAGCTATTCCACCAAATGATCTTGTAATATTGAGTTGCTGCTTTGATGTCTGGCCATCTCAGTGCTAAGAATGTTTTTTTAAACAAAATTTCAAGGTATGACACAACTCTCCTTAGTGCTCATGAAACATGTTGTACTCTTGACCATGGATGGTAGGACGAATTTCTCTCATGGCTTAGAGCCAAAATAACTTTATACGAACCTTACATTGTAAGACAGGGGCAGGGACAGGGACAGGAGACAAAATATTGTGTCTGTTACTCTACCTTTTGGTATTTTATTTCACTTTTTTTTTTCTTAGCTATGAGTTCTCTGATTTTTCTATCTAGGATCCACTCTGTATTTCACTACTCAGATGCTATAAAACCTACAAACTACTTAAGAAATAAAATCCTTGTTCATGAGGAAAGTAAGGCATATGTCCCATCCGTACTCTTCACCCCTAGCAATTTACACACTTTTGGGGTTTCCATCCCTAGTAATCCAACAAAATCATGTTATATTGAAATATATCACATACATTTCAGTTTGACACAACCTTTTTGTGACTCAAGATAGAACTACTATAGTTAACTATGGAATAAATAAAGGGACTCCTAAGGCCATAGAGGCAGCATGACACATTAGTAAGAACATGGCCCTAAGACAGAAGGGGCTTCCCAACCAGCCTGAATCATCAGCTCACTGGTGGAAACAATTTATTTGATGCAAATGAAAACCCAAACATTTATAAATCAGCTAAACAACGAGCTTAAGGGGAGAGCATCTGAGACTTGAAAAAAAACAGATTTTCTCCTCCATGGGAATTATAAGGTTGGGAATCTATCAGAGCTTGGGTTGTACACACATCTGGTGTGTGTGTGTTTGGAACAGTTAGTCACTGGGGTAAAGGCTTGACCAGTGTGTAGCTGTTGTTTATAGACCTTGATCCTTTGCTGCTGGGAAGCCATTCTTCTCATGTCAGAAGGACCTCTTCAAGTTGTCAGTCATTTCCAAAATCAAACTCTGATTTTCTTCTCTCTGCCTATCTTAATTCCCTTTGTATAGATTGCTTTCTTGCTTATACGATTGACTGCATTTCCTGGATTTTCTTGAGATTCCACTAGGAAGGGATGGTTGCCCACAAAGGGATCTTTTTGTTTCAGTGTTGTGAAGCCAGGAAACAATGAAGAAACTAAGTGCTAATGACAGCTCCTTTATTTGTTGGCCAGAGAATGGTAAATGGGTCATGTAGGCTCACAGATAAGCTTCTCAGTCCATCTGGGATAGAGAGTCATAGGTTCTGGGTAAAAGAAATGGAGAGCATGCTAGATTAACAAAGGGTGAGGTGTTCATGTCTTGATTTCCTGGAACACTGGCATTACCCCTTTAGGTCCTTCTATGGTCTGGTGCTTCCTGGCATGGCAGCTGGTAAGCGTGCTACTTGATATGGAAATTAGATAATGATGAAGTTAGAAGTTGTCCTGCGTTCACTTGTCAGCATCTTAGTACAACTGGTTATGGCTACTCAACTGAAGAAGGACTTCTGGATGTAGGCATTCTATCCTTCATGAATACATTTGGATAGAAATGTAGCTAGTCACCTGGAAGTATAGTGGGTAATACTGTGCTTTTGTTTTATTTTTATTTATTTACATTTATCTTAAAAGACAGAATGCAGTGATGTAAAGGAAAAAGGGGGTAATGGAGTGGAAAGGGCTAAAGGAGGTGGAGATTTAACCTTAAATGCCTATAGAAAAAAATCATATGGAAACCTATCACTACAGAAGCTTCTCCAAGTATATACACATACAATATGAAAACGTAGGATTGGAGAGATGGCCTAGCAGTTAAGAGCACCCACTGCTCTTGCAGAGGACCCGGGTTTGATCCCCAACACCCACATGGTGGCTGAAAACTGTCTTTAACTCCAGTTCCAGGGGAATCCGACACCCTCTTCTGAGGCACTGCAGGACACAGGTGCACAAACCTGCATGCGGACAGTACATTCATACACATACAAAAATAAACAAAATTTAAAAAAGAAAACAGATGGAAAGGAGTTACCCTATAAGAGGGGGCATTCCTACTGAACATCATAGGCCAACAAAGACAAAGCCAAATTCCAGGAATGGACAGCCTCTTCGAAAGCTGTTGACCAGGGGTCCCATAGACCCTGAAACAATGCTGGCCACTGCCTCTGTTCTTGATTAACAAACCTGAACCTGAGGGCAAGATCTCAGTGCCTGAAGAGACTGTGTATATTAGTTGTAGAACAAATAAGGAAAAATCGAGCTGGTACTGACCTCAAAGCTTGATCTCTAATGGCTAGCTTGCATCGTGCTTGCTGTAAGATGCTATGCATGCTACTGGGAAAGCAAAGAACTCATCAACCATGCCAAGCTGTGAATTCTGGGAGCTAAAACAACAGCTGGCCTGGGAAGAGATGCTCTCTGGTGCCATAGTGTCATGAATATTAGTGCACTAAATAACCATTATTTGATTGGATTTAATGTCTGCTTCACAACATGGCCCACACCTAACACTGATATCGGACTAGGAACCTGTGGCTAGACAGGTCACAGGCCATAGAGGAGAGCCTAATACTATTATTCTGCTAAATAGATATAGCATTCAAGCAGCTCCTAATGACTTGTTGTTATGCCAATAGATTAACACATCTCTCAGTTCCCAACAGAGAAGCTTTCTTACACAGCAGATGATTAACAAAGATTCTCACAGCTGACCAAAGTGCAGAGAATAACAGACTACAGAGAGCTTTGCTTATCCCTGAATAGGGCACCTATATCAAATCTTTGCCCCTCAAGGCTCAGGCATCATTGCAGAAGAGAGGCCAGAAAGACTATAAGGACCAGGGGTGGTCGATGATCACCAGGAAAAAAAGAGTTTTCCAGATAGCCGGGCAGCTGCTCATATGAACTCAGAACAATGGTGACAACATGCCCAAGACTTACATAAAGTCAAACCAGACAGAATTCCAGCATAAAAGTAGGGAGGTGGGTAGGAGACCCAAGTTCTTGCTAAGGAAATATTGGCAACTGGTGGCAGCTGGTTGAAGTTGAGTCTGCTTCCTTTAGAGGTGTAATGCTGGAAAGGTTGACCAGGATCCACACAGAAGGACACTTGCGGAGGCAGGTTTGACTTGGTAGGCTCCGTGTGTGTGTGTGTGTGTGTGTGTGTGTGTGTGTGTGTGTGTGTATCACAGAGTATGTGAAATTGAAATTGAGTGGGGGGTATTGACAGGGACATTGATAAGGAGGAGGGTCTACATATGATAAAAACATGTGAAATTTACTAAAATTAAATAAATGTCTAACTGAACTTAAGGCCTGCTCAGTAGGAAGGAATGTATGCCTAGTTCTGTAAATCCAGTGAAATACTGGTGGTTGGAGCCATTACAGATCTTAGAGGAAGACCTACTACTTCTCTTTCTCTAAACCAAACCAATATAGTTTCTAATTATATACTAAATATTTATCCTTAAGCCCACAGATAAGTGTAGCTCCATTCTTCATCAAAGAAGCTTTTTGTTCTCTGAATAAATTGTTTTGATTTTGGAATAACTTTACATTTATAGAGTAGTTTATTAAAAAAACTAGACACATCCATTGTTTAGATAGGGTCTCACTACCCAGCCCTAGGTGGCCTAGAACTCACTATGTAAACCAAGCTGGCCTTGAACTCACAGATCTCTGCTTGTTTCTGTGGCTATTGTGAGTTAGAAGGTCTTCTTGTATTCCTTCTCCAGTTGCTTGATGTTGGTGTAAAGGAAGGCTACTGATTTTTTTTTTAATTAAAAAAAAATTTTTTTAATTTTTTTTAAATTTTATTTATTTCCATATGTGTATGAATGTATTGTCTGCATGCAAGTCTGTGCACCCGTGACGTGCAACACTGCGGAGGTCAGAAGAGGGTGTCGGACTCCCCTGGAACTGGAGCTCTCCTGGAATTGGAGTTTCAGACTGTTCTCGGCCGCCATGTGGGTGCTAGGGATCGAACCCAGGTCCTCTGCAAGAGCGGTCGGCGCTCTTAACCGCTAGGCCATCTCTCCGGCCTGGCTACTGATTTTTTAAAGTTAATTTTGTATCCTGCCACTTTGCTGAAACTCTTAGTCATTTCAAGGAGTTTTGTAGAGTTTTTAGCATCCCTTAGGTAAACTATCATATCATCTGCAAAGAGTAGTTTGACATCCTCTTTTCCAATTACTACTCCTTTAATTTCCCTTTATTGTCTTATTGCCCTGGCAAGTGTTTCAAGTACTATATTAAAGAGGAGTGATGATAAGGTACAGCCTTGTCTTGTTCCTGCCTCTAGGGGGAATGCTTCTAACTTTTCTCCATTTAGGGTGATGTTGACTGTTGGTTAAAGCCAGGCATTTTAAAGAATATCCTTCCATTTGATTTTGTCCACTGCTTATACCATGGTTAGACAGAAGTTATGGATATGGGGGAAGAATTCCTCAGCAGTGGAGTACTTAACCTCTAACATCATTTCTGAAAGTCTTTATCATTATGGTCTCTTGCTAGTGACATTAACCATGATTTTTTGAAGGTGGGGGTTATTTTCTTGTTTTTTTTTTCTGTTTCCCTTTTATTTTAAGTTAGGAATTTTCCTTTTGTCATACTGTCCTTGTTGGAGGTGAATTACCAGATATGGACAATAGTTAATACCATGATAAGTAGACATGATGGGAAAAAAAAATCATCTACTTTTTTTTTTTTTTTTTTTTTTTTTTTTGAGACAGGGTCTCCCTGCAGCCCCAACTGTCCTGGAACTTGCTCTGTAGACCAGGCTGGCCTTGAACTCACAAAGATCTGCCTGCCTCTGCCTCCCAAGTGCTAGGATTAATGAAAATTCCTTATATGCAATGAATGGACTTCATGAAAAAATGGAAAGCTGTTTTCTATGGCACCTCTTGGGCTGTTGGCTGCAGCAAGATGAAGCAGGAAATCTCACGAGATCCTTTAGTGAGATACTTGGCTGCCAGAAACTCATTGAATTAGATGATGAATGCAAGCTTTGTATGTTCTCTGAGAAGCACATGGCTACAACTGCTGCTGATGCCCTAGGTGAAAAGTGGAAGGGTTACATGGGTTGAGCCAATGGTGGGAATGAAAAGCAAGGTTTTTTTCTCATGAAGTAATGTATTTTCCCATGGCAGAGAGTGGCAACTATTATGTATGGAGTATTCTTGTTATAGATGAAGGAAAACTGAAGAGAGAAATTGAAAGTGCCTGAATGCACTGTGGATGCGAATCTGAATGTTTTCCACTAGGTTACTGTAAAACGAAAGATAAAAAGCAAAAGGAGAGAAGGCTATTCTTGGACTGACAGTACCTAGGTGGAAGTGGCTGCAAAGCACCAGCAGAATACACAGACGTTTCAATCTCTTTCTTTCTCTCTCTTTCCTTCCTTTCTTCCTCTTTCTTTCTTTCTTTCTTTCTTTCTTTCTTTCTTTCTTTCTTTCTTTCTTTCTTTCTTTCTTTCTTTCTTTCTCTCTCTCTCTCTCTCTCTCTCTCTCTTTCTTTCTTTCTTNTCTTTCTTTTTCTTCTTTCTTCTTCTTTCTTTCTTTCTTAATTCTTTTCTTGGATTTCCTGTAAGTTCCAGTTGGTTGGAACTTGCTATGTAGACCAGGCTGGCCTTTGTCTTACTAGAGTCGCACCTACCATTTTTGCTTCCTGAGTGCTGGGAATTGGATAATACATACCTGTATGTATAAAATGTTTCTCATATTAAATTTGTAACTTTTTCATGACATTTGTGTTTTCATACAATCGCATCTTAGTCATCTTATACATCTTTATACCCTTTCCCATTGGGAGCCTCCCATGCCCCCCACCCAGCCAGAATTCATACTTTTCTGTCATTTATAATAATAAGCCACTTGTGTCAAGTTGTATCCCACACTTCTTCAGTGTGAATTCATTGATTGAGGTCTATTCAGTCTATCGGAGTCCCTTCTTTTCTAAGAGACATTTCAGCTCCCTCTTGACCCAACGTAATCAGCTGCTATATTTCTTCAAGCTAAGAACTTTGGGGTCTGCCTGCTCTTACTTCCCATTCCATCACTGGTTTATTTTGTAGCACTTGAGTTTCCATGGGTCTTGGCAACACTCGAATATTGCTGTAGGTTCACATGGACAGGGTCTCAGGACTTGTAGGACTCATATTGCTTATGGTCATAGCACTCCTCCCTGGCTCTTCACTTTTTTTTTTCTATCCAGGCTGGAGAGATGGTAAGCAGTGAGAGCATTGGACTACAATGGCAGAAGGCACAGGTTCGAATCACCTTTCTTTCTTTCTTTCTTTCTTTCTCTCTCTCTCTCTCTCTCTCTCTCTCTTTCTTTCTTTCTTTCTTTCTTTCTTTCTTTCTTTCTTTCTTTCTTAATTCTTTCTTGATTTCCATGTAGTCCCAGTTGGCTTGGAACTTGCTATGTAGACCAGGCTGGCCTTGATCTTACAGAGATGCACCTACCTTTGCTTCCTGAGTGCTGGGATTAAAGACATACCTGGTATGTTATAAAATGTTTCATAATTTAAAATTTTGTAACTTTTTCATTGAATTTGTGTATTTCATACAATGCATCTTAGTCAATCTTAATAATCTTTATACCCCTTTCCCCATTGGGAGCCTCCCATAGCCCCCCCCCAGCTAGAATTCATACATTCTGTCATTTATAATAAAGCCCATTGTGTCAAGTTAGTATCCCCAGACATTCTTCAGTGTGAATTCATTGATTGAGGTCTATTCAGTCTATCTGGAGTCCCTCTTTTAAGAACATCAGCTCCTCTTGACCCAACAGTAATCAGCTGCCAATATTTCTTCAGCTAAGATTGGGGTCTGCTGCTCATTATTCCCATTCCATACTGGGTTTTTGTCTGCTTGAGTTTCCATGGGTCTTGTGCAAACTGACAATATTGCTGTAGGTTCACATGGACAGGGTCTCAGGAACTTGTAGGACTCTATTGCCATATGGTCATGCACCTCCTCCCTGGCTCTTACACTTTTTTTTTCTATCCCAGGGCTGGAGAGATGGGTAAGCAGTGAAGAGCATTGACTACAATGGCAGAAGGCACAGGTTCGAATCCTAACCCCCACATGGTGGCTAACAACTGTCTATAACTCCAGTTCCCGGGAATCTTATTCCCTTCTGTCCTTCATGGGTACTGAATGGCACAGGTGCACTTATATCCATGTAGGCATAAGACTTGTACACACAATATAAAAGGAAATAAATTAAAAATAAAAAATAAGAAATGCATTTTTATACATATTATATTTGCATAATTTCTACCCCTCTTTCTATCACTACAACTCCTTCCACATGTCCTTTCTGACCTGTTCTAATTACTACTGTTCTTTTTTTTTCTTTTTTTTTATTGATGCTTTGTGTATTTCATACATCATTTTCCAATTCAGTTCAGGCATATTTCCTGGGATAGTGCAGCCCTTAAAGGCTGAGGCTAAGAACCGCAAAAAAACTACTGTTCTTTAATTACCATTGTTACACACACACACACACACACACACACACACACACACTCACACACACACACACACAGACACTCATCAAAGAATAAAACTATCAAATTTATTTAGTGTTGCTTGTATGTACAAGTGCTGTTTAGGGCTTGCTGCTCAGTAGAATCTTCCAGACCTATGAGGAGAACTACACCCATGACATCTGAATATGGTTACTTAGAGAGGATCTGCCTAATAACAACATCAGTGTGTCTGTCAGTGTGGATGGGTAAAATCTCACAAATTCCCACCCCTAGATAAAGAGCTACAAGCAATCACTATGGAATCTGTTTTCGTCAGAGAAAAGCCCCCTGATAGGTTACCCAATCCCTAGTGCTCAGCACTAAACACAAAACTTGTTATTCTCCAATGGCTACTTACATTCAGGTCTCCAGTTCTACCACCTTAGAAATGGTATTGAAGTTACATCCACCATTGTTGCTTAGGGATGATTAAGGAGATGAAACCTTGATAACAGGACAGGAGGCTATTCTACACAGTATTGTTAGAAAGAAAGGTTCAATAGAGTTGTGCTCAGGCCTGAGCTTCCAGAGAAACATGGTCGAGCCACAGTGCTGAACAAGGGTGACTCCCCTGTTCTTGCTGCAGTGCTGGGTGCTGAATCCCCTGTACCTGCTGCAGTGCTGGGTGCCTAGTCCTCTCTTCATCTTGCTGTGCTTGTGAGTACTTGTAGGAAAAAAAACATTTGAACTTGACCTCACAATTATCCCTTCCAGGCTGGAGAGATGGCTCAGCACCTGAGAACTTGCTACTCCTGTGTAAGTTCCAGGGTTGGTTCCCAACCACATGGCAGCTAAAAACTGACTGTAGCTCCAATTTCAGGAACCTGGCACCCTCTTGTGGCCCACATGGTTTACACACACACACACACACACACACACACACACACACACACACACACTCACACATGATTTAAAGCAAAATGACAATAAATGTCACCGCAAACAAAACCTGGGACCCCTGAAACCACTCTTGCCAACCAAAGTAATTTTGAATGGTGCGTCCCTCTGTGACTGCTGACGTTCTCACCATAGTTTAAGGTGGATGGCTCTCATTGGTGAATGCCATTTCAGCTAGTGAGGGAGGGGCCTGGGAAACTGTAGCCTTTCCATTTCACCTCTATAAACAGGATTCATGTTAGTAGGACTCTGTGAGAAACCAAAACATACCATGTAGATGAGAAACATAAGGCGTGTCCCTTTTCCTAGAAGAGATTTTTTCTTAGTGAATATTTATGAATAGAAGGGAAGATTGCAGGATTGATAATAAATAAAAGTGTTATAGTATTCCCAGTTAAGTCTGAATATCAGATGAATAAGTCTACTTATTTTTTGTATAGTATTTTAGACATCTGCTAATTGTTTTATGATCAGAAACAAATTGGTCTTGTTATTCTACAATTTATCTGGCAACCGAAGGGAGAATGAAGACAGGAAGGAGGGAAGGAAAAAAGGAAGAGGTAGGGAGGGAGGAGTGGGAGAGAGGGAATGAGGGAGGGAAGGAGGGAGGGCTGGAAGGAAGAGGAGAGAAGGGGGAAGAAGGAGTGATTCAGGTTAAATTTGTCTTCTTAGATTTTTGATTCATTTGATTCCAGATTTCCCAAGTAAACATCTGAGTACAATTTGACATTTCATGGGGGAACTAGCCACTGGGAAGGAATAAGCTGATCAGACTGCTTGGAATTTCTCACTAATAGCAGACAAATTGGCATTTAACTAAGATGTGGTGTGCCCTGAAGCTTGGTACAAGGGACGAATGTCCTGAGTTTGGGGAGAGTCATGTGTCAGTCCACGTGACAGTTTTCTTTTGCAGGATAAATTAATAAAGCCAATTTCTAATTTTCATGTCTCTTTCCTAAGAATTAAACTGGTAGGTTTCGAAGCCTGAGTGTGTGCTCGAGTGCAAGGCTTCTAGCTCTTGTCAGCACTTTGTATTTCCACTGTATAGTGTCTGTACAGCATCACTGTTCATTTCTTTTAGCTCTTACATCTCTAAACACTTTATAACAAATTTTAAAATAAAATGCAATGAAAAGGACATGTTAATGAGGCAAGGACATCAGAGGACACTGGCCAGACCCCCTTGAGTCCATCTCCATCTGGTTTCTTTCTACTTTGTATCCAGAATTGAATTAGAAGGATGAATATTCACTTCCTTGCCTTCTCTGCTGCTTTTTTTTCCAGTGCCACGCCTTGCGTTCTGCCTTATTCCCTGGGAAGTCTTTTATTCCTTACAGCAGTCTCTTAGACTCACTTTTTTAAAGAGAAAAAAATCCATAATTCTTATACAAGGCAAGTTTTTTCCTACTGGTCAACCTCTTTCACACTCTACATCCCCACCCAGTGGAGAAATCCCCCCTACCCTCCCACCCCCCATTCTGCCTCACTGTTTCCAGCCCATTCAGCAACATTCACCCCGTTTGCTGCCACCACGTTGAGCTTTATTTTTTATGTTTATCTTTCGCCAACTGGAGACTCTTCAAGGGAAGACTTGAGTCTATCTCCCATGTCTTGCAATATGCCAATTTACTGAAGTGAAATTAGAAAGTCCCTGAGAAACTCTGAGCCTTACTTTTACTCTTGGCAAAGTTGCTACACAGACACAGACACAGACACAGACACAGACACAGACACAGACACAGGGAGAGAGAGAGAGAGAGAGAGAGAGAGAGAGAGAGAGAGAGAGAGAGAGAGAGAGA
Source organism: Rhizomys pruinosus (assembly GCA_009823505.1). NCBI lineage: Eukaryota > Metazoa > Chordata > Mammalia > Rodentia > Spalacidae > Rhizomys > Rhizomys pruinosus. The sequence continues at coordinate 4,136,527 of VZQC01000005.1, read as the reverse complement.
GAGAGAGAGGCCTAGAGGGAATCTGCAGCCACTTAATGTAAAGCTTGCTTGTTAACATTCTCAAAGCAGCAGCATTAACTCAGCTCAGCTCCCTTCGTACAGTAATTAAACTAAGGCTATTATAAGGAAAATAATGTTCCTACAGAATGGGGACCCATCCTGAGCCAGTGGTCTTTCCAGTGATGTTGGCTGACAATCGAAACTCTTTGGGAAGCCAGGTGGAAGTGGCTCTCACCTGCACAACCCTTGAAGGGAGCCAGATCAGACATCCCAGACATCCAAGGAGCAGCCTGTAGAACTCTTCACAGTCAGTGGCCACAAGCACTGTTTTCTCCCTTGCCAGTATAGATTCTGTCCTGGCAACCCCGCTTCCTTTTGGTCAAATGTCTCATTGGCAGATACAGTTGGTAATCTCTGTGGACTCTTTGAAGGGCTTTTTCCTGAAGCCTCATTGCCACAGGGTTTGGAAGCCTCAGTTGAGCAAGACTTTCATATTTCGCTGCGACACCTGAGGCCATTCCCTGTGAGTGGAAACAAAAGGACATTGCCCTCTGGAAAGGCTCCTTACAAAAACAAGTTTCTTTCTCTTCACACTGCAAATTCCATTAACCAATTGGAATGGCCTTTGTGTACTTGGCCTCAGACACAGGCTTGCGCTCCCTCTGCCCCTTCAGAAGTCAGGAGGTAAGAAGATCTACCCTTATGCATTTCCAGATACAACCTGGAGAAATTATTTCAGCAGAGATTTCTAGAACTGGTGCTCTTCTTTTTGGAAGATTGGGTTATATGTATTCTTTATTCCCAGAGATGTGCTTGAGGCTGTACAATTGACATACTATTCCCTTTCTTCCACTTTTCTGCTCTTAATAGGAGCTCTGAGGTGGGCTCAAGTGGGGCCAAGTAAGATGCAAATGTCAACTTTCTTTAGGCACAAGGACCTCACCTGCACCCAAAAACACTTTACCACAAGTGGAGATAAAGGCCTGAGGGATGGAATTTTTGACTAAGTAAGTTTTCATAATGGAAAAAGTAGAACCAAATTCAGGGTTTCTGTCTTAAATCCTGGTAACAGCTCTCCAAACACCTCAGAAGCAACAAAGTGAAAAAAAATCTTCAAATATTGAAAATGTTAGCCAAAGTGTACCTACCTACCAGCTCAGTCTTTCAGATTGTTGTTCATTCTCCTTGTTCTTCATCTCTTTGTTCCTCTTTGATTAATTTGTTTACAAATTCTTCCTGTGTTTACATTATTTGGAGATGTTCCACATTCCTGTCCCTGTTTCCTTCAAACAGGTGGGCCCCAGCTCTTGAAGTGCTGTGATTTTTTTTTATTAAATTTTTTGTGTATTTCAACAAATCTTAATCTCCTTTATACCCCCTTCATCACTGGCATGTTCTGGAAGGAAAAGCCCCTAGGTGGCATCTGAATTCTGGGGCACCTTCAAAAAAGAGCCTCTATCCTCTGTGAGTTCTCGAGGGGAATTCTTTTTTTTTTTTTTTTAAATTTTATTTATTTCTGTATGTGTATGAATGTACTGTCTGCATGCAAGTTTGTGCACCCGTGTCGTGCAATGCCGCGGAGGTCAGAAGAGGGTGTCGGATTCCCCTGGAACTGGAGTTCTCCTGGAATTGGAGTTTCAGACAGTTCTCAGCCGCCATGTGGGTGCTGTGGATCAAACCCGGGTCCTCTGTAAGAGCGGTCGGTGCTCTTACCTGCTAGGCCATCTCTCCAGCCCCTCTTGAGGGGAATTCTACAGACTCGGTACAAGGATTTTCATTCTTAAGAAATTCCTCAGCATCTTTTATCGTATCAAATAAAAACAGCCAAGAGTGGGGTTTGGACTTTTCCATTTGAGCAGACCCATGATAAGCACAGGCAACTCTTTAACTTTGCATGGTGGTGTACAGTTTCCAAGAGAGAGGGAAAGTCATGGATGTAGGCAATTAAGGCATGGGGACAGGAGCAGGAGTAGTTGCTTACATTGCATCCACACTCTCAGGAAGCAGAGGATGAACAGGAATTGGGATCTGGCTATAAAGCCTTGACCATCATCAATGGCCCCCTTACTCCAGGGAGGCTCCACCTCCTCAGGGTTCTAAAACCTTCCCAAACAGTGTCACCAGATGGGAACCAAGTGTTCAAACATGTGACCTCGAGGAGGACATTTCACAATGAAACAACAGCATGGTGTCATGGGCTTGTTAGTGTGCTTGGTACAAATGAGTTGAGAAGTTCACTGGATATCTTGGGTTTGCTGTGATTGTCTCTGCTGTCACCATGAGTATAGAGCCTGAATATCCACTAAACCTTCCACCTGAGATGCAGAATAAGACAGTCAGAGCAGTCCTGGTCATTCCAGAATGTTGAGTGTAAAACAAGCACAGCCCACTAGAGCCTAGCTAATGTGTCAAGGTGTGTCTAGAAATTTTGGGGCAATGCTTCAGCTTAAAAAGAAAAAAGTGGCTGCTAACTATAGACATGCATGTGAAATTCTTCATTCAAAGATAAAACAGGCCTCCATATTCATTAATTCATTAATTTATCTTCTCTAACAAATAATTACCAAGACCTAGCTAAGACAATAGCTCAGCCTAGTGCTCTAAACTTTCTGAAAATACATGTCAAATTTGTATTTAAATAGTTCATGGCGGGGGTGGGGCTGGAGACATGGCTCAGCAGTTGAGGAACACTTGCTATTCTTCCAGAGGACCTAGGTTCAATTCTCAGCACCCACATGATGGCTAATAACTACCCATAACTCCAGTTTCAGGAGGATCTGACACTCTCTTCTGTCTTATGCAGGTATTGCACTCAAATGGGGAACTTACATACATGTAGGCAAAATGCTCACATACACAAAATAACAAATAATAATAAATTAAAAAACATAATAAATAAATAAATAATAAATATTTTTCAGATCTTCATTAGCAATTTAGGGGATGCAAAAAAGGAGCAATCAGAGCAGAAGAAAGTTAACGTGGTTACTAAATAATATTTTATATCTTTTTAAAGTACAAATTGTCAATCCTCTCAAACACATACAGAACTTTCCACAGAAAATTTTATGATGTTTCTATGGAAAAGATTTATGGCTTTACTCTCAAATGATCCTCTTCTATACCCTTTATTTTATTTTTAGTTAGCTAATAATAATTGCATGTTTTTAGATACATGGTGAATTTTCTATATTGTACACATAGAATGATTGTTCAAGTTCCTAAAAGACTCCAAGAATACTCTACTTAGACTCTTTGCCAAAATGAAGAGATAGCAAAGACTTTCTGAGAAAAAGCCGAAAAAAATTTATTGCCACAAATGTCCCTTTTAAGAAATGCTTTCTTCTAGCAGAAGACATTAGATGCTCATTATACCAAGAAAACACTGTAGAAGTAAGTCCACTGTCAAATCTACAACACTGCTGTATTGTCAAGGTGGTGAGTAAATAAATCATATCTGTACAATAAAGGTCAACAGGGAAAATCATTAAAAATAATTGAAACTACACTAATTTGTCAAATGAGTCTTTAAGCCATAACCAAATGTTTAAGGGCCCCTGGTATAATGGTTCTCTTGGGGATTTGATGTATTGGATCATAAGAGATCACTTCTGTATAGCAGTGTTGAAACATGGCTGCTGGCCTGAATGCAAACCATGGAAAATGTCCTCCTCACCTCATTTAGGTAATCATTTAGGGCTGTATTTTTGTGTGTTAATTACTAAATGCGAACCTTAGTCATCAGCAGGGATCATTCATCCTATGTGCAATTAACACTTTAACAATACCTAGTTATACTCTAAAACTATAATAAAAATACTAAATGCACTGAATATATTAAATTCTTCCCACTCTGATTTCTCTTCTGTGTTTTTCCTAATTTGTCATAGATCCACTTAAATATATCAATAAAAATGGAGAAGTCTCCAAATGCAATCAAATGCTTATTTCCTATATCGATCGATTGTGGCATTTACAAAGTTCCTCTATCCTCACTTACTCTGTGATAGTATTAGGGGATGTGCCTTCTGGGAAGTAATTCACTTTTAGATGAGCTCATGAAGGGGATAGCCCCATGAAAGGATTAGTGTCCTTACAAAATGAGGCACTGGGGAGTTGAGAGCTTTCTCACACTCCAGGTACAGTAGTGCCAGAAGGTGGCCATCTGTAAGTCACAATGAAAGCCCTCACCAAAAACGAGCCATGCTGGCATCTCAGACTTCTCCTCTCTAGAACTCTGAGAGAATTAAAAGCCTGCTATTTTAGTCGCCTAGGATTTTGTTATGAAAGCACAGACAGACTTAGACACCTCCCTTCCTAGTCGTTGTACTGTATCTTAGACTAGTGTTCAGCTTCCAAGGAGTGAGTGGTTGACTGGCTCCTGGGATGGCAGCCTTAGGAGACCATTCTTGGTTTCCCCAGCACTGACATGGACTGATGAGCCCAGCAGGTCTGCTGAACGCATGCCAGATTCTTCCACTGCCGGTCTGGATTTCTGGGTTTCCAATGATTGCCTAACTATGCCAGCCTGGAAGAGCCAACGGCTTTTGGGGGAAGACACCACATGCATGAATAATATGGCAAGCATCTGAGCTGGCAGCAAGGAGTGGAAGAACTTTCCTAGGGACGAGGCCAAGGCTGGCAAACTTCCTGCCTCCATTCAGCTTCTGGAGGACCAGCAACTTCATGTGGCCATGTCTAGAGCACCAGGACTCACTGGTGGGAAGACTTAGAGACAGCTGGATAATCCTCATTGCTACAGCTGCTGGGTATCCTCCACTGCTCTGAGAACCCTTCGTGGAGGTTTGATAAAGAGTTGACATTATTCAGCAGGGCTCTGCAAAAGAACAGGAGGACATGACGAGTGTGTCTCTTCAGCTTCCTATAAGGGGGTCTTGGTGATAAAAATACAGGAAGGTTGTGTGATCATCAAAGGACATAAGCACTTTACATATTCCATAGGGGTCAGAGAAGGCTCTTACCACGGAGTGCTGTTCTAAGAATGTTCCAAGTGGGGCTGGAGAGATGGCCTAGCGGTTAAGAGCGCTGACCGCTCTTGCAGAGGACCTGGGTTCGATCCCCAGCACCCACATGGCGGCCGAGCCGTCTGAAACTCCAATTCCAGGAGAACTCTAGTTCCAGGGGAATCCGACACCCTCTTCTGACCTCCGCGGCGTTGCACGTCACGGGTGCACAGACTTGCATGCAGACAATACATTCATACACATATGGAAATAAATAAAATAAAAAAAAAAGAATGTTCCAAGTGATGTTTCCTGTAAACCTTACAGCACAATGAGCTAGCTTGTGATATCCATTTTATTTATTTATTTATTTTTTTATTTTTTTTTTTTTTTTGGTCTTTCGAGACAGGGTCTCCCTGTAGCCCCCAGCTGTTCCTGGAACTCACTTTGTAGACCAGGCTGGCCTTGAACTCACAAAGATCCGCCTGCCTCTGCCTCCCAAGTGCTAGGATTAAAGGCGTGCGCCACCATGCCGGGCTTGCTGTATTTTTTTTTTTTTTTTTTTTTTTTGGGTGATATCCATTTTTATAAAGGAAGACACGGAAGCTTGAGGTGTTTATTGACTCGCCTGAGTTCACAAAGCATGTTAACATGAGATCTCCTTTCTGCTGCTTGATGCATAGGTCATGCTGAGCGGTTGTTGAATTAAAAAAAAGAGAGAGGTGTCATGTTTAGGGTTTTATGTATTTTTTAAGTTAATTTTATTGAGGGCATTTCATACAACATTTCTCAATCAAATCTAAACTCATTCCCCCATCCATGCTCACCCCTTACACCTCCCAGCACCAACCCCCCCCCCCCCAGAGCTCATGGATTCTGTCATACGTATTAAGTCTTGTCTTGCATCTTTTTCTCAGTCTCTTTTACAACCCTCTCAATGCACAAGTTTATTGTTTTGTCAGTTCTCTCAATAGGTTTTTCTTTCTCTTTTTTTTGTTTCCTTTAATTTATATTATTTCAAATTGCATTATATACATATATTATATATATATATATATTATCTATATATTATATATCACACATGAATCAAATTACAAAATTGAAAATAAACTATAGGTTAATTCCAAAACACATTTAGAGATTCACATTTTAACCGTGGGGGTGGAGAGATGCCTAGCATTAAGAGCACTGCTGCTCTTGCAGAGGACCCAGGTTCGATCCCCAAGCAACCCACCTGGCGCTGAGAAACCATCTATAACTCCAATTATAGGAGAACTCCAGTTCCAGGGGAATCTGACACCCTCTTTCTGACCTCCACAGCATTGCATGACACGGTGCACAGACCTACATGCAGACGTACTTCATACACATAATAAATAAAAAAAATTTAAAAAAAGAAGTATAACTTTAATTCTTTTTTTCCTTGTTCTTTCTCACTGAGCTTCTCAACTAAACTGAACATACCTCCTCAATTGTAACAACTTATTTCTACATGACCATTGATCTTGTGAGTTGGAGCTAAACAGATCTTCTTCACTTATGTCCGATCATTTCATATGATTTCTGAGTTACAGATATAGTACAGGTGTGCCCTTGAGCTCCACATAGAAATGTCAGCACTGACTCATGCTTGGGGTTACTGAGCTACGTAGGAAGGAAGCTAGCCGGACAGATGTCATGCAAAGAGAAACCTACTATATTCATGATCAAAATGTGTAGTAAACATGTTTGTCTAGTCATACAACCCCTGAAGCAGGGTCTCTTATTAATTCTCTTTGCAGTGAGGTATCTGATAAACATAGCTATTCTTCATGCAAGTCTCTTTTTTGAGAAAGGTGTTCTTTTTCAACTTAGACTATTTTTTCAATAGGACTATTACTAATCCTTTGAGAATTTCATTCACATATGCATTTTGATCATATTCACCACATTCTGCTGATCCTTGCTATTCCTAGATCCAATTCCCACCTTCCCGACTCTCCCAAATTCATATCTACTTATTTTTTCTTTTTTTATAACCCACAATTTTAGATTAGGCTGATTTGTGCTGCATATGTACTCAGTCTACCAGTCACTCCTTGGAGGCTGAACACTAGTCTAAGATACAGTTGTGTAGGTAGTCACTGGATTGTGGTTCACATTTTTTTTTTTTAAGGGGATGCCTAGATGCCAGTTTATTGAAGAGACAGGGGGCTTATATACAGGCTTACAGCACAAGTGAAAAAAACAAGGTCAGAGTTCATGCCCCCAGGCACAGGAGGTTCTCTGGCGTGGGTGGGTCAGGCCTTCTTGGAGGAGGGTACAAGATGTTCCAGCAAGATAAGTGCTCAGTCAACAAGCTGGTCAGCAGATCCCCTGGGGGCCAGGACCCAACAGTCCCCCTTCTTTATATATAAATGAGTATCTGTCATTGATCACTCATTTGTACTCATGCTCAACCATACCTGAACAGTGGGGTGCAGGTCAGACCTGAAACTTTATTTCACACTAAGGCCAATTAATATCCCAAAAATCCCAACCATGAAGATAAGCTATTGTCAAGCATAAGCAATGAATATAAGTAAACATTCACGTAAAACCAATTAGCAAGTATCTATTGTGGTCACATTTTAATGAAAACTGACTCTTTCCTAGAAGCTATCAACCACCAATAGCTCATCAGTTAGAGGTAGGGCTTGTGAGGGCTCCCACCATGCTAGAATGTTTACTGGCAGATCTTGGGCAGGTTTGTGCATGGAACCTAGCTGCTGTGAATTTGTTGTCTAGTAGTCCTGTTCATGTTCAGAAGAAGACACTATTTTCTTCAGTCTTTCTCACCTTCTGGTACTTAATCATCTTTCTGTGCTCCTCTTTCCTGATGGTCTCTGAGCCTTAAGGGGAGAAAGTGATTTAAATGTACCATTTATTGTTGAGCACTCCACTGAAAATAAGATAAACATTCTTAGGGCATTCCTGTACCATGAAAAATACATTTTTAGAAGAGTCACCAGTGTGTTGCAGATGGGCATAGGGCCTCTGGAAGCTCTGAGTTTCGATCCTTGCCTGGACAAAGATTATTACAAACTCTAAGGGTCAGTTGATTCACATCCTAAAATGGGGGAAATTATTATACAAGAAGATGTGAGATAGCAGTAAAGCTTAACTTGAGAATATTTAAAGTGAATTCATTGTTCAGGTTGGTTTCTCTCTTTTTTTTTCAAACTTGACACTTAACTTAGATGTACCTGCAAAGAGGGAATCTAATTGAGGTTATTTCTTCATCATACTGACCTCAGCCATGCATATGGGGTATTTTTGAATGCTGATTGATATAGGAGTGTCTAGGCACAGTGGGGGTAACAGCCCTAGGCCAGTGGGCCTGGGCTCTCTAAGAAAAGTAGCTGAGTGAGCCAGAGGAGGCAAGAAAGGAAGCAAGTGTTCCTCCATTGTCTCTGTTCCAGGTTTCTGCCTTGAGCTGTTGGCTTTCTTCAATGCAAGCAGCAGGATGAAATAAACCCTTTTACCATGAAGTTGCTTTTGGTCAGTGTTTTTGCTGTGACAGAACTCAAAGCAGGGTATTCATCCAGCACAAAATAAATGTTTACAAATGATTGCCATTGAAATTTTATGCATTGAAATAATTTAAATAAAGTCCAAACTAACAGAGCCAGCAGATTCTCAAATCAGGTAGGAGTGACAAAGCCTGAGATTTTTCAGAGCCATGAAAGATCGCTGGCATCCAGGTTGGGTGGGAGAGGGCTGTGAGCACACCATGCCTACTGTGGAGATCCATCACTATGGAGTTACTCTTCTACTTGAAGTCTTGAGGCCAAGTTGGAGACAAGAAGAGAAGGAAGAGCACATCACTTTCTCTGGTACTCACATGGAGTCATGGCTTCTCATGCTTTGGAGGGGACAATGAGGCTCCATGAATTTACCGTTTCAAAGGTTTTCTCACCTGCATGATGGCCCTCATGTGAGTTGTTCTTCTACCAGGTGGGATGAAGTAACTTTGCAGTCACCAGTTCACTGGGTGGAAAGCGGCAGAGTCTGTCTTCAACCTCTGGTCATCCTCATGTCAGGTTAGGTGCTCAGTCAGCTCCTAGAATGTGACAGGTAGTGAAGTGAGGCTGTTTCAAGGAATGTTCTTCAGAAAAGGGGTGCAAGGAAGACTGGCTGCCTGTCAAAGGTGTTTGGTGTGTGTTGTGTGGTGTGTGTGCTTATGGAACTTCATTTCCTAGCGCACAGAGAGCATTGACCCAGGGGAGGTGTCTATTCACCACATTCCATGACAGATCATGTATGAGTACTTCCAATCATGCTCTTTTTAAATATTTTTTATGTTTATTGTTTTTTTTACCCATATGCATATAAGTGTACCCATGCTTGCAATGCCTTTGGAGGCCAGAAAAGGGTGTTATATCCCTAGAGCTGGCGTTATAGAAGGTTGTTAGTTGCCATGTGGGTTCTGGGAAATAAACTACAGGTCCTCTGCAAGAGCAGCCGGCTCTTAACCACCCACTACCATCTTTCCATCCCAAGTCTTCTTCTTTATAGAGTCTCAGAACATGTGTGCATTCTGTTATATATTTATCTTGGTGATATGGGAAAAAGACAGGCTTCAGCACATGTGATTTCTCCTTTTCTTTTGTGTGACTAGGACCTTGTACATGTTATGTAGGCACTCTACTACTGACCAACATCTTAAGCCCCAGAGATGTGATTTCTGAAATTAGCTCTGACATTTAATAGCAATGTGACTTTGGATTTTGCGTGAAGGCACTGACAGCCTGTCTCTTCATCATATAGGTGGGAATAATAAGAATATCAATCTAATAATACTTATAATTTAGAATATTTATTAATATATAATAAAATGTATATTAATAATTAATATTATTAAAAATAATAATGATACCCTCCTATAGGGCTGTTGAGAGGATTAAAAATTATGGTGTCTTTACTGTATCTCATTCATGGTAGACTCATAAACTCAGTCTTAGATTTCATCATTACCTTTATATTAATGAAGTAAGAAGGTATAATGCCACAAAAGTTAGTCTTCAGGTTCAGTGTCCTTCACATATCTTGCCTTATGCTTTTATTTGTATCAACTTTCAATGTGTTGTTATTGTTTTGCTAGTACTAGGAATGAATCTCAGAGTGTTACCCATTCCAGAAAGCACCAGACTACTTACTGATCCCCAACTGGACTCATGACTTCTATATCAAAGATGGACAGGTCATTAAATTGATTTACAACTTAGAAAAAGGAAATTATATATTATGGTAGCAAATAAGAGGCACTCACTCCCCAGGCCACATAAATAGTGAGTCAATGCGGTCATGAGAAGGTATTTGGAACAAGAAAGGGAGTTTTTTCCAGGTATCTGATTGGATGAGAACACTATGGAGTGACTGAGGACCATTTCTTAGGCAACTAGAAATGATTTCCCCAGCATGACATTTGCCACAGGTGTGTGACATTTTATGTGCCCAGTGACTTGTTGGGCATTTGTTTTGATCATTCATGAATTGGTGATCCTGAAGTGTTATGTCACGAACAGTGGTTCAGAACAGGCAGATACTCTGTATTCTTCTACCACAGACTGTACTGTAGCCGGGACCATCCTGCAGAGCAAAGCTCTGGAGATTCATAAGACTCTCATATCATATGAAGTGAACCATCTGGTAAGTCATCTCAGAAACCGAAATGTAATATGCACTACACCAGGACAAATGAACTGACTGCAGAATGCTGACCATCTTGTGCTAGAATAAAGCCTGAGAACATTGTGGGGGCTGATTTGAGGGCTACCTATTCAGCACTGGTGATTGAGACATTATAAATGTAGCCAGATGATGTTACATTTGCGGGAGCAATGGAAAAGTACATCATTAATGGCCAGTGGAAGCAGTTAAAGTAAAGAAGGAAGAGGACATGGAGAGAAGCAGCATGTCCCAAAATGTAGATAAAACGGGAGCTTGGAAACACTCAGGAACTAGAGAAAACTAGTGTTTGAATAGAAAGTCTATGCCCCATCTGGCAGACCCCATCACAGGCTAGACATAGTGGCAGTCAAGAGAATTGCCTCAAGCATTTTGTATAGAATGGTACTGAATGAATGAAGAAATCAGCTCAGAGAAAGAGAAGCCCTGTGTTCATGGTCATAGAGGTAATCACTCAAAAATGAATGTTTTCATCATTCATTTCTTATTCTTTCTTACTGGGACCATGACAGACCAGGTCTGGGACCCAGACCATGGGTGCACTGATGGTAAGGCATAGTGACTAGTCTGTATGTATATGGGCTGTGGAAGAGGTTGTCATGTGGGTTGAGATGGCCTGGTTTCACAAATGTTTGGAGTGATAAAATGTCCTGGGTATATTTCTTTCTTTATTATGGGATATTTAAAGGTTTTTAATAAGTTGGTATGACTTTTGGATCTTAAAAGGAGACTCTTCATGTTTCTAAACTGTTGAATCTGGCATGAGATTGACATGCTATTATGCACACATTATGCTCATCATAATGACTTATTTTGTACTTTCAGGATTGACATTATAATTTTATATTCTCCAAAAGTCACTTAGGGTTTTATCTGTGGTTCCTGTTATGTACTTCTTTTAAGTATATATCACTTGAAGTTCATCAGCTTCTCTTGAAATTCATCTGGAAGCATTTGATAGATAAAACTGTTCAAAACCTAAATAAATCCCTTCAGTTTCTCCAAGCTTTGAACATTTTATGATGTACTTCAACTGGTTTGACAGTTTCTACCACCTTCAGTTGCATTATTCCTTTTTGTGACTGTCAATCTTTTGCTTCCATAAAAACATTTCGCCCCAATGCAATATCAGACTATAATATTTTAAAGCAATAATTGAAGATCTAAGTTAAATTCAGCGACATGGGGTACAGCAATTCAAACAATGCCATTGAAGAGATCATTCTGGATGAAAAACCCAACCAAGGCCTGGTAAAGAACAAATAACACTTCCCATCATGAAGCATGCAATTTCATTTCAGAGAATGACATTGGGGAGGGTTGTGCTATAATTGAGGGATGGGATATGATGTGTCTAATTGATGTTTTATAGGTCTTTAGGAGATGTCATTTCCCTAGGGCGAGGAACAAAATGCCTTACAGTTTTGCCAAGCTCTAATGACCGGAGGAATGATTCAAACATGNCGCCCCACCCCCACAAGAGCCCATGGATTCTGCCATACATGTTAAGTCCTGTCTTGCATCTTTTTCTCAGTCTTTTTTTAACCCTTTGGATTCAGATGTTTACTTTTTTCGCCAGTTTTTTGAACAGGTTTTTCTCTCTTTTTTGTTCCCTTTAATTTTATATTACTCCAAATTATGCATATATACACTCCACACATAAATCAGAATTACAAAGTCTGAAAATAAACTATAGGTTAATTCCAAAACAGGTTTAGGGATTTACATTTTAACAGTAAAGATGCATGCAGGTAAAAAGAAATATAACTTTACATTCTAAATTACATGTATGATTTCATGTAATTTTTTGAAGGTTATATAAGAATTTAATATAAATTTTACAGTCAGTTTACAATGTAAACTATACATTATTGTAATATTTCAATAACTCAGGGATTATACTGAAATTATTTTATAAAGCTATCAATACTTTTTATTTTATATTACACCAAAATATGCATATATATACATATATATATATATATATATATATATATATATTCTCCACACATGAATCAACATTACAAAATCTGAAAATAAACTATAGGTTAATTCCAAAACACATTTAGAGATTCACATTTTAACAGTGGGGGCTGGAGAGATGGCCTAGCAGTTAAGAGCACTGACTGCTCTTGCAGAGGACCCAGGTTCGATCCCCAGCACCCACATGGCGGCTGAGAACCATCTATAACTCCAATTATAGGAGAACTCCAGTTCCAGGGGAATCTGACACCCTCTTCTGACCTCCACAGCATTGCATGACACGGATGCACAGACCTACATGCAGACAGTACATTCATACACATAAATAAATAAAAAAAATTTAAAAAAAGAAGTATAACTTTACATTCTTTTTTTCCTTGTTCTTCCTCACTGAGCTTCTCAACTAAACTGAACATACCTCCTCAATTGTAACAACTTATTTCTACATGACCATTGATCTTGTGAGTTGGAGCTAAACAGATCTTCTTCACTTATGTCCGATCATTTCATATGATTTCTGAGTTACAGATATAGTACAGGTGTGCCCTTGAGCTCCACATAGAAATGTCAGCACTGACTCATGCTTGGGGTTACTGAGCTACGTAGGAAGGAAGCTAGCAGGACAGCATGTCATGCAAAGAGAAAACCTACTAATATTCATGATCAAATGTGTAGTAAACATGTTAGTCTAGTCATACAACCCCTGAAGCAGGGTCTCTTATTAATTCTCTTTGCAGTGAGGTATCTGAGAATACATAGCTATTACTTCATGCAAGTCTCTTTTTTGAGAAAGTGTTCTTTTTCAATAGACTATTTTTTCAATAGACTATTACTAATCCTTTGAGAATTTCATACAATGCATTTTGATCATATTCACCACATTCTGCTGATCCTTGCTATTCCTAGATCCAATTCCCACCTTCCCGACTCTCCCAAATTCATATCTACTTATTCTTTTCTTTTTTTGATAACCCACAATTTTTAGATTAGGCTGATTTGTGCTGCATATGTACTCAGTCTACCAGTCACTCCTTGGAGGCTGAACACTAGTCTAAGATACAGTTGTGTAGGTAGTCACTGGATTGTGGTCACATTTTTTTTTTTTAAGGGGATGCCAGATGCCAGTTTATTGAAGAGACAGGGGGCCTTATATACAGGCTTACAGCACAAGTGAAAAAAAACAAGGTCAGAGGTTCATGCCCCCAGGCACAGGTGGTTCTTTGGCGTGGGTGGGTCAGGCCTTCTTGGAGGAGGGTGACAAGATGTTCCAGCAAGATAAGTGCTCAGTCAACAAGCTGGTCAGCAGATCCCCTGGGGGCTAGGACCCAACAGATCCCCCTTCTTTATATATAAATGAGTATCTGTCATTGATCACTCATTTGTACTGCATGCTCAACCATACCTGAACAGTGGGGTGCAGGTCAGACCTGAAACTTTATTTTCACACTAAGGCCAATTAATATCCCAAAATCCCAACCATGAAGTAAGCTGATTGTCAAGCATAAGCAATGAATGTAAGTAAAATTCACGTAAAACCAATTAGCAAGTATCTATGTGGTCACATTTTTAATGAAAACTGACTCTTTCCTAGAAGCTATCAACCACCAATAGCTCATCAGTTAGAGGTAGGGCTTGTGAGGGCTCCCACCATGCTAGAATGTTTACTGGCTTGATCTTGGGCAGGTTTTGTGCATGGAACCATAGCTGCTGTGAATTTGTTAGTCTAGTAGTCCTGTCATGTCAGAAGAAGACACTATTTTTCTTCAGTCTTTCTCACCTTCTGGTACTTAATCATCTTTCTGTGCTCCTCTTTCCTGATGGTCTCTGAGCCTTAAGGGGAGAAAGTGATTTAAATGTACCATTTATTGTTGAGCACTCCACTGAAAACTAAGATAAACATTCTTAGGGCATATCCTGTACCATGAAAAATACATTTTTAGAAGAGTCACCAGTGTGTTGCAGATGGGCATAGGGCCTCTGGAAGCTCTGAGTTTCGATCCTTGCCTGGACAAAGATTATTACAAACTCTAAGGGTCAGTTGATTCACATCCTAAAATGGGGGAAATTATTATACAAGAAGATGTGAGATAGCAGTAAAGCTTAACTTGAGAATATTTAAAGTGAAATTCATTGTTCAGGTTAGGTTTCTCTCTTTTTTTTTCAACTTGACACTAACTTAGATGTACCTGCAAAGAGGGAATCTTAATTGAGGTATTTTCTTCATCATACTGACCTCAGCCATGCATATGGGGTATTTTTGAATGCTGATTGATATAGGAGTGTCTAGGCACAGTGGGGGTAACAGCCCTAGGCCAGTGGGCCTGGGCTCTCTAAGAAAAGTAGCTGAGTGAGCCAGAGGAGGCAAGAAAGGAAGCAGTGTTCCTCCATTGTCTCTGTTCCAGGTTTCTGCCTTGAGCTGTTGGCTTTCTTCAATGCAAGCAGCAGGATGAAATAAACCCTTTCACCATGAAGTTGCTTTTGGTCAGTGTTTATTGCTGTGACAGAACTCAAAGCAGGGTATTCATCCAGCACAAAATAAATGTTTACAAATGATTGCCATTGAAATTTTATGCATTGAAATAATTTAAATAAAGTCCAAACTAACAGAGCCAGCAGATTCTCAAATCAGGTAGGAGTGACAAAGCCTGAGATTTTTCAGAGCCATGAAAGATCGCTGGCATCCAGGTTGGGTGGGAGAGGGCTGTGAGCACACCATGCCTACTGTGGAGATCCATCACTATGGAGTTACTCTTCTACTTGAAGTCTTGAGGCCAAGTTGGAGACAAGAAGAGAAGGAAGAGCACATCACTTTCTCTGGTACTCACATGGAGTCATGGCTTCTCATGCTTTGGAGGGGACAATGAGGCTCCATGAATTTACCGTTTCAAAGGTTTTCTCACCTGCATGATGGCCCTCATGTGAGTTGTTCTTCTACCAGGTGGGATGAAGTAACTTTGCAGTCACCAGTTCACTGGGTGGAAAGCGGCAGAGTCTGTCTTCAACCTCTGGTCATCCTCATGTCAGGTTAGGTGCTCAGTCAGCTCCTAGAATGTGACAGGTAGTGAAGTGAGGCTGTTTCAAGGAATGTTCTTCAGAAAAGGGGTGGCAAGGAAGACTGGCTAGCCTGTCACAGGTGTTTGTGTGTGTGTGTGTGTGTGTGTGTGTGCTTAATGGAACTTCATTTCCATGGTCACAGAGAGCCATTGACCCAGAGGGAGGCTGCTATTCACCACATTCCATGACAGATCATGTATGAGTACTTCCAATCATGCTCTTTTTAAATATTTTTATGTTTATTGTTTTTTTTACCCATATGCATATAAGTGTACCCATGCTTGCAATGCCTTTGGAGGCCAGAAAAGGGTGTTAGATACCCTAGAGCTGGAGTTATAGAAGGTTGTTAGTTGCCATGTGGGTTCTGGGAAATAAATACAGGTCCTCTGCAAGAGCAGCCAGTGTCTTAAACCACTGAGCCATCTTTCCATCCCAAGTCATTCTTCTTTATAGAGTCTCAGAACATGTGTGCATCTGTTATGATATATATCTTGGTGATATGGGAAAAAGACAGGCTTCAGACACATGTGATTTCTCCTTTTCTTTTGTGTGACTAGGACCTTGTACATGTTATGTAGGCACTCTACTACTGACCAACATCTTAAGCCCCAGAGATGTGATTTCTGAAATTAGCTCTGACATTTAATAGCAATGTGACTTTGGATTTTGCGTGAAGGCACTGACAGCCTGTCTCTTCATCATATAGGTGGGAATAATAAGAATATCAATTAATAATTACTTATATTAATATTAATAATATTATATTAATTATATTAATAATTAATTATATTAATAATTAATTATATTAAAAATAATAATGATACCCTCCTATAGGGCTGTTGAGAGGATTAAAAATTATGGTGTCTTTACTGTATCTCATTCATGGTAGACTCATAAACTCAGTCTTAGATTTCATCATTACCTTTATATTAATGAAGTAAGAAGGTATAATGCCACAAAAGTTAGTCTTCAGGTTCAGTGTCCTTCACATATCTTGCCTTATGCTTTTATTTGTATCAACTTTCAATGTGTTGTTATTGTTTTGCAGTACTAGGAATGAATCTCAGAGTGTTACCCATTCCAGAAAGCACCAGACTACTTACTGATCCCCAACTGGACTCATGACTTCTATATCAAAGATGGACAGGTCATTAAATTGATTTACAACTTAGAAAAAGGAAATTATATATTATGGTAGCAAATAAGAGGCACTCACTCCCCAGGCCACATAAATAGTGAGTCAATGCGGTCATGAGAAGGTATTTGGAACAAGAAAGGGAGTTTTTTCCAGGTATCTGATTGGATGAGAACACTATGGAGTGACTGAGGACCATTTCTTAGGCAACTAGAAATGATTTCCCCAGCATGACATTTGCCACAGGTGTGTGACATTTATGTGCCCAGTGACTTGTTGGGCATTTGTTTTGATCATTCATGAATTGGTGATCCTGAAGTGTTATGTCACGAACAGTGGTTCAGAACAGGCAGATACTCTGTATTCTTCTACCACAGACTGTACTGTAGCCGGGACCATCCTGCAGAGCAAAGCTCTGGAGATTCATAAGACTCTCATATCATATGAAGTGAACCATCTGGTAAGTCATCTCAGAAACCGAAATGTAATATGCACTACACCAGGACAAATGAACTGACTGCAGAATGCTGACCATCTTGTGCTAGAATAAAGCCTGAGAACATTGTGGGGGCTGATTTGAGGGCTACCTATTCAGCACTGGTGATTGAGACATTATAAATGTAGCCAGATGATGTTACATTTGCGGGAGCAATGGAAAAGTACTATCATAATGGCCAGTGGAAGCAGTTAAAGAAGGAAGAGGACATGGAGAGAAGCAGCATGTCCCAAAATGTAGATAAAACGGGAGCTTGGAAACACTCAGGAACTAGAGAAAACTAGTGTTTGAATAGAAAGTCTATGCCCCATCTGGCAGACCCCATCACAGGCTAGACATAGTGGCAGTCAAGAGAATTGCCTCAAGCATTTTGTATAGAATGGTACTGAATGAATGAAGAAATCAGCTCAGAGAAAGAGAAGCCCTGTGTTCATGGTCATAGAGGTAATCACTCAAAAATGAATGTTTTCATCATTCATTTCTTATTCTTTTTACTGGGACCATGACAGACCAGGTCTGGGACCCAGACCATGGGTGCACTGATGGTAAGGCATAGTGACTAGTCTGTATGTATATGGGCTGTGGAAGAGGTTGTCATGTGGGTTGAGATGGCCTGGTTTCACAAATGTTTGGAGTGATAAAATGCCTGGGTATATTTCTTTCTTTATTATGGGATATTTAAAGGTTTTTAATAAGTTGGTATGACTTTTGGATCTTAAAAGGAGACTCTTCATGTTTCTAAACTGTTGAATCTGGCATGAGATTGACATGCTATTATGCACACATTATGCTCATCATAATGACTTATTTTGTACTTTCAGGATTGACATTATAATTTTATATTCTCCAAAAGTCACTTAGGGTTTTATCTGTGGTTCCTGTTATGTACTTCTTTTAAGTATATATCACTTGAAGTTCATCAGCTTCTCTTGAAATTCATCTGGAAGCATTTGATAGATAAAACTGTTCAAAACCTAAATAAATCCCTTCAGTTTCTCCAAGCTTTGAACATTTTATGATGTACTTCAACTGGTTTGACAGTTTCTACCACCTTCAGTTGCATTATTCCTTTTTGTGACTGTCAATCTTTTGCTTCCATAAAAACATTTCGCCCCAATGCAATATCAGACTATAATATTTTAAAGCAATAATTGAAGATCTAAGTTAAATTCAGCGACATGGGGTACAGCAATTCAAACAATGCCATTGAAGAGATCATTCTGGATGAAAAACCCAACCAAGGCCTGGTAAAGAACAAATAACACTTCCCATCATGAAGCATGCAATTTCATTTCAGAGAATGACATTGGGGAGGGTTGTGCTATAATTGAGGGATGGGATATGATGTGTCTAATTGATGTTTTATAGGTCTTTAGGAGATGTCATTTCCCTAGGGCGAGGAACAAAATGCCTTACAGTTTTGCCAAGCTCTAATGACCGGAGAATGATTCAAACATGAGAGTAACAGATATGCAAATAAGTCTTCAGATTGGCTTTCAGAGGTGTTAATGTTCTCCTCCAGCAATCATTTAATCTGCTTTCTAAAGACTCAAGCTAGTTCAAGTTTTAAATCTGAGAACATTTTTAGATTTTAGATATTTGATGCCCAAAATGTATGGTCTAAAAAATATAGATAATGGAGAACAAATGTCCTTATTCAAAATAAAATCAACCCTTTCTTTATCCTTAAAATATACTTCACTTTTACATTTGCAAAATAATCTTATCAATTTTCCCCATATTTTTCCTACTTTTGGCAAATTCACACATCTGAAGAACATTTCAGAGACTATAAAAAGAGGAAAAACTGAAACATATGATCATAATTAAGTTCAAGTGAATGTTTTTTTTCAATTCAAAACTGTAGTTAAGAGTATTTTCTTTAAAAGAGAGAAAGTGGAAGTTTATAAGTCTATTCTTGCTCATTTAAGTCAAAATAAATCTTTCTCTATCCCAGCCATTTGTCTAAGTCAGAATCCACTGTTTGATCACCCCAGGGCATACATTGTGAGGACTGGGGAGATGACTTCCAGCATGAGTAAAATGTCTAGGTTGTGTCTTGAGCACCATTAAATTTCTTATAAAACCTGAAATGACTTCCATGTTGCTCACTGTGTGTTGAATGGAGGTCTGCAAATTCATGTACACATGGTCCCCTGTTAAACCCATGAACATGGCCTTCCTTATGAAAAGGTTTTATTTTATTTTATTTTATTTTATTTATTTCTGTATTTGTATGAATGTACTGTCTGCATGTAGGTTTGTGCACTCATGTCATGCAATGCCGCGGAGGTCAGAAGAGGGTCTCGGATTCCCCTGGAACTGGAGTTCTCCTGGAATTGGAGTTTTGGATGGTTCTTGGCCGCCATGTGGGTGCTGGGGATCAAACCCGGGTCCTCTGCAAGAGCAGTCAGTGCTCTTAACGGCTAGGCCATCTCTCCAGCCCATGAAAAGGTTTTTACAGATATAATTGAGTTGGTGGTCTTGAGATGTGGTCATTCTAAATTACCATGGTATGTGTGTCCTATCTCTAGTGACAGGTGTGTGTATAAGTAGAGAGAAAGACATGTAGCCATAAGCCAAGAGCTTCCAAAAGCTAGAAAAGGTGATGGTTATGTTCTTCCTTTGAGCTTTCAGAGAGAATGAAACCACCACCAATACCTAAAGGAAGAAATTCTGGCCTTGAGAAAGACAAAAGAATAAATTTCATCATTTTGAGTACAAAAATTGTGAAAATATGTTACAGTGACCAGAAAAAATAACATACTTCCTACATACTCAATGTCTGCCTATTCTGAAACCAGACAGTGATAATAATTAATCTTGTATAGAAGGAGTTTATCAGCAACTAGGTGTGAGGCATTCTTTCTGTTGGGAGAATTTTAAAGAATGTTTGATTTATTATTTTTTTATGTGTATTAAAAAATATATTGCCTGCATGTGTTTAAGTGCACCCATGCCATGCAATGCCTGTGGAGGTCAGAAGAGAGTGTCAGATTCCCTTGGAACTGGAGTTACAGATGGTTGTTAGCTGGCATGTGGGTGCTGGGAATTGAACCTAGGTCCTCTGCAAGAGCAGCCAGTGCTCTTAACTGCTGAGCCATCTCTCCAGCCTCAGGAAGATTTTTTTTAATAAAGCTCACTGAGAACCCGAAGCACCCTTTATGGCCTGTGGTTATTGAAAATTGTCTGTGTCAAATGAATTGTAAAATATGCATTCCTAATCAAAATATCTGAAATATAGAATGTACCAAAATGCACAACTAAAGGTGCATTTTTCAGATTAGAGGCACTCAACGAGTCAAATCTATGTCAATGTTCCAAAATATAAAACTGAAATTTGAAACAGTCTATATTTTTAGAATGCTTTTATTGATCTTTTGTGTATTTCAGACATCATTTTTCAGTTCAGTTTAGACATATTCCCCTTTCCCTTCCCCCTACCCCGCCCACCCGAGAACATGCACTTTGCCATAACTGTCCTGAATCTTTCTTTCAGTCCTTTTTTAATGTTTAGGAATTAATATTTTCCTCCTTTAATTTTATATTACTCTAAAATATGAATACAGACTTTCCATTCATATACAGTAATTACAGAGTTGGGAAGTAAATGGTGAGTTGATTCTAGAGCCCTTACGAGATTTACATTATAACAACATAGTTGCTTTCAGATAAACAGAAATATAACAATAATGTTGTTCAGCTTGTCTTTCAACTGGGGATTTGGTGTTAGCATCCACAAATGAGGGAAACCATTTGCTGCTTGTTTTTCTGGGACTGTATTACTTCACTTAGCATAATGGCTTCAAGTTCCATCCATTTACTGCAAAGTTCATGATGTCATCTTTCTTTATTGCTGAATAGCACCCCATTGTGCAGATGTGCCACATTTTTATCATCCATTCGTCAGTTGAGGGGCATTTGGGTTGGTTCCAGCTCTTAGCTATTGTGAAGAGAGCTGCAATAAACATGAATGTGCATGTATATTTGCGGTAAGATGAATCTTGTGGGTATAGACCCAGGAGTGGTATGGCTGGGTCAGGTGGTAGACTCATTTTGAGTCTTTTAAGGGTTCTCCACACTGCTTTCCATAGTGGTTGTACAAGTTTACAATCCCACCAGCAGTGGATGAGTGTTCCCCTTTCCTCACAAACTCTCCAGCATTTGTTGTCTTTTATTTTCTTGATCTTAGCCAGTCTTATTGGAGAGAGATGATATATGAGACTGACTTTAATTTGCATTTCCTTAATTATTAATGATGTTGAACACTTTTTTAATGTGTATGAGTGTACTGTCTGCATGTAAGTAGGTGCACCCTTGTCCTGCAATGCAGGGGAAGTCAGAAGAGGGTGTCGGATTCCTCCAGAACTGGAGTTAAAGATGGTTCTTAGCTGCCATGTGGGTGCTGGGAATTGAACCTGGGTCCTATGCAAGAGCAGTTGGTGCTCTTAACCACTGAGCCATCTCTCCAGCCCCAATGTTGAACACTTTTTAAGATGTTTCTCAGCCATCTTTAATTCCTCACTTGTGAAGTCCCTGTTCAGCTCTTTACTCCATCTTTTGAGTAGGTCATTTGTTTTCTTAGTTCTTTGTTTTTTGAGTAGTCTATATATTCTTGACATTAATTCTCTGTCAGAGGAATCACTGGTGAAGATTTCCTCCCACTCTTTGGGTTTTCTCCTTGCTTCCTTGATTGTTTCTTTAACTGTACAGAAGCTTTTGATTTTGATGAGGTCCAAATTTGTCGACCTTATTTTCTGTGCAGCTGCTGTCTGATTTAGAAAGTCTTTTCCTACGCCTATGTCTTGTAGGTTGTTGCCAACTATTTCTTCTATCACTTTCATGGTTTCAGGTTTCACGTTGAGGTCTTTGATCCACTCGGAGTTGATTTTTGTACCGGGTGAGAGGTAGGGGTTTAATTCTATTCTTCTACCAATTGTGATCCAGTTTTGCCAACACCATTTGCTGAAGATGCTGTCTTTCCTCCACTGAGGTATTTTTTGCCCCTTTGTCAAATATGAGGTGGCTGAAATTGTGGGAGCTCAAGTTTGGATCTTCAATTTTGTTTGATTGGTCAGTGGGTCTGTTTTGTGCCAGTACCAGGAAACAGTCTATTTTTTTTAATGTGCATGAGTATTTTTCCTGCATGCATTTAAGTGTATGATGTCTTTGCAGTGCCTGTGGAGGCCAGAAGGGGGCTTGCGGCCAGTAGAATGGAAGTTAGGGACAGTTGTCAGCAAATATGTAGATGCTAGGAACTGAACCTGTGTCCTCTGCAAGAGCACCAGTGTTCTTAGCTGCTGATCCACCTCTGCACCTCCTCTGAAACATTATTGTTCCCAAGCCTTGGAGATAAGTGCTGCTCAGCCAGTACCTTTCACTTGATCTTGTTTATAATTAATTATTTGATATATTTCCAACAAAGATTCAGTGAAATTCAAAGGATCAACAGCTTCTGGTTCATTGACTGTGTTTGTTTTCTAACACCTAAAGGGAGAATTGCATGATAATACTAGCATCATAGAGTTCTTGGGATTACTAATCAGATTATGGCTTTTATATAATATAGGAAAAAGCTTGGGCTATAGTAAGGGATCATGAATATTATGTGAGTATCCTGCTTACCAGTGTATTAATCATGACATACAAACAAAACCTTTGTTGCAAGCTGTTCTAGTTTGTCTTCCATTGCTGAGACAAAACACTCTGACCAACACCAACTTGGGGAGGAAAGGGTTTATTCAGCTTACATCTCCTGGGTCACAGTTCATCACTCAGGGAGCCCAAGGCAGGAACTCAGGGCAGGAACCTGGAGGCAGGAGCTGAAGCACAGGCCATGGAGGAATGCTGTTCACTGGCTTGCTCCCCTGACTCATGCCTAGCCTGCCTTCTTATATGGTACACAACAACCTGCCCAGGGTGGCACCCCCCCCATAGTGGGCTGGGCCCTCCCACATTGCTTGACAATTAAGACAATACTCCACAGATGTTGCCACAGGCCAATGCAATGGAGCCAATTCCCCAACTGAGGCTCCCTCAACCCAGGTATGTCAAGTTGACACTAAAGCTATCCAGCACATTGACCCCTTGTCAACTTGACACACAAAACACATCACTATTAAACCACCACCTTTCCATTTCTTATCCCCAAAGTATGATATTAACATTAATCACAACCTAAGACAGTACAACCTTAAAAACCCCACAGTCTTTAAAATGTCCCAACACTTAAAATTTCACAGTCTATTAAAAGTCTCTTAACTGTGGGCTGCTGTAAAATCCAAAACAAGTACTGTCTTATTTCAAAGGGAAGAATCAGGCACATTCAAACAAAACCTAAGTCCAGCAAGTAGCTCAAGGCTGGACACCTGGGACTCACTCATGATCTTCTGGGTTCCAAAGGGTCTCGGCAGCTCCCGTTCTCTGACTCTGCCATCCGTGGCACACACAGCTCATCTCACAGGCCCAGGCTGACTCCATTCCACACCTGCTGCTGCTCTTGGTGGTTGTCCCATGGTCCTGGCATCTCCAAAAAGCTGGGGTCACCACTGAAACTGAGGCAGTACCTTCACCAATGGTCTCTCCTGACCTCTCCTGGTGCAAAGCCTCAGCTTCTCTCCATGACCCCTGCAATCCTGGGGTCTTCACGGCAACCGAGGTGCACTTCCACCTATGGTCTTTCCTGACCTTTCACAGTGCCAAGCCTCGGCTGCTCTCTGTGACCCCCTCAAATTTCAACACCAGAACCATATAGGAGACTCTTACACACTACCAAGTCCTGCTTCTGGCTTGAGATGGAGGCTCAGGCCCCTTCTGGATCACAGCTTCTGTGTGCTGACCCCAAAGAAATTCTCTTGTTACTTACAGCTGATTTTTCAGCCCCAGCTAACCAGCATCAATTGTCCCAGTACAACAAAGATTTCACTTCAGGTTCTGGTCTCTTGTTACTTACAGCTGATTCTTCAGCCCCAGCTGACCAGAACCCACAGATTAAACAGACCTGATGATCTCTGCTTCCCTTTGAAACTTCACAAGCCAGGCCTCCATCGTCTACAGCTCCTTCAACAAAACTGCTCCAAGCTCCACAGCAATGATCTTTTAGGCATCAATGATCTTCCCAGCCCAAAGTTCCAAACACCTCCATAATCCTTCCCCAAATCACCAAGGTCAGGTCTGTCACAGGAATAGCCCACTCAACCTTTGTTGCAAGCTGTTCTAGTTTGTCTTCCATTGCTGAGACAAAACACTCTGACCGACACCAACTTGGGGAGGAAAGGGTTTATTCAGCTTACATCTCCTGGGTCACAGTTCATCACTCAGGGAGCCCAAGGCAGGAACTCAGGGCAGGAACCTGGAGGCAGGAGCTGAAGCACAGGCCATGGAGGAATGCTGTTCACTGGCTTGCTCCCCTGGCTCATGCCCAGCCTGTCTTTTTTTTTTTTTTATTAATTTTATTTATTTCCGTATGTGTATGAATGTACTATCTGCATGCAGGTCTGTGCACCCGTGTCGTGCAATGCTGCGGGGGTCAGAAGAGGGTCTCAGATTCCCCTGGAACTGGAGTTCTCCTGGAATTGGAGTTTCAGACTGTTCTCGGCCGCCATGTGGGTGCTGGGGATCTAACCCGGGTCCTCTGTAAGAGCGGTCGGCGCTCTTAACTGCTAGGCCATTTCTCCAGCCCCACAGCCTGCCTTCTTATATGGTACACAACAACCTGCCCAGGGTGGCACCACTCATTGTGGGCTGGGACCTCCCACACTGCTCAAAAATCAAGACAATACTCCACAGATGTGGCCATAGGCCAATCCAATGGAGCCAATTCCCCAGTTGAGGCTCCTTCAACCCAGGTGTGTCAAGTTGAGACTAAAGCTATCCAGCACACAAGCCTAGTGGTAGCGTGCTTGCCTAGAATTGCATAGAAATGACCCTAAGTTCTTTTCTGCATATCAGAAAACAAACAAAAAATTAAAAAAAAACTAGTGACTCAAGTAGAGTCTAAGTTTGAGTCTTCCTAAAGATTAGTCTAGATTTTCTTTTCCTACATGTGGAAAAACATTATGACTCCTAAAGATGATGATGACTTAGGGTCATAAAGACATTTGGACTTCAGAGCCAGACATATTTGAGCTCAAATCCTCCTTTAACAGTGAAATTTCTTTCTAAACAGCCAGGTTTCTTCTAGTAGAAAACCATAGGCTATCTGTTCAACTTTCTGTTTCTTTTCATCAACTTTAAGAGTCTCAGCCTTTGTGTTCTAGTCAGAGGTCAGTGATGACTGACTCAAGGCTGAGGAACCGGTGTGTTTGAGCCACAGGAGGACCTTCGTGGGGATTTATGAAGTAGGCAAGAGAGGGAGGTGGATCCTTTTCCAGAAATTACAAGACCAAATGTTAGTCTAGGGGGAGAAAGGGAGCGAGTAATAAGGTGATGACTATGAGACTGGTCAGAACTGCTTGAGCATCCAGAAGGCTGTGTTGTATCTTTGGCTGTAGATTCTGCACTGTGCATCAATATACTTAGCAAAAATTGCTCCTTTATTGTTTTAATCAATGGTATTTAGTTGTTCTTCCAATAGTTGCTACTTATACCTGGAAGATATCTAAATTAGATATTATTTATTTGATGTGATATTTGCTTCTTTTAAAGAGGAGTCTTCAAGTATCTCCTCTCCAGTTTTGAGAATTAGAGATTATGTAGAGAGATGGTGCTGCTCTAAGTAAGAAACTATAAAATGCCCCACGGGCACTTCAGCCACTCCCCTGCTCCTCCTTCTCTCCTTCTTCATCCTCTTTATTATCTATCATTGTCTTCTTGTCCTTATTTAAGAACAAACAAACCCAGGGCTGGAGAGACGGCTCAGCAGTTAAGGGCACCAACTGCTCTTGCAGAGGACCTGGGGTGGATCCCCAGCACCCACATGGCGGCTAAGAACCATCTTTAACTCCAGTTCCAGGGGAATCCGATGCCCTCTTCTGACCTCCGTGGCATTGCACGACACGGGTGCACCAACCTACATGCAGACAGTACACTCATACACATTAAAAAAAAAATAAAGTAAAGACAAACAAAGCCAAAAAGCACAAATAGCTGAATTTTATTTTGGATCATGAAAGAGACATAAGAATTTGTGAATAAATATGTAGAGGCACAATTTTGTCAACTTTCCAAAGCTTGATAAATCCATGGATTTTATTACACTGTTTTAGTCCCATAAGAATTTCAACTAGGATTAAAAGATAGCAAAGCATTTAGTCAATGACACTTGGTCTACATTATTTCAAAATCAGGAGATGTTCCCAAATCTTTTTAACTAATCACATGTTTGTAGGGTATTTATTTTTTAAATATAATACTTTTATTGATGTTTTGTGTATTTCATGCATCATTTTTCAGTTCAATTTAGACATAATCCCCTTTCTCTTCTCCCTACCCCCCCACCCCAGTTCATGCATTTTGCCATATATGCCCTGTATATTTCTCTCAGTCTTTTTAAAGTTTTTCTCTGTGGAGCTTTGTTGCTTTGGGCAGAATTTGACTGTATTGGTCCATTCTTTGACCTAGTCCTTATGTTGTTGTTGTTCCCTCTCACTCGTACTGCTCAAAAACATGCTTATATAAATGTCATATATGTACCAGAAGTATGTCCCCTGGGAATAAACTGTATGTTAACTCTGAAATATGTTTAGGAACTCATAATTTTCCCTTTAATTTTATATTACTCTAAATTATGAATAAATACATACCTTCCACTCATATACATTAATTACCATGTCTGAAAATAAGTGGTAAGTTAATTCTAGGGCCCATTAAGATGTTCACATTATAACAGCACAGTTGCTTTCAGATAGAAATGTTGCTCATTTCAATAATGTTGCTCAGTTTACCTTTCATCTAGGCATTTGGTGCTAGCATCCACAAATGAGGGAAAAACCTGGGTATATGTTCCCAAATCTTTTTTTTCTGAAATTGTTCAGATACTCACATAAACCCTTGGCTACTAGATGGATATTTCTGATTCATTTGGCCAATTGAGTTCAATAATCAATCTTTCAGTCAAGCAATCTATTGAGCAGTTTTTAGCTCTTCAATGGATATATCAGACCGCCTCATAATACTGTTAATAGGTTTTACATTTAATCTTGATATGGACTTCCTTTAAGGAGAAGGGTCAGCCATTGCCACATATAGCAGCTTTAGTTTTCCAAAATAAAATAATGGAAATCCAGGAATTTACTTGAGATTTTCTGATTTTCATAATGGTTAGTTATTTTTCTTTCACAAATCTCTCTTTCATACACATGGAGAGAGAGAGAGAGAGAGAGAGAGAGAGAGAGAGAGAGAGAGAGAGAGCCTGCCCTGTCTTTAAGTATACCAACTTATTGTTGCTTATACATGGGGAAGCCAAAGTTGAGAGATGGGTAAAGTCTTTGATGTCACACAGCATTAAGGCCAAAGGTTTCCTAATATACCCAGTTATAAATCACATAATCTGGACCAGCAAGGCAGTATGTAAAATTGTAGGAGCCTTGTCTGGGTCTCTAGGCAGCAGAGTTGTCATCAGCAGTTATCATGTATAGCAGGCAATTTCTGGTAAAAGAAAATCTAGCAACCTCAGTGAAGGGAGTGGTTAACACAGTGGCCCAAGTATGAAATATAAAGAGTGGAAGGAGTTGAGATGGAGCCCGTGATCACAGCACTCAAGACATTGAAATGGAGCCTGTGATCCCAGCACTCAAGACATCAAGATGGAGCCAATGATCCCAGCACTCAACATGCTGATAGGAAACCCATGATCCCAGCACTCAAGACACCAAGATGGAACCCGTGATCCCAGCACTCAAGATGACAAGATGAAGCCTGTGATCCCAGGACTCAAGATGCAGAGAAGGAGCCAGTGATCCCAGCACTCAAGAAGCTGAGATGGAGCTGGTGAAACCAGATCTTTTTGGAGAAAAAAAAATTAAAGGGAACAACAGCAACAAAAAGACTTGCTCAAAGAACTTACCCAAACAGTAAACTTCTGCATCAAAAAAGTTAAAAAAAAAAAAAAAAGAAAAAAAAAAAAAAAAAAAAAAAAAAAAAAAAAAATTAAAAAAAAAAAAAAAAAAAAAAAAAAAAAAAAAAAAAAAAAAAAAAAAAAAAAAAAAAAAAAAAAAAAAAAGGACTTGAGAAAAAGATACAAGACAGGACTTAACATGTAAGGCAGAACTCATGAGGGGGGGCATGGATGGGGGGATGGACATAAATTTGATTAAGAAATATAGTTTGAAATGCACAAAAGCTCAATAAAAACTTAAGGAAAAAATAAAATTAAATAAATAAGTAAAAAAAATAAAGAGTGGAAGGGAAAATAAACACACACACACACACACACACACACACACACACACACACACACACACACCAGAAATGAATAAGAAATACTGCCCCCTACCACGAACCAAAGACATTCAGTGCACAAGCCAAATGCCCAATGCCTTGTAAACTACCTCAGCTGGCTGGTTTTGTTCATTTCCAGCTACTTTGTATTAAATTGATATTTCTCCAATGGCTTGTATGAAGCAGTAAATTCCATGAATTTGGGAATATGCATTTGCTAGACCCTTAGGGTCCAGCAAAGCAAACCAGAAATATCTTCAAGATGTCAGATGGAGTTTTAGTCTGCCATCCCCATCCCTCATCGGTTCACACTTCCTTTTCCCTGTTTCTCATTGTAAAAGGCCGAGTTTAAAGCTCATCTCCCTACTGTAGAAATGCTTTCCCGTTTCCCTGTGTCCCTATTAAAATCAGTGTCTCCACTTTCTAACAGCATTTTAGTTACATCAGTCATGTATATATTTTAATTTCCTCTATTATTGGGTTAAATAACATGATAAAGCTACTTCCTTAGCTGGAAGGTCACAGAAATTTGCAAACATTATATATCTGGCTCTGTTATACATCAGTAACTAGAAGAGCGTTTTGAACTTGAGGGGAAACTTTCATAAGTGAAGAAACCCGTATGGATATGGTTATTGCATGCATTGAGGGAAAACTGAGACAAAAGTAAAGTTTGCTCTTGGTGGTTTACCTCAAATACTTGGGATTTGTGGCTTTTCTTCACTGCATATAAGTGTTCTTTTTCTCCGTCCAGGAATTTCTTATGTGATCATTACAAACTCAACTGTGTAAAAATATAGACAAATGGTGGACAGACAAAGAAGTTTCATTTTAGTTTAAACATTCTGACTTCAAGGGGCTGATGGAGATGATTTTATTTGGAAAGCTGAATCGAGACAGTGGTGCCTCTGACATTGCTCTAGTTGTTAATTTTAAAGTGTGTTTTGCCTTTTAGAAGATGTGTGTGGGGTGGAGAATCTTGAGATTTGCATTATATTAGTCTCTGAAGGTTTTTTCCTAACCACTCTGCCTGCCTCTGTGTGTGTGTGTGTGTGTGTGTGTGTGTGTGTGTACGCTTGCCTGTGTGTACATGTGTGGAAGCAAAGGTTGATGTCCTGTGTGTTCCTGTACTGCTTTCCACCTTACTTGTTTAATCTAGGGTCTCTCACTGGGCCTGGTGTTTACTGTTTTTCTAGACTGGATGACCAGCAAGTACTATGAATCCTTTCTCCATGCCTCAGTCCCAAGACTGGGGATACAGAGGTGCACTGTAGTACAAGCTTTTTTTTTTTTTTTTAAGTATAAGCTTTTATGAGGGTGTTGGAGATTCAAATTCAGGTCCTTCATCTTCTTCAGCAGGTGGTTTACCCACTTAGTGCTTCCTTCCAGCCCCTTTATTCATCATTTATAAGTGAAATTAGAATTTTATTTTTTTATTTCAAATCTGGAGATATAATATTTCATAAGCAGGAGAGGTAAATCTATCACTAAACCATGACTCTTAACTATTTTGTGTTAGTACAACTGGGATGAAGTATGCAAAATACATGGGCACAGGTCAAGATAAGGTTCCAAAGGGTGAGAAAAGAAATGAAGAAAGAGGAGAGAGAGAGAGAGAGAGAGAGAGAGAGAGAGAAAGAGAAAGAGAAAGAAAGAAAGAAAGAAAGAAAGAAAGAAAGAAAGAAAGAAAGAAAGAAAGAAAGAAAGAAAGAAAGAGGCTGGAGAGATGGCCTAGCGGTTAAGAGTGCCGACTGCTCATGCAGAGGACCTGGGCTCCATCCCCAGCACCCACATGGCTGCTGAGAACCATCCCCAGTTCCAGGGGAATCTGTCATCCTCTTCTGACCTACGTGGCATTGCATGGCACGGGTGCACCAACCTACATGCAGACAGTACATTCATACACATAGAAAAATAAATAAATAAAATTAAAAAGAATTTTAAAAAAATAAAGAAAGGAAGAAAGAAAGAGAAAGAAAATCAAAGAAAGGAGAGAGAAAACATTCAAGAGCTAACCTGTGCACATTAACTACCACACATTAACTCTTGGAAAAAAGACATATTCCACAAAACCCAAGTGCATAGTAACCGACATAAATATTTTCTAAAAGATTTCCACCCTGGGTTTATGTCTGTTTATGATTGATGACAGCAAATTTTGGCCCAGGAAGACAGTTTTTACTTTACTCACACCACTCAGCTAAGCTGGTTTTAATTGCCCAAATATAATTCAATTTTTAGAGTCTGTAGTTTTTAATCAGACAATGTTAACATTGGACTTGGCCAATGGTAAGACAGCTACTCTCCTTCCAGCTTTTTCTTAAGTGGATCAGGACATTCTATTGACTCTCACTTTTATTTTTCTCTTTCCTTTCCATAGGGTAAAGTAATACAAAGGTCAAATGCATCTGTCAATTATTTATTTTCATCTTGTACTCTGATTTAAAGCAGCCCCCACATTTAACCTTAATTGGACAATATCTTATGTTAGAATTCTAACATGATTACAGCACTTAAAGGTATTGGAGTCACACATTTTAATTCCAAGCTTTATACGATGCATTCAATTCTGTCCTCCCTAGATCACCTCCAGCGACATCTTACAGATGACAAATAAGATGGTAATTAGAAAACTTGATTAATTCCCAAGCCAATAAATGATAGAGCTGAGATTTTTTTGCATATCTTCCTAGCTGAAAAAAGTGTGTTTTTCCTGATAATATTAGCATAGATATCTTGTTCCTAAATGCAACACAATATTTTGTTGACATACTATAGCAAATATTATCCAAAATACTTTTAAGCACTTATAGATATTTTCCATAATTATAATTATGTCACCAGAAAGACTTTTGTCAGAACATGTTAACAGCTATCATTGAGCATATTTTAGAGTTTCCAAATATTTGACAAATATTTTATTTAATCTACAACAAATAGTTAAGTGAGCCAATTATTCTAGACAAGGTTACAGCACAGTAACAGAGGCTCTCTTCAACTTTCAATAGCTTGACATAGAAAGCTTGTTTACCTTTCATAGGCATCTGACATGGTGCAGATAACCCAGGATATCTGCTTGTGGTTATGCTGGGACTAAGGATGTTTCCACCTTGGCACAATAAGCTTGTAAGATTTTCTCCATTTTTTATAATGCTTTTATTGATGTTTTATGACAGTTCAATGTAGTCATATTCCCCTTTCCCTTCCCCTCATCCCACCCCAGATCATGCATTCTGCTGTAACTGTCCTGCATCTTTCTCTCAGTCTTTTTTTTTATGTTTAGGAATTCACATTTTCCTCCTTTAGTTTTATATTATTCTAAAATATGAATACATACTTTCCACCCATATAAAATAATTAGAGTCTGACAGTAAGTGGTGGGTCGATTCTAAAGCACATTTAGAAATTTACATTATAACAACATAGCTTTCAGATAAACAAATATAACAATAACATTGTTCACCTTGCCTTTCATCTGGAGATTTAGTGTTAGCATCCACAAATGAGGGAAATCATTCTCTGCTTGCTTTTCTGGGACTGTGTTACTTCACTTAGCATAATGGCTTCAAGTTCCATCCATTTATCTACAAAGTTCTTGATGTCATCTTTCTTTATTACTGAATAGTACTCCATTGTGTAGATGTACCACATTTTTGTCATCCACTCGTCAGTTGAGTTGGCATTTGGGTTGGTTCCAGCTCTTAGCTATTGTGAAGAGAGCTGCACTAAACATGGATGTGCATGTATCTTTGTGGTAAGATGAGTCTTGTGGGTATATACCAAGGAGTGGTACAGCTGGATCAGGTGGTAGGCTCATTTTGAGTCTTTTAAGGGTTCTTCACACTGCTTTCCATAATGGTTTTAATAATTTACATTCCCACCAGAAGTGGATGAGTGTTGCCCTTTCCCTGCAACCTCTCCAGCATTTGGTGTCTTTTGTTTTCTTTATCTTAGCCAGTCATATTGGAGTGAGATGATATCTGAGAGTGGTTTTAATTTGCATTTCCTTAATTATTAGTGATGTTGAACATGTTTTAAGATGTTTTTCAGCCATCTTTAATTTTTACTGGTGAAGTCTCTGTTCACCTAAAAGTGATAGAAGAAAAAGTTGGCAACAACCTACAAGACATAGGTGTAGGAAAAGACTTTTTAAATTAGACAGCAGCTGCACAGGAAATGAGGTCAACAGTCGACAAATGGAACCTCATCAAACTCAAAAGCTTCTGCACAAGTGAAGGAAACAATCAAGGAAGCGAAGAGAAAACCCACAGAGTGGGAGGAAATCTTCACCGGCGATACATCTGACAGATCATTAACATCCAGAATATATAGATTACTCAAAAAACAACGAAGTAAGAAAACAAATGACCTACTCAAAAGATGGAGTAAAGAGCTTTTCTCCATTTTGCATAAAACTATTATCTGTGTGCTTTCTGAAAATTATGTATTTCTCAGTAAGAGAGAGAATCTACAGTTATCCATGGTCAGTCTTAAAGACGTGCCTGCAACACAGCTCTTTACACTTATTCATAGATTGTCTTTGTGCCTTTGAGAAGCCATTCTCTGTTCATTCAGAAGTATTTTTCTTTGTCCTCTCAGTTTTTCTTTGTCACCTCTAGTCTTGTGAATTTTCGTAAAGATCATTTTCTTTATCATCAGCTTTCAGATGGCCTGGTCAGGTAGAGCCTGACTTTCCACAGTTGGAAAAAGGATGGGGAAGGACAAATAGTGCATAATAAGAGAAATAATTGTGCTTTCCTATATGTAGAAAGGGAACCAAAGAAACTTTTTTTTCATAAACTTGAACAGGCGGCCCCTAGAACCACACTTGTGCCTAGTATAGAGATGAGCACATTTATGTGAAGAGAGATCAGACAAGCTAGAGCCAGTCTTCTTTAGAAACCTGTCGGATAAATTCATATTATGGAAGAGGAAATAGAGTTCATGCTTGTATGCCTCAAAAACATTGCTGAAGGGAAAATTAAAGGAAATTTTCACACTGTGCAAATATTTTCTTTTTCAAAGTTTCTTCCATATATATGATATTAATGTATTAACCTCTACCTGAGGAACTACCATCACCTGTCCTCATATTAGTTTTCAACAAAGATTTGTTGAGCTTTAATTGCATGCAATGATTTATGCACTAAGAATATTATGTTCACTTCAACAACCACCCTTTCTTTCTCTACTTTGTGGTTCCACTTTCTCAACAGATTATTTTTATTACTGTGAGGAATAGAAAGCATGAAGGACTAACTTCTCATCAAAAATGCCATCCATAACATCCCACAAATCTCAAACTCAGCTTTTCACACCCAACTGAATGTTGATCTATTCCTGAAGAAGCAGTGACTTTGGCTGATCTGTGCATCAGAGTGCTTTCTTCTTCTCATATATAGTAGGATAGTCTAAAAGTAGCCAGAAAAACCCCCAAATTAACACAAGAGTAAACAGAATTAGATGTCTTTAAACTAAGAAGGGACATACTTTTCTCATGAAGTAGTGGAAAAGCTGACATCATGTTTAAACTTAATCCAGTTGCAGTCAGATTTCTCAAGTTGGGAATTGAAATGTCAGAGAGGAAGAAAGTGTAAAGAAGTTAGTATGCTCCTAGCTGAGGATGACTCACGATGGTGTGTGCTGAGGAGAGTGTGTGTCTGTATGTGTGTGTGTGTGTGTGTGTGTGTGTGTGTGTATGTGTATTTCCTTCAGCTCATTGACATATTAATACTAGCACTAGGGACTGGGGGATTACAATGTGATTGAAAAGCAGGAAATATGGAGTGATCTGAGATTACAGGGTTTTTTTTTTTGGATGGTTTATAATTTTTGCAATATGTAGAGAATGAAAAGAAAGAGCAGCAACACAATTTGCATTCTTTTTCTCTCTTTCAATAGTTTTTTATACCTATAAATGTATATTTTCTTTTGGGCTTTCTGGTTTATACCTTGCTTTGCTAAAATTTCCAGAAGTTTTTTTTTTTAATTGATGCTTTGTGTATTTCATACATCATTTTCCAATTCAGAAGTTTTATATTTTATTTCATAATTTAAAATATGATGGTATGTACTGTTTATTTTTTCTAATAGAATTGGTTTATCAATGAATAGAATATATATCATTTTTCTTTTAGTAAAGAAACAATGTACAAAATCAAGACATTTGGGACATTAATTTGTCTTAAAATACATCCTTTGTTTACTTGTTCTTTTCCTTGTTGCAGCAACTTTTCCTTTCTCCTTCTTGGACAGCCTCTTCTCTCTTAATGAATTCAGGAAAGTCCCTTCCAAACACCTTCTATGAGACATTGACATATAAATAAAGTTCTCATGATTTTACTAAAGGGTCAGGTCATAGAGCTGTGCAGCAAGAACTAGGAAGTGTGGTTGTGAAGGTCATGACAAGAGGAAAGAGGAGCTGTCTACCTCTGCAAAAGAATTTGTGGGGTCTATTTCACAGAGAAGTTATAATTCATGTTGCATTCTGAAGAAGGGGTAGGACACCCCAGCAAACAGAGCTTGGGAATGGAGACACTGATGGCCCCTGAAGCTCAAAGTTTATAGATGTTGGGAAGAGTTAGGTGAGTGCAATACAGGGGAGCCTTAGCTCTAGTGGGGAATGAGGCTGTAGGGAGGACAAGGATGACGATCACAGCAGGCCAGGGAACAAAGGCTCACTTGTGACTCTGAGCGTCTTTTGGCCTGTCTTCCAAACTTGTAAAATTAAAGAGACGTGAATCAGGTACATATGAAGACAGGGGAGATTAATGTGGTGTATCTATTGGCTCTCAAATGACACACTATTTGAAGGTGACAAGTTTTGTGGCTACCCAGGGAGTTTCCATCAGTTCATTAAATAAAATGATTTACCGAGCTTTAGTGAGTATGTGTTACAGAATCAACATAGAGTCCAAAGCTGTGGAAAATAACTACGAATTATCAAGGATGTTTTATTCAAAGCAATACTCTTTTGGATCACTGAGGATATGGTAGACACAAGGACTGCAAAGACAAAGGTTCCTTTTATCAAGACTCTCAGCACTAAAGGCACAAAGCAGGTTGAGACAGCTCCAATTAATTACTTCTGTGGCTTACTACGATGTAATGAGTTTCTACCATACATACAAGTCACTGTCAGTGTAACAGGGCAGAACTGCATTTTTATATACAGCACCATTTGCCAAGGAGATGTCTGCCTCTAAAACATGCATGGCGTATTGTGAAAGTAATATAGAGAATCAATTTTGACATAAAGAAAATTATTAGAAAAAAGGTCATGGATTTCCTCAATGGTAGTTCCACCAGAGGTATGGGTATAGGTGGTGATTGAGCATCCACAAGTATGGTAGTTTGAACAGGAAATTCCCTGATAGGCTCCAGTTGGTGGTACTATTTACAGAGGTTCTGGTGCTGCAGCCTTGACGGAGCAAGTGCAGGGGTTAGTTCATAGCCTTGCCCCACTTGAATTGATCTCTCTGCTTCCTGTGCCTGTTTGAAGATGTGAGTACTCAGCTTTCTGCTCTGGCTGCCTCCTGCCATGATAGACTTTTATTCCTCTTAAACTGTAATCCGAATACATTATTGCTTATATAGGTTCCCTTGGTCATGGTATATTATCGCAGCAACAGAAAAGTAACTAATAGAGAACTTGGTACCCGAGAGTAGGCTGTTATAGTGAAGAACCTAATCATGTTTCTTGGAAAGAAGGTGGAAGACTTTTGAAAGTGTAGACTAGAAACAAAGTTGAATACTGTAGACAGAGTTTAATGGGCCATTGTAGCAGGACCCTGGAAGAACATAGTGCTCAGAGCAATGTGGTTTCAGAGGGAAACGAGGACTTAAACACTAATTGAGATATTGTGGCAAAGAACTTTGTTGGAGTATAGATGATGCCTAAGAACCTACCTCAGGCTAAATTTAAATGTAATAGACTAATTTCTTTGGCAGAGATTTCAAAACGAACTAATTTAAATCTATGCTTTATGATTACTGATAGATATGTAGGCACATCTACATTGAAAAAGAGCAAGTATGGCAGAAAGAAAGGCAAAATGCAGTCTGAAGAGAAAAAGAGCACTAGGACATTGCGTATTGCAGCCAAGGCTGCCAAGACATAGCCTAGAAGAGAAGCTCTCATTGCTGTCATTAACACCATTAAGATGAAGCTTCCTATTCTACTCAACAATGGACAAAATGGCCCCAGGACCAGACCCCATGCAGCTGAGTTTCTAATTTGTGTAAGGAAAATACCCAAGGAGCTTTCTGTTCCTAGGAAACCAAAACAGACAAAAACCTCTGGTAATGTGGATGAAGAAGGCTAAGGTCCATTGAAAGCTGAGAACCTAACTCAGCCTTGTTGTAGTGTACTGGCTTAAGAGGCATGAGGAATATACTATTAATGAAGGGGTCATTCATCCCTCCTCCGTTTTCAGAGGCCCACTGAGGCAGGCAGTGTGTAGCAGAGGAGTCCCTGAAGAAAGAAGGCCCTGGGAGGCCATTGCTTGAAACTGTGGCTATCAAGTCTTGGTTATAATGGAAACCTCAAGATGTTAGAAATGCCAAAGCCATGAAACATTTGCCAAGGTGAGTTGATACAGGGAGTGGAACCATCCCAAGATATATATATATATAATTTATATAATATTAATTATATATATCTATATAATGTTATATATTAAGTATTATATTATATTAATTACAATATATTAAATATTGTAATATATACAATATATAATACAATATATAAATATATGTATACACACACATACACACACAGACACACACACACACACACATTGTGCAGGGTAGCTGGAGGGGCTGAAGCACCTACATCCTTTGGAAATAAAGTCCCAGACATAGGGCATGGATTTTATGTTTTCCCTGCTAGTTTTCAGTCTTGTTTTGGTTGTCACTATACCCCCATTTCTCCATTCTGGAATGGGAATATATACTTTGTGTCAAGGTATGTTTGAAATTACTTTTTTATTTTATAGGGCTTACAGTAAAGATATTGCCTTGAGTCTGAGAAGAGTCTGACTATGGGCGTTTTTATTGTTGGACTAAATGCATTTTATATTGTGGTATGACTATGAATGGGGTAGGGATGGGAGGCAGAGAGTGGAATGTGGTGGTTTGAATGAAGAATGTCCTCCAAGAGTAGGCGTCAAGTATTTGAACTCTTGGCCCCTTGGCCCCAGTCAGTGGTGCTCTTTGTGAAGGTTTAGGAAGTGCCACCTTGCAGATCTCTTTGCTTCCAGTCCCTGGTTGAAGATGTGAGCTCTCAGCTTTCTGCTCTAACTGCCTCCTGCACTGCCTTACCTGTCATGATGGACTCACTTCCCTATGGAACTGTTATCCAAATAAACTCCTCCTTCTGTTCTATCACGGCAACAGAAATGTAAGTAATACAACAGGTCTCTATAATAGCAGTCATTTTATAAATACAATCTCAGTATCTTAATTGTGATTCAGGAACTGATTCATAGTTGACTTTATTTGATAACCAACAATAAGTTAAAGAGGTCAAAGGAAATTATCTAAATATAATCAATGCTAAGCCAAACAATGGAAATGTCCAGACAGCATATTCAACAGTCAATATAGGAGTGCATGAGACTTAATGTGCACACATCTCTCTGGGTTACCTGAATTCCTCTTGTAACGGTTACATAGCCCCAACCCATTTACTATTCCCCCTGTTTGTTTGTGAATATTTCCAATAATATTGAGTAAATAATATCAATCTTTGCACATTGTTCCTTGCCAAACACTACATTAAGGGAACTCTTTGTTACTCTGAGCACAATTTTGGCCTAGGTATCTGGCGTTAAAGATGTTAAGACCCCAAAAAGTTTGCTTGTGATGGGCCAGTGTGCAAGTGACTTTGGATGGAAAGCCTGGTACTTGAGACCTGAAGAAAATCATGAGTGGTCCTGGATCAAAATAAACTTGTAATTGTAAATAATGCGTGCCCTGACATTTCCCTGGTGGGGAGTTCAGTAATGAGATCCAGTTACCAAACCTGATGCTCCACTGAGTTGTAAGGAAAAACAACATTCTTAAAAACTGATATTGTGGGTTAAGATCCACAGCTGAATGCCATTTGTTTTTGTACTTTACAACAATTCATACCAGATTATCGAACACTGAAACCACAGGAAAACAGGCCCCAAGGCCAGTCCCCTTCCTTCCTCCATCTCGACAAATCTCTTTTGTTCTCAAACTACAGGTTGGAAACAGAAGCTGTTTCTTGAAGCATTCTGAGGTTGTTTGATGAAAAGCTTTCATAACTGGTTCTGAAGTGCTAGAGTACTCTTAGTCAGTGTGTGGGATTTTAATTGATTTATCTGCTTTCCCCTTTCCCAAGAGCTTAACTGCAAGGCTCTATCCCTCTGGGTTATGGTTTTTTTTTTTTTTTTTTTGTTTTTTTGAGACAGGGTCTCCCTGGAGCCCCAGCTGTCCTGGAATTCGCTCTGTAGACCAGGCTGGTCTTGAACTCACAAAGACCCGCCTGCCTCTGCCTCCCAAGTGCTAGGATTAAAGGCGTGCGCCACCACGCCCGGCTTTCTTCTTTTTCTTTTCTTTTTTTTTTTTTTTGGACTCTGGGTTATGTTTTAATATAGACTAAGAAATCTTCTGATGACTGGACAGAATATGGAGAGCTTTGTCATGGGACACAGATGACTTGAATTCTACCTTGCTAATGCTATTCTGGGCTTGTTGCTCCATCTGAAAAATAAGGATATTTGTAAAAGGAATTCCTGGCCACTGATCCATGAGTTAGGATATTGAAAATATACACAGCAATATTTTGAATGTGTGTGCTGTATTCACTTATGTCAGAGACTAGCGTCAGAATCTGCAAGTTCTGCTGTCAGTTATGAAACACCGAATGTCAAATCTAGCTGCAGTCAGATGCGTCATTCAGTTTATTCTCCTTCAGTGCTTTTGTTTGTGGAATAAAAGGGTAGGATGGAGGAGATAATTCACCATTTAAAGGATGAAATTGAAATCCCCAGCTTCACTACACCCCTTTATGATCTGTCCACCTGATGACCCTCCCCATAATCCCATGTTAGCCCTCTGTACATCCCCAAATCCCCAGTACTCACTCCAAAGAATTCTGTTATTTTATTCACATCTGTTTGCTGCTTCTACTTAGAATGTCCTTAGTTGCCTCATTTACTGAGTTTACTGATAAACATTTTCTGGAGACAAGTGAATTCCATGAAGCACCGGGCTAATAGTTTTATTTTTTTTCTGATGTGTTAGGAATCTATCTGTTTTGTAGAGAAGGGAAAAGGAACTAAGATTTATATAATAATAAATAAAATTAAATCTTATATAATCAAGAAATCAAGAAGGCTTTTGTTTATCCTACCTGTAAAAGGGATATAATCCTCACAAAGGCAAAAGAACCCAAACCAGTGTTTTCTAAATACCATGATGATGAATGACTTCTCTTACAAAGTTAAAAACATCCTATAGCTCACAGTGTAAAGTAACTGTTAAGTTGCACAAAGCATATGCCACATACAGATTATAAAAGTATAAAGAATTGTGATATCCTTTATTCTCATCAATGCAATTTAATTAAACTTTTTATTGTGAGGTAATAGAAGTGGCCATACAGAGTTGAGAGATGAAGCAGAGGCATGACATCTGTGTACCCTTTACCCAGTTCCCCAGTAACCACACCTAAGTTGCTGCCAGTGAGACCACAGAGCTGTGCCATCACCACTGAGATCCCTGGAGCTACTTCTTATTAGTCACAGTCGGTGCACTCTTGCCCCCTAATCCTTCTTTAATCCTTGATACCCACTGATTGGTGCTCACATCCACAGCTCTGTTAGTCCAAAAAATTGTATAGAAGGAGTAATATAGTGTGTGATCTTTGGTAGTTGGATTTTTGTAACTTGAAATAACTCAAATGTATCAAGGTGACAACATACTTCCACAGTGTGCTTGATTTTAGTCTTGAATAGTGTTGTTGGGTTTGAATGTGCCACCACTAGCTTATTCATCCATCTGTTGAAGGACATCTGGACTATATTCCAGATTTAGGCTACTATGAGTTGTGGTGTCACTCTACCACATGTGGAGGTGGATGCACAAACCTCATCCACTGGATTACAGGGAAAAGGGAAAAGGCAGCCACCAGGCCAGCAGCTGTCCTAAACCTTAAGGCCAAAGGCTGATAATCTTTTCACTACCCACCTGTCTCATCCAACATCTACCCCAGGAAATGCCCTATTGACACCCCAGGTCCTCCAGGCTGCTACCTGCTAGGCACTCTATAGCCTAATGCCAGACTTTCACCTGATAGGCGCTCAACAGTCTAATTCCCGCCAGCGCACACACCACACATCACAACTGGCAACCTGATAAGTCTCCTTCCAGCCCCACAGCAGCTTCCCAGGTTGGTGGTCTGATGGACTGCAGTCCAACCCACTGGCAAAGACTATACAAGCCTGATGGGCTAAGATTACACATGGAAAATAACGGCTGGGAGTCCCCGTCTGATGGTAAGAAAGACTCAGCTTTTTATTCACAGCATTCTGGTTTTATACCCAGAGTGACATCATATCTCAGGGCCTGGTTTCAGACCCCATGCCTCATGTTCCATAACATCAGGAGTTCTATCATCACGAGTACAAGAATTCGTGAGTGCCTTTGACCTCAAGGCAGGCAAATCCTGCCTGGAGCCAGGTTTTGGTGTAAACTGTCAAGCAGGTAATTTAGCACAAAAAAAGCCAGAAGTGAGTTCCTTTTTCCCTACGATGAGTAAAATTGCTATAAACATTAGTACACAGGTTTCTTTGCAAATGGGCTGGTTCATATACTAGTTGAATGTTACATTTCAAGAAACTCTCAAGCTATTTTCCAGTGTGTATGCCCACTTTATGTTCTCAACATCAAAGTGGGACTTTCTCCACATACTAG
Organism: Rhizomys pruinosus; assembly: GCA_009823505.1. Lineage (NCBI taxonomy): Eukaryota > Metazoa > Chordata > Mammalia > Rodentia > Spalacidae > Rhizomys > Rhizomys pruinosus. The sequence goes on along the minus strand of VZQC01000005.1, from coordinate 4,094,862 downwards.
CCAGAGTTTGCTGTGGGCATTACTTTTGTTTGAGCTCTCTCATACATGTATACTGATATTTCTTCACAGTTAATTTGGGTTCCCTTAATCCTTAATACTGTTGAATATTTTCATATGTATATTTGCTGGGTCATTTTCTATAGAAATCTCTTTATTTGTTTCTTTCTTGTTTTATGATGTCTAATATATAATGCCAGCTACATATACAAAATGTGTTTTTGTTACTTTCTTTGGGAGATTATATAGACTTTGGGTTATTTCATGAAATGTTCAGAAAGTCCTTCCTTCCTTCCTTCCTTCTTTCCTTCCTTCCTTCCTTCCTTCCTTCCTTCCTTCCTTCCTTCCTTCCTTCCTTCCTTCCTTCTCTTATTTTTTGGTCTTTTGGAGATGAGGTCTACCTGTAGTCCCAGCTATCCAGGAACTCACTGTATAAACCAGGCTGGCTTGAACTCACAGAGATCAGCCTGCCTTTGCCTGGCAAGTGCTGGGATTAAAGGAGTGCACCATCACACCTGGCCAGAGAATTCTTTAGTAAAGGGATATGGACCCAGAGATTTATTTTTCATGAGTTTTTAATTATAATGATGTAAGGCTATAAAATTAGACATCCCATACTAGGTAATGAATAATTCTTTACAGAGAAGTGTTTTATTGCATCTGGCTGTCATATTTATGTGTCTAGAGTTGTCTTTAGCCTTCACTAAATATGTTTGGTTGTTTGCTTTTTGTCAGTGGGTTCTGTAGTGAAATCCCTTATTTCTTTTATGGTATTGATAATTTTTATCTTATTTTCCTAATATATTGTTAGGATTACCAATTCAGTGGATCTTTAAAAAGAACCAACCTTTTAAAAATAGCTCTTCAAGCCTGGCATGGAGGGTGCACATCTTTAATCTCAGCACTCAGGAGGCAGAGGCATGCTGATCTCTGTGTTTAAGGTCAGCCTGGTCTAACTAGCAAGTAGCAGGCTGGCTAGAAGTACAGGAATTCCTTGACTCAAAAAGGCAAAAGAAATAGATCTTCTATTTTGTGTTTCTCTTTTCAATTTAACTAATTTCTGTTCTTCATTTTCTTTCCCTTCTTTTCCCTTATTCCTGCCTTGGACTAAGTTTGACATTCCTTTTTCTCCAATTTATATATGTAATCCATAAATTCCTCCTCCTATTTGTTTTAGCTTTGTCTTACAAATTTTAATATCTTTAATTTAAAATTTTGTTCACTGAAATACATTTTATAAGATATCATATTTGCATTATCCACTCATCAGCTGAGGGGCATTTGGATTGCTTCCAGCAACTCACTATTGTGAAAAGAACAGCAATAAACACGCTTGTGCACATATCTTTGCTATAGAATGAAAATCTGGTACATTTACACAATGGAGTTCTATGTGGTGGTAAAGAAAGATGACATCATGAAATTTGCAGGTAAATGGATGGAAGTAGAAGTGGTTATGCTCAGTGAAGTAACACAGTCCCAGAATAACAAACAATGTATGCTGTCCCTCATTTGTGGATCCTAGCACCAAATCCTTATAAGTGAGTCAGGGTGGGTAATTTGTTAACAAAGATAATACCACATTGACTGATACCACTGTGGATATAGCTTGGATATATCCAAGTGGATATAGCTTGGATATATATATATATATATATATATCCAAGTGGATATATCCAAGTGGATATAGCTTGGATATATCCACAGTGGATGATCCACTGTGGATACCACTGTGGATATATCTCTATTTTCCTCAGTTCTAATATTTATGAGAAATAACAATTCTCTTTTTAAAAATTTTTGTTTATTTTTGTATGTTTATGAATGTACTGTTTGCATGTAGGTCTGTGCACCTGTGTCGTGCAATGCCTCCGAGGTCAAAAGAGGGTGTCGGACTCCTCTGGAACTGGAGTTAAAGACAGTTCTCAGCTGCCATGTGGGTGCTGGGGATCGAACCCGGGTCCTCTGCAAGAGCAGTCGGCACTCTTAACCGCTAGGCTATCTCTCCAGCCCCCAATAATTCTCTTTTTTAAAAGTACATTAAGTGCCAGTTGTGGTGGCACACTCCTGTAATCCCAGCACTTGGGAGGCAGAGGCAAGTGGATCTCTATGAGTTCAAGGTCAGCCTGGTCTACATAGTGAGTTCCAAGATAGCTGGGACTACAGGGAGACCCTGTCTCAAAAAGAGCCCCCCCCCCTCAGAAAATAAAGTCCATTGAAACATACATCAACTTGGTATGTAATCTAGAAATATATATTTCTTATTAACTGCTTTCAAGTTTATTATTAAATTGTGAATCCCTAAATGTGTTCTGGAAGTAAAAATAAAAGATAAAAAAGATATCATATGTGACACTTGGAGCATTCAGGTGTGTGTTATTTTGTTTCCAAATATTTTCCTCTGGTCTTTATGTTATTAGTTGTTGGGTACCAGGGACTCTAGATGATTAAGTTTGCTGAGGCTTGCTTTTTGTCCCAAAACAACAACAATAAAAAGGTGGGGCTTTTTTATTTTGACAGGTCCTCCCTGTAACCACAGCTGGCCTCTATGTAGACCTCCTGGCCTCAATCCTGCATGCTGTTATTAAAGGTGTGCACCACTATGCCCACTGTAATGAGGTCTTAGATCTGTGGACTATTGGAAAGAGTGTATATTGTACTGTTGTTGGTTGCTGTGCTCTTTAAAGTTTTAATAGACGTTATTATTTATTAATATAATTTCTCTATCTTTTTAATTTTCTGCCTGGTTTTTCTACCAATTTTTTTTTTGGTCTTTTCAAGACAGGGTCTCCCTGTAGTCCCAGCTGGCCTGTAACTCACTCTGTAGACCAGGCTGGCTTTGAACTCACAAAGATCCACCTGCCTCTGCCTCCCAAGTGCTAGGATTAAAGGCATGTGCCACCACGCCCGGCTCTACCAATTTTTGGAGTCTTCAGCTATGGAACTTGATTTGCTTGTTTCTCTATTATATTTTGGTCCCCACATTCATCAGCTCTGTAGTCCAGTGTGCTGACACGTGAGGCTGTTAAGTATTCCTGAATCACTGCTTCTCTTCTCAATACAATGCTACCTCTGATGGTTTTCTTGACCCTAAAGTCCTCTTCATCTTACATGAATCTAGCCACATGCATTTTCCTCCAGTTAATGTTTATATTTTATATCTTTTCTATCATGTTACATTTACCCTGGATTTATCATTTGAAATAAGATACCAGAACAAAGCAAATGAATCATAAGTCTTTAAAAGTGTTCTATCTATTTAGAACTGTTAAGTGTGTTTGTGTGTGTGTGTGTGTGTGTGTGTGTGTGTGTGTGTGTATGTTGTGCATATGCCATGCCAGCACATGAGTGTGGAAGTCTTGTTTCCTTTTTGGATCTGGGAGTTGGACTCAGGTTGCCAGGACTGTATTGAACTAACTGCAGCATCACACTGATTCTGCTTATATCTTTATTTGTGGATCATTTTATTTCATGTTTAAGAATACTTTTATTGATTTGAGGATTTCATGCAGTGTATTTTGATCACATTCAGACCATCTGCCCCAGCTCTCTACCCCACCTTACTATACACCTCCACTTCATCTACTTCGTTATTGTCTTTTTTAAGCCCAATTTAGTTTAATCTATATTCTCTAAATGCCTTTGCATCTATCCCTAGAGTCTGGGCAGATATCCCAATAGTAAAGAAAACTGACTCTCCATCTCCTAGTAGTTCAGCTTTCAGTTGCCAAGAAAGCCTCAGCTGGGGCTGGGTCCTCTTGCCCAACTCCCCCCATGCATGCTGGACTTTTGTCTGTCTTGGCCTTTCATGCTGTCAGAAACACTGTGATTTCATATATGTGACTGCACTGCATTGTCCATACAACATAATTTCCTTGCATTCATCTGCCACTTCTGGCCCTTACAGTCTTTACCCCTCCCAATGATCCCTGAGCCTTGGGAAGAGACGACGTGTTATATGTGTCCTATTTTAAGGCCGCAAATTCTGCAGTCTTTTATTTGCATGCTGATCAGTTGTGGGTCTCTGTGTTAATCACAATCTTCTATAATAAGAAGCTTCTCTTGTCAGAGTTGGGAAAGGTACTAATGCATGGGCATAAAAATAAATCATTAGGGCTCAGTTTATACCTTTCAGTAAACATATTTTGGCCATTTACACTGAATATAATTGTTGCTGTTAGGCCATTTATTTTTATTTTCTGTCTGTATTCTTTACCTTTTTTCCTATATTTTTGTGGGTTACTGAAAACGTCTTAGAAATAAAATTTGGTGTAAGGACTGAGAGGATGGCTCAGTAAATTGGAGCACTTGCTCTGCAGGCATGAGAACCCAAGTTTGAATCCCTAGGGCCCACATAGAAAGCTTGACATCACTGTACTGTGTGTGCCTGTGTCTGTAAAACTGGGGAGAGAAGACAGGGAGATTTTAAGAGCTTACTGACTACCCAGCCTAGCCAAAATGGTAAGTTTTCTCTTCAGTGAGAAATACTATGTTAGGGCAATGGAGAAGAGAGTGATGGAAGAGGTTCTAGCCTGCACATGTACCTGCACAGACATGAATTACACACACATATGCATACCTCCTTCACACTTTGATGCAATTATTTGCAATTTATTTCTCTTTCCTCCTCCTCCTCTTCTTCCTCTTCCTCTTCCTCCTCCTCTTCCTCTTTCTTCTTCTTCTCATCCTCCTTCTCCTCCTCCTCCTTCTCCTCCTCCTCCTCTTCTTCCTCTTCCTCCTCCTCCTCCTCCTCCTCCTCCTCCTCCTCCTTCACTAGAGCACATGCATTCTGCCAAACATGTTTTTCATCTTTTTCTCAGTCTCTTTTAAACTTTACTATGCAGAAGTTTACTGTTTCGAGCAGAAGTTTGCCATTTCAGTCAGTTCTTTGACCCAGTCTTGTTGTTGTTGTTGTTGTTCCTTCCAATTTGCATCACTCCAAAATTTAGCATCTTCAGCTTATGATTTTTTTTAATTAGGCTGAAAGATGTCATGTTTGAAGGCTCCTCCTTGGCAAGCCCAAACCACCATCAGTTCTGCCCTTGTGCTCCACACTGGGGTCTTTCCTTCCCATGGTCACCAAATGAGGTCCAGTAAGCACGACATCCTGTCTTGATCTTCCTGTACTGATCTCCATGATACAGTCTGCGTAGTCCAACAATGGCAGTCTATACTCTGAAGAGGCTGAAACTCCAGTAGTAGCTCAGCCTACAAGCTGGATGTCTCAGCAGTCCCCATCTGGCACTGAAGGTTTGGAGGATTCTTGGAGAGACATGAGTCTTCGGTCCACTTTGGAAGGTTGAAAAGCTGTGTCTCATGTCTTTGAAGGATGGCAAAAGCAGTGACAGCCACAGGGTAGCTGCACTTGCCAGTGAGACAGGCTCTTTTTTTTTTTTTTTTTTTTTTTTTTTTTCAAATTTTT